>VXBX01009836.1:618074-671326 GCA_013400415.1 Scytalopus superciliaris | reverse complement strand
CGAGGGGAGCGGTGGCTCGGGGCTGCCGGCAGAGGGCAACCACAGCCCGGCCGAGCCGGGGGTGATGCGGGGCGGGAGTGGGGAGGGATACTGGGGGAGATGCAGGATCCTGCCGGGAGTGGGGAGGGATGCTGGAGGACATGCAGGGTCGGGGGTGAGGACGGATGCTGGGGGAGATGTAGGGTCCTGCCGGGAGTGGGGAAGGATGCTGAGGGAGATGCTGGATCCTGCCAGGGGTGGGGAACGATGCTGAGGGAGATGCTGGATCCTGCCGGAGGTGGGGAGGGATGTTGGGTGGGGGGGATGCAGGGTCAGGGGTGGGAAGAGATTCCGGGGGCGATGCGGGATCCTACCGGAGGGGTATGTTGAGGGAGGTGCTGGGGGGTGGGGCCGCCACAGACCCGGCCAGTGGGAGGTGCAGTGGTGGGGGGATACACAAAGGGTCCGTCTGACCCGGTGCCAGCGTGCGGTGCCTGCTGAGCCCGCGGGGGTGACCGATGCGGCAGCAGCTTTTGCCCCCCAAGACACTGGACAGAAAACCTGCTCCGGGGTGGGCAGGTGGAGGCTGCAAGCTGTACCCTCAACCCTGCAGGGCCGGGTTCAGCTCCTGCAGCCTCCACTTTCCCTTTTCCAGCCAGCTATCACTGGTTGAACTGGTCAGACAGAGCAGTTGAGCGGCAGTTGCCAGCCCCGGGGCTGTGCCCACACTCAGTGGGGTACCTCCCACCCTGAGAATTTGGGGCTCCAGCCCTGGACCTGCAGGGCTGCTCCTGAGCAAGGCTGGGCTGGCCCTGAGGTGTCCCTGGGGGCTGGCAATGCCCAGAGCCATCACCAGGCCCTGTGTCACCCTCAGCCTGTGCCATGGCTTTCACCTCGGCGTGAGCCTCCATACCCACAGCCACCATGGTGCTGCCAGGGCAAACAACACCCTTGGTCAAGAAACGTGGGGGTGTCGTGGGCCAAAATACCCCTGTCAGGGCAGGTGACATCATAGCATCCCCCTTCCCACTTGGTGCCTCAACCATGCATGGCACCACAGACACCTTTTCTTGCCATGTCACCATGTCACTTTACACTCATGGCCACTGCTTTCTTGTTGCAGCAAGATGCCAAGCCTGGGCTGGCAACACCCTCTGACATGCACCCCACATGCCTAAAGGTGCCCTGGGAGCTTGGACTAGCAGCAAGGTGACAGCAGAGACACACCCCTGGGAGCTACCAGCTCTGGCCATGAGGTGGTGGCAGCCCTCTGCCACCCATCCTCAGGCTCCAGGGGGAGTTGCCCTGAGCCCACCAGTGCTCCTCGGTAGGAGGGAGGCGGTCCCATGGGCACCATCCTGCACGTTGTTGTGCCCTGTGGCTCTGGGGAGGGCACGGGGACACCTCAGGAGGGGTTTATGCCCTCCCAGTGCCTCAGCATCTCCAGGGAGTGTTACCCACAGTGATCTCCCCATGGCCCGTTATAGGGCCCAGGTTGTGGCACATCAGTGGACAGAGGGCAAGGCAGGGCATTTCTCCAGGCAGGAAAGCTGGAGGGCTGGGGAGAACTGCTCGGGTCCACCGGCCTGATTCCCAAACCCAAGGGGAAGGAACGGGGGAGATGAGCATCAGGAGGACCTGGAGGGCTCCCAGCATGCCAGGCACACACCAGGGACTGAGGGTGTTACCCCCTGAGGGCACCTCTCCCATCGGTGGCATAGCCTAAGTGAATGGACTGACTGCAGGGAAGGGAGACCTGGGAAAGGTCCATGCCAGACAGCCCTGTCAGGCATCCCTCAGACCCCCTGGCATGGGGAGAGCCACGGGTGGGCTGCACATGGCTTGGCCAGGAGACTCCCAAATGCCACATGCCCTCCCCATCACCCCTTAGCCTGTGGCCCAGGGCAGGGCACAGTGCTAGCATGTCCCACCCTGCTCTGCATTGCAGCAGTGGATGGAAAAAGCTTCCCCAGGGGCAGGTTTCCCAGCACAGGCACTGGCAGCCCCGTCCCCAGGCACGGGGGAGCCTCAGGCTGGGTGCAGCTTCAGGCTCTGTGTCTGCCCAGCACTGCTGCTTTCTGCTCTCCCTGGTGGTCTTGGCTTGCCCCCTGGCAGCGATGGCAGGGGCTGCTCCCCGGCATGGGGATGTCCCTGTGGGATGCTGTGCCCAGGAAACCAAAGGGGTTGGCAGCACCCAGCACTCGTGACTGTGCTGTGGAGGAATGAAGCTGGGGCAGGTGATCAGCTGGCGTGACCTGGTGCCTCCTGGCTGGCACGCTGGCCCTGCCTGCCCCAGGGCTGGGGGGTGTGACAAGGGGGATGGGACATGAGCCACCTTGCCCTTGCTTGTCTGTGTGCCAAGCTAGAGCATCCATGTTTGCAACAGTCTGGCACCACTGTGTCACAGGAGATGGTTTGCTGCCAGCCCCAGTATGAAGTGACAAAGACCCAGAGGGGGCAGTGAGATGCCAGGGTCTGCCCTGCTCCCACGGTGCCCAGTTTTGCCTCAGCCTATGTGTGGCATGGATGTGGCTAGCTTAGCAAAGTACCAACACTAGGCAAAGGGGTGCCAGGCTGTGGGCCAGGACTGGCCTGGGGTCCCCCTGCCAACACAGGGCTAAAACCAGCAGCAACATAATTCCACAGGGCCACAGGTACCTCTGCCCAAGGGCCACAGGGGCAAGAGCCACCAAGGTAATTCTCCAAAGGCATTCCACAACTCTGCCTTGCCCCTTGGGATGTGTCCCTGGTGTGCCTGCCTGTGCCAGGCGAGTGCGGCTTGGCAGGAAATGGGCAGCCTGAACCAGACCTTTCCCAGGCAAAAATCGACCCATTCTGACAGACAGAGCAGCAATACTCAGGCACCCACCCCGTCTCTGCTCCATCCCCACACAGACCTCCTGTCCCCACCTGAGTCCCACTCCCAACGTGTGTCCTGACTGGTCCCTGGGTACTGCTGTGGGAGAAGCTGTGCCTGTGCCAGCCTGAGGCTGTGCCCCAAGCGTGGCCAAGGCACCCACGCACACACCTACTGAGTCTGAGGTGGGCAGAATTCCAGCCCCTCTCCCTCGGGCAGAGCCCCAGGGAGGGATCTGCAGCCCCCAGGGCCAGCTCCGGCCCCACGGGTGTTTTTTGGCTGCGGGAACTTCAGCAAACCCACTGCTGTGAGCAAACAAACACGAGCCGGGCAAATGGCACCAAAGAAAACAGCCCGTGAAGCCGGTGTGGGTGAAACTCTGGGCACCGGCGGGGCACGGGCTCTGACAATGATTAAACTGGCCAACCCAGATTTCCCGGCAAGGCAGTGCAGGGCTGGGACCCTGTGCTATTATGCAAATCACCTGGATCTGGGAGCATGAACGTTTGCGGCTGGAATTCCCCTCGGGCTGCCAGATTGTTACGCCGCCCAAGCTATAAAAGAGGAGACGAGGGCAGGGCTTGCCCATCGGCACCAGGCTCCCGGGGCCCATGAGAAGTGACTAGCGGCCAGGCAGGGCTCCGTCTCCCCTTGTTCCTCTCTGGATTAGCCGCCGCTCCTGCCATCGCAGAAGGTACCAAAGCTGGTGACATCCCCCAGCCCAGGACAGACGCTTTGCTCCCCTCCCTGCGCATCTTTGCTCTCGCCGGGGGAAGCGCTTGGTCTTTTTCTTGCTCCACGCCTGCTCTCCCACCGCAGCTGGCAGCCCTTTTTGGGGGGACGGCGGGTCCCCGACGGCCCCCGGGCTTTGT
Organism: Scytalopus superciliaris; assembly: GCA_013400415.1. Taxonomy (NCBI): domain Eukaryota; kingdom Metazoa; phylum Chordata; class Aves; order Passeriformes; family Rhinocryptidae; genus Scytalopus; species Scytalopus superciliaris. The sequence continues at coordinate 667,618 of VXBX01009836.1, read as the reverse complement.
AAAGCCAACAGCGAGATCTGGCTCTTTTACGAGGGCCGAGCAGGGGCTTTTGGTCGCCTTCTGGCTGCGGTTACCACGATGTGCTTCTTGCGACTGGTTGAGAGGACTTGGAGCTGCTGGCACTGGAGCCCCAGCGGTGGGCAGCGGGGCAGCCAGATGTGCAGAGGGGTAGCCAGATGTGCGGCGGGGCTCGGGCCGAGCCCCCGTCCCCACAGAGGGACTGTGCCACACTGCTCGCTGCCAGCCGCTTGTTGTGCAGTCCGGGGAGAGGCCAGGCTTGCTGGGGACAGGGCTCTTTGCGGGCAGGGCGAGGCCGTGTCCCCGGTTTGCTCCGGCTCAGCCTCCCTCTCTCCCGGCCCCCGAGGGGGTTGGTGAGTCAGGCCCCAGCCCCAGCCGGCAGCTGCTGGGTGGATGTTCCTGCCGCAGTGACCTGAGAGGTGACGATGGGTGGAGGGAGGGACAGCCCGACTTCGCCCCGTCCGGGGTGCTGCGGGGTGTGGGTCCCCCCGCACCTCCGTAGGGCTGGGGCTCACTGTCATCTCTCGGCACAGAGCTCGATGGCAGGATCTTGTGAGATCAGCAACATCTTCTCTAACTACATCAGCGCCATGTACCAGCCCGACGAGGTGCAGCCAACCTTGGACATGCTGGGACACCTCGGGGAGGACAGCAGCCTGGGGCTGAGCCTCCCTGCCAGCCAGCCCCCAGCACAGAGCACAGGTAGGACCAGGGCAGGGCAGTGGCAGCACTGGCACAAATCAGCAGCTTCCACCACGCCTGTTTCCCCACGGAAAGGCCAACAGGCTGTGGCAGGAGAGCCTGGGTGGCACGAGGCACGGTTGCTGGGAGCGCACCTGATGTGTACAGGGGATGGAGGAATGGAATCGTTGTCCCCCTAAATTAGCAGAGGGCACAGGCTGCTGGGGCTCAGCAGGAGCAGTTTGACAGTACAGCCCTGGGCATGAGGGAGCACGATGGGATGATGGTGGGGAAGGCCCAGGGAGCACAGCAGCACAGCAGGGTGTGCACATCCCAGCATGAGCAGGACAAATGGCACCGAAACCAGCACAGCGGTGACAGTGGGGTCATCACTGTCTTCAGGGCAGGGAACTAGGGACCCTTTAGTCTCATAGTCCTTCAAGTGCAGGGCCTGCTGCATCCCACAAAGTCACCACTGGACCAGACCTGGTGCCCAGTGGCGGCTGGCAGCCCACACATGGCACTGGCACCCCACACATTGGCACCCTGCCCTGAGCTCCGCTCTCCATCCCTTGCAGACAAGCCCGAGTGGTTCAGTGAGCTCCCACACTTCTGGACCAAGGTGCAGGTGCTGGAGTGGATCAGCTACCACGTGGAGAAGAACAAGTATGACGCCAGCTCCATCGACTTCTCCTGCTGCAACATGGACGGGCACGCGCTCTGCCACTGCAGCAGGGACCAGATGCGCCTCATCTTTGGGCCCCTGGGGGATGAGCTCTACGACCGCCTGCATGAGATCAGTGAGTGTCCCAAGGTCTCCTTCACCCCCAGGCCTGGCAGCTCAAAGCACGAGACTGAGAGCCCCCCACTAGCCCAGGATCCCCTGCTTCCTGGGCACTGCAGAGGGTGTGTGTGGGGATGTGGTGGCACGGGGCTGTGCTCAGCTCCCAGTATGCACCATTCCCCTGCTTAAGGAACAGGCATCACTAATCCCAGTCCTCCACCCCTGCAGCCTCTGATGAGCTGAACTGGATCATTGACTTGCTGGAAAAAGAGGATGCGACTTCCCAGACCTTTCTGGACTCCAGCCACCTGGGTAAGAGAGGGGCCCTGGCCAAGCCTTTTCCCCAGGAACCATGTGCTGATGGCAGCAAGACTAACCCCTTCTTCCCTTCTCTGCCCCTTCCAGAGCTGGGAAATCCCTGTGCCAAGGACTCCCTGGAGGACATGAAACCCACAAACCCTTTCCTATCCGCAGACTTCACCTGCTTGCCTGGTGCCATGTCCCCAGGCAGCTCTGATGTCTCAGGTCAGTGTTTTGCCAAAGGTGGGTCTTGCAGAGGTCTGGTGGTGGATGAGACGGGGGGAACCAGGGGGAAGCATCTCCAGATTCCAGCAGCAGGCAAACTGAGCCCTGTCCCTTTGTCTCTCAGGGCCTGTGATGTCCCACAGCCCCAACTCTCAGGACTCCGGTGGAAGTGATCTCGACCTCGATGCCGCAGAAGCAAAGCTCTTCCCTGACGGTGAGTTGTTTGCCTCCTGACAGGAGCTGGAAGGGGAGGGCTGGCACTTCTGCATATCCCACCTGGCAAGGATTTAGGGACAACACCTGAACACCCATCCTCACACTGGGAAGGAGGGAAGGGTCTGTTTGCCTGCGTGCTCTGCTTCTGTTTCTCTCCATGGAGCAGGGTGATGGTGCAGGCTCTGGGAACTGGTGATTCTGGTGGGAAGGGGTTAGGTAGTGGCAAATGAGTGAAGGCTGCAGCCAGAGATCCTGGGCATGAAAATGAGTGTTCAGTATTGATCCCAGCTGGTGATGAATACCAGGAATGCAAGAAAGCAGTAGGGTTTGGGGAAGGAACAGCACGGTGTCATGGATGAGGGTGGGATGAGGCTGGAGGGAAGGAGGAGACCTTGCTCTCAGAGATTATTTCCCTGGTACCTGGGCCTGAAAAGAGAGTGCAGCCCCTGCTCTCTCTCCCCACCCCAAACCAGCTCTCTCCTGTGCTTCTGCTGCTGGGGAGGACATCCCCGTGCCAAAGGAGGGGGCTGCAGCCTGGCATGTGCTGCCCAGCCTGATGTGTGCCCCTCTCTCTGTGCACAGACCACTTCACAGGCAGCAAGAAAGGGGACAGCAAACACGGCAAGAGGAAACGGGGGCGGCCCCGAAAACTCAGCAAGGAGAACCGAGACTGCCTGGAGAACCGAAAGGGCAAGCACTGTACGTGACCCCTCTGGCCTGGCAGCCTGGACTGCCTCCCTCTGCTTGGCTCCACTGGGGATGATGGCAGGAAGGTCCATGTCTGCTGGACATGGCCCTTGGCAGGGGAGTTTAGGGAGATCCAAAGTGCAGAGACCTGCAGGATCTTCCCTCCTCTGCAGCTCACTCTCCCCTTTCAGCCCCAAGAGGTACCCACCTGTGGGAGTTCATCCGGGACATCCTCATCAACCCCGAGCTCAACGAGGGGCTAATGAAGTGGGAGGACCGGCGGGAGGGGGTCTTCAAATTCCTGCGCTCCGAAGCCGTGGCTCAGCTCTGGGGCCAGAAGAAGAAAAACAGCAGCATGACCTACGAGAAGCTGAGCAGAGCCATGAGGTGAGTTCCCCACCACGGGGCTGGGTCACCCCAGCACGTGGGGCTGTGCCCAGAGCCCTGATTCCACCTCCATCTCCTGTAGATATTACTACAAACGAGAGATCCTGGAGAGAGTGGATGGGCGGCGGCTGGTGTACAAGTTTGGGAAGAATTCCAGCGGCTGGAAGGAGGAGGAGGTGCTCAACAGGAACAAGGAGCTGTAGGAGCCCTGGATGAGCCCCTCAGGGCCAGCTCCAAGCTGGGCTCCTTGGCAGGAGACTTTGCCTGCAGCTGTATCTGGAAGCTGCTGTCCTGTGCAGCGTGTGGAACTCCGACCCTTGCGTGGGCACGCTCGTGTGTGCTGGGCACTGCCAGCACCCAGGTGTTCAGAGCCAACATTTTGGCTCCAGTAGGTTATTGCAAACCGTGATTTCCCCTGCTGGGTTTGTACCTCCGACTGGAGCCACCGGGACTGCGGCTGGTTCAAAGCCTGAACTGATGCAAAGGGGAAGAGACGTTCAAGAGGCAGCTGCTCCCACCGTGAGAGCCCACCCGGTCTCCTGCTGTCACCCACCTGCTGCCTGGGCAGGGGGGCAGCCCCTCTGTGTCACCTGTGACTGGACAGTGTCCCAGCTCTGGGGTCCTCCCTCTCGCTGCTCGTGCTGTGCCGAAGGTGCTCCTCGCCCCGTTGGCTCCACATGGCTTGGGTGAAGCCCCCTCTGTGTAGCAGCTTCTCAGTGTGGCACCTGCTGAGAGAAGATGGGAACGTTGTGGAGCTTCATCTGGCCCCAGAGAGGACGTGGGGCAGCAGGGCCACACTGCATTTCCAGCCCAGCTACCTCTGTCTAGAAACAGGCCTTTTCCCTTGAAGTAGCTTCTAATTTATGTAAGACGCCCCCATAAAAACCACAGAGTGAATGTACAGATATATTTTTTCAAGGGTAAGATGTTCCCGTGTGAGAATGTGCATTGTGGGGCACACAGGTGTGTGTGCTGGTAGGTGGTGATGCTCAGCTGGACTGAAGTGATGTCATGGGGCACAGACTGGTGCTGTGCCCACCACAGAGGGGGATGCCAGCCCAGCCCAGAAGGTGCATGTGGTTTCCTCCTTTTCAAATGGGAACATAAGACAAATAAATTTTTGGTTTGTTGGGTTTTTTGTACCTACCTGTCATTTTTCTTGTTTTTATTTAAAGGCATGGTAGGGGCCAGGCTTGTGTTACCTCGGTTGTCCCATGGCAGGAACACCGTCTGCCACCCTCTCCTGCTTGCTGTGGCCTGGATCTGCCTGGTCACCCTGGCACAGGGTCACAGAGTCTTCCTCAGGCTGAGGTGGGCTTGTGCCAGGCTGATGGGAGTGAGCTCTGGAAGCCTTGGCTCAAAGCCATCCATGCAGAGGCATCTTACACACCCCAACTTGTCCCTTTCTGAGGATCCCTCAGAAATCTAGTTGTGGCACTCACTTTTCCTGGAGTGCTGACTCCGAGCCAGAGTTTGCCAGGCACAGGCTGATAGGAAGCAAAGTTCTGGGTGGTCTGGGGAGGGGTGTCTCTCAACTCCCTCCACATTAATATCCCCAGCCTGGCTGTGGGAGGACCTTCAGCCCCTCTCTGGCCAGTGAGAGACATGAAGGGACATCAAGAAACAGCACAGGTACTGCAATATGTTTAAGGCTTACTCATCCTCCAGCCTGGCTGTTTTCTGGCCTCTCCCAGGACGTGAGTGCCTTCAAGAACCACATCTCAGTGGGACCACGATGGCCTGGCAGTGTGGGCAGCCCAAACACATCATCTGCCCCTTCATGCCCAATGCCAGCCTCCCCAAGCCAGCCCAGCTGTGAGGAGGCAGGGAGGGTGTCCCAGGGGTGCTGGGAGGATCTCTCCAATCTGCAGGATATGTCTGTAGGGTGGCAAGAAGGAATTCAGGGGGTTGGAGGTCAAACAAACTCTCAGATATGTTTCTACCACGAGCTTGGCAAACGTGGCTTGTGGTTGGCACAGACTGCCTGTGTTTCATGATGAGTCTTCCAGGACACTGTTGGGTACCAGAGGATGTTGGTGCCACCCTGAGCTCCTGCTGGTGCTCAGGACCTGATGAATGTGGGCACGCAGAGGACAGACCTGCTCATTTCTTGCTCACCCCCAAGGGGAAAAGCCTGGGGGGCAATCCTGGGAGCTTGGAGCTGGACCAGGTTTGGCATGCCCAGCCAAAAGCTGTGCCACATCCTTCTCAACAGTTTCAGCCAGTGCCTGGAGGGATTAAAGAGGGGAGCCAGACCATCAGCAGGAGGGTGAGAAGAAGTTTTGGGATGCCCTGAGGCAGTAAAGGTGCTTTGCATAGCCTGAGATGACTTTTTGGCAGGAGGATCCAGCTGTTATCATGGAATCATAGAATCCTAAAACAAACCTTAAGGTTCATCTCATTCAGCCTCCTGCCATGGGCAGAGACACCTTCCCCTCCAAGCCCGGTCCAGCCTGGCCTTGAAAACTTCCAGGGATGGGGCAGCCATAGTTTCTCTGAGCAACCTCTGTCAGTGCCTCACCCCCCTCACAGGGAAGAATTTCTTCCTAATATCTGATTTTAATCTCTCCTCCTGTAGTTTAAAACCATTTCCCCTTGTCCTATTACTATCTGCCCACGTTCCCCAGCTGCCCTTTATTACTGCCAGAGACAGAGAGCCATTAAACATTCCCCAGCCCACACTTACAGGAGTGTGACCTGAAGCAAAAGAAAATATCAAGATCTCACTCAGACCATCTGGGCTGACCCCCTGAGCTGTGCTGGTGGCAGCAGCTGGAACTGGTCCCAGTCTGCCTGGGCTCAGCTTAAGCATGAGGCTGGTGGCTTGCAGCATTCTCCTGGAGATGCTGCAGTAATATCAAGGGCATGACCCAGGTGCTTTGCAGCGCCCATGGGCCACATCCAACCTCTTTTTGGGTGGCTTCAACTGCTATTTATACGGGGACTTGCCCTGCAGGTCCATTGGTCTCATATGGAAGCCCTCCATTCCTTGCCTTCCAGTGAGCTGGGCTGAAGTTGTGCTACTCCCAGACCCACATACTGGGATGAGGCCACCAGGGCTGCCCTGTGGTGCAAGGAGAGGTCCCAGTGGCTGGGTGTGAACCTGGAGCCAGCCCGTGGTCTGGGCCACAGCCAGAGCTGAGCCAGGTTCCTTGCGTAACCGTCCCCAGGGAACAGGTTTTCCCGGCTGGCGTCTGCTGGCTCTGGCGAGCGGAGGGTGCTCCGGGCCCATCCCTGACCTCCCGGAGCTCCAAGAGCCAGCAGGCTGGATGGGGTGGCAGGGGGAGCGGTGCCCAGGTGCTTGCAGCCCACACAAGGGGGCTGGGATGGCATCAGCATGCCCATGAGGAGGCAGGGCGAGCCGGAGCAGCCCAGCCCTCGGCCAGGTCTCACAGGAGCCGGTTGTGCTCCTGGCTGCTGTCCCTGAAGTTTGGGGTTGTGGGTGAGGTGTTTATTCTCCGTCAATAGATAACCCCAGCAGGTTGGCAGTGAGAGGGGAGCACTTTGTCACGCAGTCTGGTGCCCTGCCAAGCGTGCCTTGTTTGCTCAAGCAGTTTCATTTCTTTCCCGCTGCAGTTTGTGTTACCTAACTGGCCTGGGACAATGTTTAACCAGCTCCCACAGCAGCAGGGAACCCGTCTGCCTCGCCTCCCGTGCCCCCAGTGCCCACCACTGCCAGCACTGAGGGCTGGCACACCAGCAGGGAGGCTGGGGGCAGAGGCTGTGCATCACAGGATGGTTTGGGAGGGAACTTGGACCACCTCGTTCCACCCTCCGTGCCGTGCACAGGGACACCTCCCACCAGCCCAGGGTGCTCCAAGCCCCATCCAACCTGGCCTTGGACACTCCCAGGGATGGGGCAGCCACAGCTTCTCTGGGCAAGCTGTGCCAGGGCCTGCCCACCCTCATGGGGAAGAATTTTCTCCTAAAATATAATCTAACCCTACCCTCTGTCAATGTGAAGCTCTTCCCTCTTGTCCCTTGAGGTCCCCCAGCTGTGTGGACACCCTGTGAGAGAGGAGGAGGAGGAGGAGGGGGAGGAAGCAAGGATGTGTGGGCACAGGCAGGGGGACCAGATCCTGCAGCCTCTCATGAAATCTGTGTTGGTCGGAGGGACAAAGAGCCAGGGAGGACTGGAGGAGAGAGATCAAAGCCAGAACATACACACACACACATACACACACCAGCAAACGTGCACACACTGGCACACACTCAGGGTAGGCCCTACAGTGACCTCCAAACTTAGAGTGAACCACTCCAGCAGAGCCTCTCAGCACACTGGCATGAAAAATAGATGATTTATTGAGTTTTTTATTCTTCTTAGAGGTGCCTGGATTTTATGACTGTGGCAAGCCATGACAAGCTGAAGAAAAAGAAGGATTTTCCTCCAAAACAACATCCCCTCATACGTTTATCCTGTGATCTGCTAGGCCACTTCTCCCATCAGGTGCTTCCAGGTTGAACACGTTTCTGCAATGCAGTTCCCACGGAAATATCTTGGTCACCCTTCAAGTCTGATCATTAAAGTGTGTTTTGTCACCCCCAAGACTCCCCAAAAGGGCCCCATTGCTGATCCCTGGTCTGAGGTGGGGAAGAGGAGGGCAGTTTGCCCTGCTGGCACTTGCTGGAACCCACGGCCCAGAGGGGGTTGCTGTGGCTGAAATGTGCTGAGGGGGAGCAGAGAAATGGGGTGAGGGGAGAGGTTTCGTCCCAGCCAGCAAGGAGCTGTTCAGAATCCCACATGCCAGACCATGAACTGCCCCTGAGCACAGCAGAACGACCTGATTTTCCAGCCAAGCCAGACTGTGGCTGTCCTTGAGCAGATCAGGGGAGATGGGAATGCAGTGGGGACAGGGACAGCCTGCGGGAGGCAGGGACCATCTCCTCGGTTCCCCTCACTCCCACTGCCATTCCTTCAAGCTCCCTGCAGTCCCTGCTGGTTTTTCCCCTTCCTTATCCTCCTGCCTCTGGCTCTGCATGATTAGGGAGCAGGGCTGAACTCCTTACTGGGAGTGACTGGGGTGAGGGGTCCCAGCTGCTGTCCCATTGCATTGTGCAAAGGAGCTCCCAGCAGCACAAGGATGGGGACTGACCCCAGATCTGGGGCCAGGGCAGCACCTGACTCAAAAGCAAGGTCAGCTCAAAATATCCAGTGTCTCATTTCCTTGGGGGAAACATCTGTTTGGTGGGGCACTTCTTTAGTATGTTCCTCCTGGGGTACCTGGTTCAGGTGGGAATTAGCCCTTCCAACTCTGGGTACACGCTTGCAGAGTGAAAGAAATTGTGAATTGTTGGGTCTCATCCTCCTAAAAACATCCAGAGAAAAAAAGCCTTGGAAGCCTTTGGGAGAGGTTTCTGCAGCTGTGACAAGAAACCCTCTCCCCACTGAATTTCACCTGGCACTACCCTGAACAGCCCAGGCTTGTTTTGTGCCACCCAAGCTGGTGTCTCCTGGGTTTTAGGGCTGGTTGTATGTGGAGGAATTGTGCAGGATTCAGCATGGAGAGATGCAGGCTCCAGAGTACCCACATTGAAGTTGTTAGAAAGCAGAAGTGTTGGAAGTTTTGGAAAAGACGCCTGGAAAAATCTCCTCCTGAAGGGACACCCCACCTGCTGACCTGGGAGCAGCCGAGGTCACTGCCCAGGGATGGCACAGCAAGGAAGCTACTGTGGGAACCAGTCACACATTGGGGACCTGGGAGGGGATCTCTGCACCACACAGGAGCAAAGGTGTGGGGCAGGCAGATCCACTGCTGGGGGATCTGGGGGATGGAGCTTAAGGGGTTGTGCTGGAGTCAGGAAGGTGAATGTTTGGAGGGCAGGCTGTGAGGGTGGGTGTATTACACACCTGCACAACATACAGTCCCATCTGGAAGGGGAATTGCAGAGGGTGGGATATAGGGGGGCAGGGATGTTGCCCAGGTGGGATGTTGGGGGGAGAGTTGTTTCTCATGTGGGACTTTGGGGGAAGAGTTGTTTCTCAGGTGGGATGTGGGGAGCAGAGTTGTTGGTCGGGTGGGATTTTGGGAGGAGAGGTGCTGTCCAGGTGGGATGTGGGGGGCAGAGTTGTTGCCCAGGGGACCCACATCCCACAGGAGCTGGACAGGACAGCACTGCCAGGGGTTCACAGCAGGGTGCTGGCACGGCAGGCTCCAACCCAGCCCAGTTTCAGGGCTGGGCTGGCATGCCCAGGGCTGGGCAGGCCCCCTGGGGCTGCATTGCTCCTCCCCGGGGTAACTGCAGTTACCTGGGCTCCCAGAACACACTCCCCCCTGCCTGGCAGCCCGACAGTTTCTTTGATAGTCACTTTCAGCAGTGGCTGCCAGGAGTGCCTGCTTGGCCAGGGCAGCTGCCTGCCAAGAGGGGCTCTTCTGGGAACCCTGGGCTGTTTGGTTGTTTAACAGGAGAGTGGTTGTTCCCACTGGAGGAACGGGGAAGCTGCTGCAGTGGTTGCCTGGAACCAGAGACAGCAGGCAGTCAGGGAGCACCCCCAGAGCATGGGGGTACCACCCTGGGACGTGCCACATGCCTCTGCCTTGTTCATGCCCATCTCCCCCTCTCCCTGTGGTCAGCATTGCATTTTGACTTCTGCATCCCACCCATCCCTTGCCTCCAGCCAGAGCTCCCAGGATCTCTGCTAGGATGTCATTTGCTTGCACATCCAGGATGGGACTGGAGGGTTCAGGCTCTCAAAGTGCTGGTTCCTGGTTGCCCCCTTGGGTGATTTGGAATCAGGCATTTTCTCTGTAGCCTGGGAGCAAAGCAGAAGCTGCCCTGTCACCAGCAACCTGGGCTAGTGGAAACTGTCCCTGCCCATGGCAGGGGGGTTGGAATGAGCTGGTCTTTAAGGTCCCTTCCAACACAAACCATTCTATGACTCTGTGATTATATGATGTGCTCCCAGCCCAAAGCTTTATTCCCACCCAAGCTAATCTCTGCATCCTCCCCAGCTCCTGTTCCTGCTCAGATGCTTCCCCACCTACAGAAAATACCAAGTCCCAGACTGCTCAGGTTGTGATACATGTTCAGCCCTTGGTCTCTGGCATCCTCAGAAAGGTCTTTTTGGATGGATGTCTCGCAGCTTCCTTCATTCCCTTCCATCTCACTGGCACTGAAAAACCCAGGCCAGTTTCATTGTAAAAGAAAAAGAAAAGTTAATCTCATTCTTGTTTCCTGGCCAGACCTACCCTTTGTTATTCACCAAACACGACACGGAGCCTGGCACTGCACCAGCCTGAAATGGAGTCGCTGGGCAGAGTCCAGGAATGGGAAAGCATGAACGGCATCCATGGAGGGCTGGCAGGTGCCAAAGAGGGGCTACTGCAGCTCAACTCACACTTCAACTGACCAACACCTCCTGAGAGCTCCTTCTTCCCACAGGAATCAGGCACCTCTAGCTCTTCTCCCCACTCCCTCCTGGGTAGATCCTGTGCCAAAAGCCCAGAAACCCTTTGCCAAGCCATCAGGATGTGTGGTCCTCAAAGCCTAGACAGAGAGGGAAATGTCTTTTTGGGTGCTTCAAGAAGAGTTCTGGGGGTTCAAACATCCAGAGATGTTAGAAGAGCACCTGAGGAGGACATAGGAACTATCACACAGTCAGTGTGTCACCCTGTGGTGGGTGAGGGAGGTCAGCACTGCCATGGTCATGGACAGGAGCATCACAACCCTCCTATGTCTCTGTCTGGCAGGATTCAAAAGGCTGGTGGGCACAGATGGGAGAGACAAGTGTAATGAAATATTCAGTCTGCTGTGCCATGTGGGATGATGTGCTGTTTGCTGGATTTCCCAGCCTGCCTGTGAATTGTAGAAGCACAGAATGGTTTGGGTTGGAAGGAAACTTACAGACCATCTTATTCCACCCTCTGCCATGGGCAGGGACACCTTCCACCAGCCCAGGTTGCTCCAAGCCTTGTCCAACCTGGCCTTGGACACTTCCAGGCATGAGGCAGCCACAGCTTCTCGGGGCAACCTGTGCCAGGGCCTGCCCACCCTCACAGGGAAGAATTTCTTCCCAGTATCCCATCTAACTTCCCTCTGTCAGGGTGAAGCCATTCCCCCTTGTCCTGTCACTCCAGACCCTTGTCAAAAGTCCCTCTCCAGTTCTCTTGCAGCCTGTTTAGGCACTGGAAGGGGCTTTCAGGTCTCCCCAGAGCCTTCTCTTCTCCAGGCTGAACAGTCCCAAATTCTCTCAGCCTTTCCTCACAGGACATCCCTCAGCTCAAGCTCTTCCAAAGCCCTTCGAAAAGCGCAGTCCCAGAGGCCACGGCCGTGCAGCAGGGCAGGGTGACACTCGCCAGCCAAAGTGACGTGTCCTGTCACCAGCCACCAACCTCAGGGGTTTCCAGCTGCCTGGTGTGCCCGCTCAGCACTCAGCAGGACAGGGATGGCTGTGCCCTGAGATCTGTGGGCACACCCACCGAGCATGAGACGTGCTCTTGTGTCAGCCCAGCTCTCTGGCAGAGCCCCGGGGCAAAGGTCTGCCCAGGGTTCAGGTGCCAGAGCTCCCTCCATCTCCAAAGGGCAGGGTGAGCCAGGGAGGTGAGGAGCTTCACTGAGCTGAGCTGAGGATCTAATCCTGGTCCTCCCAACAGGAAAGCTTGGAGGATGTCCCTTCACACTGATCTAGCTGGGGGCAAATCCCCCTGCCTGGGCTTTCCTCACGCAGGGTACAGACCCCTGGGGTGGCGAGGGCTTTGCTGCCACAGCACAAGGTGACCCCGGACAGCTCTGGTGGCCTCAGCTGGGGTGTGTCCAGCTGGCTGAGGGGCTGCCATTGTGGTTGTGGCAGCTCCTGTGTGATCCTCAGGCTCCCTGGAGAGCTGGCACTCCTCCAGCCTTTGCCTTCAGGACTGCAGGAGAGCAAGTCCAGGCCTGAGCCCGCTCTTGGGCAAAGGGTGGGTCCAACGAGAGGATCTCATCGCTCCAGGCCTTTCTAAAATGAGCAGAGTTAAAGAGCACGCTTTGTGGGAGCCCCAAGCACCACTGCCATTACATAAGGCATGTTTGGGGCAGGGCAGGTGGGCAGCAGGGTGAACTGAGGAAGAAGCCCAGCTCTCGAGCCATAGGGAGGTGCAAAAACAGGGATTTTGGGGACCAGTCCTGAGGGCTGAGACAGTTATACTGTCCCTGTGGTATCTGCATTGTCCCAGCACTGTAACCCACCAGGGCAGTGAGAGCCTCAGTGTTTTCTGAGCTCAAGCAGCACCTCACAGGGTGGGCACAGCGTGGCTGGTGCCATGGGGAGAGCTGCACAGGCTCCCACGTGTGGAGATGCCAGAGCTGCTGCCTGTCCCAGTTCTTCCTTGAATACACTCAGTGTACTCAGCTGAGCACAGCAAGACCTGTCTCTGTTTGGCACTGGGCTCCAGCTGGTGGCTTCTGAGGTGCTGGTCTTGTCTGGAGCCAGGCCAGAGCAGGCAGCAGGTCCACTGGGATGGACAGAAAGTGTCTGGCCCCAGGTCAGCTTCTGGCAGTGGTCAGGGTCTGCTGGGTAGGATCTAGAGGGGCAGATGGGCACCAAGTCCCTTGGGGTGTGCAGGAGGAGCCTTTCACCTCCTCCACCCCAACAGGTTAGTGGGATCTACGTGCAAGAAACCCTTCTCCAGCAATGGGACTAAGAGGGAGGGTGTCCTGGGATGTGCCTCAGGGGTTCTTTGAACACAGCAAGAGTGGAGATGGGGCACATGGAAGGGCTGAGTGTCTGTCCCCTTTCCTTGGACGCCCTGGGGGACACCCTGGGGGGCAGGGACCATCAAGGGTCACTCTAGCTGCGGGCAGGTCCTCAGCCTTTGTGCAGAGACCCATCCCTCCTGCACCCTCCCTTCTGAGAAGTGACGGTGGCAGGCGGTGGCAGGTGGCCAGCCCCACCTGTCTGACAGGTAGAGCAAGGGTGGGGGCAGCGACTGGCACTCGCTGCCTGTCCCAGCCTGCCAGGGTCCTGCCTGCTGCAGGAGCAGAGGGAGTGGTGCCCCTGGCCAGCAGGGCAGCTCTACCCCAGCTCAAAGGGAAACCACTGCTGGGTGGGTATATCCCGAGACTGGGAGCTGGAGTTGTTCAGTCTGGAAAAGAGAGAGCTCCCAGTGCCTAAAGTGGGCTTGTAAAATAGAAGAAGAGCAACTCTTTACGTGGGAAGATAGAACAGTTTTAAACTGGAAGAGGAGAGATTTAGATTGGATATTACGAAGAAATTAATCACTGGGAGGGTGGGCAGGCCCTGGCACAGCTTGCCCAGAGAAGCTGTGGCTGCCCCATCCCTGGAAGAGTTTAAGACCAGACTGAACAGGGCTTGGAGCAACCTGGGCTGGTGGAAGGTGTCCCTGCCATGGCAGGAGGTGGAACAAGATGAGCTTTGAGGTCCCTTCCAAGCCAAGCCTTCCTATGATTCTGTGATTCCATACACAGGCAGAGGGTCACAGAGTGTCAGGCACTTGCAGACACATAGTTATGGGCACACACAGAGTGTTTTGCCCTGGAAACGCTCACAGGCACAATGTGAGGGTTACAGACACACTCAGTCACACCCAGACACACACAGTGCACTGCACACACACAGTGTGTGGGTTGTAGGTGCACACACAGACACACACGGGTGCCACACACTGCATCACTCAGCCATGTGAGCACTTATGCACAGGGTTATTCACATGCAGTTACTCACACAAATGCCCACACAACTCCTCACCCTGGGCTGCACACGCTCCCTCGGGTGGGTTGCACCCAGCATGGTGGTGGCACAAGTCACACTCACATCCCACCTCCACCATCTGTAGAAGATGCCCAGATGTCTCCTGGCCCCCAGCCATGCCATGGCTAGCCATCCACACCCCAGCCTGTCTCCTTGCTCCCAGCCCCCTGGGATGGGCAGAAATCCCTGTGGGGTGCTGATGGTACCAAGGGATCACAGTGGTGTGTCATTGCCCTGTTCCAGCCCAGCTCGAGGAAACAGGGGAGGGCACCTGATGGTATAGGGTGAGAGCTCCCTGTTTTGGGGCAGCAGAGAGAAGCTAATTCCCAGCCTTGTCTGGTGAAGGTGCAAGCAGACCATGGGATAGACTCTTGCCCATCCCTGGTATTTTCTCAGAGATGGCAAAGGCAGGCTTTGTGGGAGTGCCAGCCAGCACCCTGCCTGCTCTGGCACCCATCCACCCAGTGTGTCCCGTGAGGGCCCATTCAGGGCACGGCTGGGCAGTGTCCAAGGGCTATGTGACCTCACACTGTTTATTTTCCTGGTTTCAATCCTCAGGGATTGGTGACTGGAGCTCAGAATTTCAGGGACAGGCTTGCCAGCATTCACAGCCCTTTGGCATTAACCGAGGGTCACAAACAGCCTCCCACATCTGGCTGGGCCGCTCCAGCCCTGAGTGACGTGCCACAGTGTCTTGCCCAGCCACTTCCAAACAGGCCAAACATCTTGAGGCCTCACAAAGGGGCTGCAAACATCTCAAGCCCCTCACAAACCAAGCTGAGGTCTGGGCTGTGCCTCTCTCCTCCAGGCAGTAGGAGGGTCCGTGTCCTCTTGCAGTTCCTGCCGGTGAGATGTAACCCAAAGATCCCATGGAGTCCTGCTTGACTGCACCTCCCCTGCTCTTGGGGTGCTGCCAAAGCTGTTCCAGGTTCCCAGGTGCCTGCCAGGCTGGGGTGAGAGTGCCAGGCTGGGATGAGAGTGCCATGCAGCTGCCCAGTGCAGAGGTAGGTGGGCACCTCTCTGCCCCAGCAAGCCAAGCACAGTGGATCACTCACAGACCAGCCCAACTGACTGGTTGCCCAGGCAAAGGCCACCAAAAGTCCCTGGGGCTGTAGGGTGTGGAGGACACACGAGTCCCTCAGCACAGGGGTAGGGTAATGGAGCTCGCTGGGATGAAAGCCACAATCAGGTCTCCATGAGGTAGACACTCTGGCCAGGGTTCAAAGCAAACTCCTTCACGTGGGAGGTGAGGAGGGCTGAGGGTGCAGCTCAGCAAGAGGTCACTTGGCACTGTGCAGAACTGCTGGTGGACGGGGCTCTGGAGACACCAGTTCCCACCCTTGGATCTACAGCAGCACCTTGGGAATCTCCATGCAGAGCCTGCCACTCTAGCTTGGTTGTCCCTTGTCCCCAAACAGTGAGCAAATCCCATTTATCCTTAGGAAACAGGCACCTAAGGTGGGGTGTGCCCCAGGGAAAGCTCGATGGGGAAGAGGCCAGAGGCTGCAGCTCAAATGACCCTGTGACTGTCCCGCACCGTCCCCAGAGTGGCGATGAGCTCATTCCAGTGTGGTTACCCTCCAAACCGCATGCCAGGTGCTTTGTCATGAGGCAACAGGAGGAGGGGGAACAGGTTATTCAAGGTCTGCAGGGCCCAGGGCGCGCACAGGTGAGCTCAGGGGCTGGGGGTGGGCAGGCAGAGCGCAGCCCCCTCCTCTGCCCGCAGGAGCTCCAGGAAGGGGGGGTCGGGAACCAGTGCCAGGCACTGCAGCACAGCCACAGGGCACGGACAGGGGGAGCAGCAGACTTTGCCCCCGCCTACAAGGTGTGGCAGGGAGGCTGAACAGTCTGCAGGGCATAATTATCATCAAAGCCGGAACAGGAGGGTTGGGGTCAGGACGGGTCATATTTGGGTCAGGTCAGGAGACCTGACTTGGATAGGATCAACAGAAATCCCCTGGGATGGGTTTTCCTGCCATGGGAGGACAGTGTGACCCCCACTGTCACCTTCCCAGCCTGAGAAGCAGCAGGTTCAATGTGCTCAGATGGACCAGAAAAATTCCACAGCCCCAGAGGCCCTTCTTGCCCTCCCCAGGCCCACCTTTGCCACCTGATCACCAATATGGGAAAACTTTTTTGGGGGACCACAACCCTACAGGGCACAGGCACAGCAACCCTTCTGCTCTGCCATCCCAGGGCATTGGACCCCCAGGCAACTTGGAGATCTGGTGATGCTTCACAGGAAATTATTCCTCCTCTTCCTCTCAACAGCTTGTTTTCCTGCTGGCAGATGCCACAGCCCCTGTGGAGCCTGTGCTCATCCCACATGCCTCTGGACTGGTCAAGCATCCTGTCTGGTCCTTGATCCAGACACCTGCCTGGGAAACAGTTACAGCTCCTCCCTGCCCTGATGATGGCTGGAAATGTTCTCTTTTCATGCTGAGGTATGGTCAGGGACACTGTCAGCCAGTCACTTCTCCTTCTGCCTTCCTTCTTTTGTCCACTGTCCCCCACTCCCTGAGCCTGTGGGAGGCTGTCAGGCAAGGCTACACCCAGACCCCAAGAACTGGCAGTGGGGGGGAAGAGCAGAGCTGAGGGCCCCTACCCTGGATGGGGCAGGGGGATGCCATGGGAAGGGAGGACCCCATACAGAGAGCTGCCAGGCACCAGCCCAGTGCAGGGGGCACGTCAGCAAATGTGAAATACAGAGGGTTTGGGAGAGCTGCCAACCTGACACCCTCCCAGGGCACCACCAGGCACAGCTGAGCTGTGCTCTGCCTGGCGGAGCCAGTGCCAGAGCGGGTCCTTGACCTGGTGGCTGGAGGGACCTGCTTGCAGCCACCCCCCCATCCCTCCTGCCACTGGTTCTGGTGTAACCCAAGCTCTGCTTTGGTTGTGGAGGGTGCATGTACCTGTGGGCAGGGCCCCCCAGCACGGAGCTGAGCGAGGATGTGGTGTCAGCCAGGCTGTGGCACCACCCACACATTCATTTTGACAACTGTGGGGTCATGAGCTACACAAAGAGCAGGTGTGGGTTGTGGCAGCACCCATGCTGAACTGTGCCTCCTCATCCAAGCCAGCCTGGGAGAGTGGAGCCACACTGGGGCACAGGGAGTGGATGGAGGACGCAGAGAAACTCCTTGCCCTGGGACAAAAAAAGCACAGCATCAGTTCATGCAAAACCAGGATGTTTTGGGGCTGAGGATTCCCCCAGTCAAGTGCCTGGTGGGTCTGTAGCAGCTGGGGCTGCATTCCTGCACGCCTGCCCCTGCACTGGGCACGTGGAGCCAAAGTTCACGACTGGCTGGCCAGACTCCCAGTGGGGATGTGGGAAGCCAGGGAGGTTCCCAGCACGCACCCAGATCTCCAGGGCAGCCAGGGATCTTGGAATCCTGCTGGGTCTCCCTGAGCTGCTGATGGTGGTGAGGCTTTTAGTACAGTTTAGCTGTAACGACCCCAGCACCACTTAGCTGTTCCTTGGTGCAGCAGCCAAAGCCAGGGCTGGATGTCATGGCTGAGGTGCCTCTGCCTGCCCTGGCCCGGGGGCACTGCCACAGTCCTGCTCCTCCTGCAGCTCAGAGGGGTCTTTCAGCTGCTGAGGGCATTTAAGGTGCAGGGGACAGGACCCTTTGGGGCTGCAGGCTCTGGGGAGCTCTGTCTCTTTTCAGACATGTGCTGGTCCTGAAACGAATTTGCCTTCAAATCTGTTGCTCACAGAAATAAAATGGAGACCCCAAACCAAGGCCCATTTTGAAGTCCTGCTCTTGAAGGTGCTCACCTGGCCCCTGCCCTCTGCTTTGGCTCAGAGCTGTGCAGCCCCTGGAGGGCACACCAGGGGCTTAGCAAGTGTGGCAGTGTCTTACTCCTTTTAACACAGGACTGGATGATATATCCACCCAGGTGAAGGCAGCACCTTGCCCCCGTTTCCTGGAGAAAGGAAGAGATGACAGGGAGGGGAAGGACTGTAGGACCCTCTGAACTCTGCTCCTGTCTGCCTGGGAACAGGGCAGTTCACAGGGTGCCCTTGGGCAGGAGTCCCGCAGCCCCGGAGGCACTGCCTGGTGCTGCCACACATGCCATGGGGTCTGCAGGCTTGTCCCCAGCCTGCACTGCTGACTTGCTGCCCGACCTTGGGCTGGCCACCACATCTCCCTTTGTCACTGGGCTTCCCAAGTTGCGGGATGGCCACCCAGCCGTGGAAATTCCCCATTTCCCTGCCACCCACAGCACCTGCTCCGCCTCAGTAGCCAGGCAGCCCCAGGGCTCTCCCGAGGGCGGTCCGGGCTCCCTCGTGCCTGGGGAACAGCCCATGCCCTGACTTTGCAAAACGCCGGGATGAGCAAGCCCTGACAGCGCTGGAGGAGGAGCTGGATGCAAACAGTGGCTTCTTTGTGGCGGCCGGGAGCAGCCGGGTGCCAGGCTCCTGGGATTTATTTATTTATGGAGGTGAATGCTAACAGTCTGTTTGAAAGGAAAACAAGCACCTCGGGGCCCTACGGGCGGTGGTGCCTCCCCACAGCCAAGAGCGGCCACCGAGGGCTGGGCACGTGTCCTGGAGGGTGGGAAGAGCTCAGAGCACCCGGGTCTCATTCCCTGCCATCCCAGAGCCCACCCCAGCCCTGCTGCAGGTGGTTTGGGAAAGGGGACAGTGCAGCAAGGGGAAGGGAAGGACAGCAAAAGCCCCAGTCCGGGATCCTTGCAGCACTGTCCCGTGGCCAGGACCTGAGGCAGACACCAAATCCAGCCCTCAAGGGCTTGTCTGGATCTGCTCCAGCCCTGAAATCCCACACCTGGAGCAGCCCGTGGAGAGCTGCACCCACTGCAGGCAGCTCCTTTGGCTCAGGATCACAGTGGAGATGCCATTGGGCTGCCGCAGAGTGGCTGGTGTGACACCCAGTGCTGTGTCTCCTGTGGGACTGGGAGCAGTGGGCAGGCAAGATCAGGAGCCAAAGTGAGGTCACAGTTAGGAAAAGAAATGGTTCTTGATCAGCTTTGGGCTGTCTTGTGGGCAGAGGAGCTTCATGTCTACCAGCCTGGCAGCAGCAGAGCTCTCCATGGCACGAGCTTGGCTGGCCAAACCCACTCCCAAGGGGCAGCTCACTCCCCTGTGATGCCTGCCCGTGTGTTTTGGGGGGCAGGCCAGGTGAGAAGCTGGTAGGTGTGCTGGAGGGAACTGTATCCCTGTGTGTAACCTGGGGTGGTGGAGAGAAGCTGCTGAGATGTTCTGATTTACCCTCCATCGGTGAGTGTCATCCCACTAACCATGGTCTCACCTTGCCTGGCCCACCTGGGCACCTTCTTCCCCAGCAGCAGGGATGGCACAGTGGTCCTGCATCTCTCCCATCAAGGTACATCATCAGATCCTTGGGGCAGTTCCTGGTGGAGGCCCCAGGGTGATCACAGCCACAGGGATGACTCTGTCCAGGAGGCGCAGTAATTTTGGGTCAGGACCAGAGACCAGTGCTCTCTCTCTAGAGCCTCAGGGACCCTGAGATGTTTTGTCAGCAACCTGCAGAGGGGAACATGTGCTTCTGGGGACATCCAGCTCTCCTGCCCTTGGTGTGCCATGGGATGAGGAGCAGTAGGGTGTGATGGCACCAGCTTGGCTGGTGGTGTCCCAACACAACAACATCATGGCCCTTGTGTCTAGCAAGGCTGGGACAGGTTCAGTAGGAGTAGGTGGGATTTAAACTCATCACCAGGAGAAGCTGAAGGCCAGCAGTGCTTGAGGATGGGATCCAACAAAGCTGAGGTGGGGGGACCTGTAGGAGCACCCCAATCTACTGTAGCTGCTTCTCTGAGCACTGCTGATGCTGGTGATGGGGTGGCAAGGCCAGCCTGGACCATCTCTGGGCTTCTCCACAAACACAGCCAGAGGAAGGGACAGGTTCAGGTGTCATGGCTAGACTGCTGCAGACCCAGCGTGCACCCCTTGCTCCCAACACCCACCCAGGCAGGGCAAGGTGCCTTCCCCATGGGGAAATTCTTGTGTCACCCCCACAACCATCAGATTGGGGTGACAGTCTAACACAGCCCTGTCCAGCCCTGAAAGCAGGGGGATGAATCCCTCCTGTGTCCTGCAACAACCCTTCTGCTCTGAGAGTCCTGGCTCACCAGTATCCCCACCCTGCAGCCTCCCAGCTCAAACTGGATCTGTGTTTTTATTGCCAAGCCTGTGACGGGGGGAGCAGGGGACACAGCCCTGGGGACAGGGCCAACACTGTCCCTCCCTGCCAGCTGCTGGCTCTCCCCATGTGCTGTTTGCTCAGCACTGGGTGCCCTGTGAAGGCAAACAGGCAAACACGGCCGTGCTGGGAGGAGCAGCAACGAGGCAAACAGAGGCTGCCCCAGTCCCACAGTTTCTGTGGGACAGTGAGTGGGGTTTGAGGGGTTCCCAGGCAGGGCCAAAGCTGGTGGCACCTCAGGGTCCCAACAGACCTGTGGTGTAGGACACCTTGCCCAGGGGCTTTGGCTGCTGCAGCCCCAGGAATGTCCCTCTGCTCGTCCCCAAACCACCTTCACAGAGTGCACGTTTAAACTGTGCCATGTGAGCCAGGCAGACCAAGCTCCCCAGGACACAGAGGCTGGTGGCTCCTGGGGACACAGGGACAGTCCCCAGTGGGAGGGTGCTTACTGCCATGACACTAAATTTGCCATCAATGTGTGACATCCTGAGGAGCAGAACTTGGACTGGTCAGTGACCCTGTGCCCCACTGGCATTGCCCCCCCACCCTGCATGCAGCACCTCCTCTCCAAGCCTCAGGCATAGCCCGTGCTGGTGTCACCTCTGCAGTCCCATCCCACTCCACTCTCAGCTTCCTTTGGCTGCCCCAGTGGAGGGGAGGGAAGGCAGGAGGTGAAGCATCTTCCCAGGGAGGATAAACCAAGTTCAAACCAGCAGCACCTGGGGCAGACAAGGCACCCATTTGACCCAAAAAGAGGGACCATGCACAGAACTGACACCGTGCCAGGCCAGGACCTGACTGACCCTTGGCCATAGGAGCCTCTAAGCAATATAAGTCACCTCTTCCTCCTCTTTTAATTAGCACAACCATTTGCTGGGGAGCTGTGCTAATTTTCCCCTATGATGTCTCAAGCCAGGGAGAGCCCTAGTTTTCCTGCTAACCCCACTCATCACACACCCTGCAGCAGGCTTTGCTCCCTGCTGAACCCACACAGGAGAGTGCCTGTCCCTGCCCTTTGGCAGCCACTTTTACACCTCCTGAAGCAGATTCTCACCCTCCTCTGATCTACCCCGAAGATACCAGAGGAGGGGCCGTGGCATCCCTGCTGTGCCAGGAGCTGTGCTTACCCAGCTCCTGGGTTGCACAAGAGCACAGGCATTTCCAGGACCACCTCTGCCAATTTAAAGCAGAAAGAGAAATTCAGCGTTCACAGGCTGGTCGTTGCACGCTCGGGGTGTGTCTGCAGATACATTATCTGTCCCACGGTGGGGTCTGAAGTCCAGGAGATAAGAGGCTGGGGAAAGCTGCTGGAGCAGAGATTCCAGGGTTCTGGTAGAGGGAGCAGAGCAGGTTCCCAGTGTGCAGCACTGGGCCTGGGAGGTTGTACTGGGAGAGCTCAGGCCCCTAGTGGCACCGGTCCACTGCAGCACTGGCTGCCTCCTCTCTGCCCAGTGGCAGAGGGGCATCACTGGGATGTGCTGGAGCAGCAGGGGCTGCCTGGGCAGGGTGGTGGGAGGTGGGAGAGGGCAAGAGGCACGGTTGGGGCTCACAGCAGGCAGAGGGGAGCAAATGCTGCTCTGTCAGAGATTCCTGTGCCTGCCCTTCCCCACACAACAGCCCTTTGTCCCTGCCCGTTGCAGTGGGGACCATGTCCCTGTCCCTGCTGCTGCTCTGTGAGTGAGGGATGATCCCCATGGCCCTGGTGACTGTCACAGACAAAATGAGAATAATTGGAAGGAGGTGCCTTTATTACAGGTGTCTGTGAGGGCCTGGCAGAGTCTGACCTGGGAGGCCCTTTGATCTCAGCCTTTGAAACCCTATAGCTTTGCTGACAGAGCTGCTCTGTGTTTCCAGGTCACCAGGATGATCATTTCCATCTGGGAACAATGAGGTCTTTATGCTGCCCTGTGTGCTGGACTGTCCCTGTGAGGAGGTAGTGTGCAGGAGGATGTGCTGCTGCACAAGTCCTGCCAGCCTCGTCTCCTTCTCTGGATGGATGAGGGACAGCAGCAGGAGAGCCCACCCAGCTCAACATCGTTATTCCCCATGGGAAATGGGAGGCTTCTGGTGCCAGGAGGCCAAATCTGCCCAGTGCAGAGCCCTGGGAGAGGTTCCTTGGTCTGCAGCATGTACCCAAAACCTGCCTGCTCCCCTGGGGAAAATCCCTGCACATCCCCAGCCCCAGCAGCAAACCCAAAGTCCGGCCTCTGGGGTGGGTCACACAGGCACACATGGAGTCTGCACATGGGGGGTGCCAGGGCACTGCAGGGTGGGCACCTCTGCTGCATGGTTTGGAGGGCTCCTGGCATTGCCCCCAAAACAGCAGCTCCCCAGGCACTGTCCTGGGCCCCCTCACTGCCCCATGCTCAGGCCTCTCTGCTCTGCTGGTGCCAAGGCAGCAGGAGAAAGCCCTAAGCCTGTTTTCCACAGGGCAACATGGACTTTGCTGGTGGGACCAGACCCTGGGAGCTGGTCACCTGGGGACAAGGCAAGGAGAGGGAAGGAGAAGACCCTCAATACCCCCTTGTCCCACTTTGGGACTTTGAACTGAAAAAGGAGCATGTGAAAAAGCCCAGCATCTTCCTGGTCGGTGTGGTGTGTCTGTGCCGTTTCCAACTCCACAGCGTTCCCCAGCCTGGGAATCTGCAATGACACTTTCCCCTCCCTCCCCTCTCCCATCAGGCTCCCTGGGAGTCTGTACCCCTTCCCTTTTGTTCCCAGCTCTGCTGGGACTGCTGGAGGTTGTGGTTTGCTTTTGCCTTTGTCAAAACAACACATTGTTTGGTGGCAGCAGGCGTGGGGACCGGTCCTGCCAGTTCCCTTGGCTGGGACAGTTTTTGCTGGGGTACGAGGTAACATTTTGGCTGGATGAGCTCCAAGGTCTGCTCCCTGAGGAACAGGGTGTCCCCACAAGTGCTCTGGGAACACGCAGTGGGGGCACACACTGGGTCCAGTCTGATCCCCCTGGGCTGTGCTGGGGTGATGATTTAACCCCTGTGCACCTGAAGGAGCTTGGCTGTTCCCAACCTGAGGAATGAGACGAGTCATCCCTGGGGAGCCAGTGGTATTACCCACTGTCTTCCATGATTCAGAAAAACTGATGCCAGTGCCATATAATACCAGCCCACCTCTCTCCTGTACCCATGGAGGCTTGGCAGGCGCTGTGGGATGGGCCATGCTGAAGCCAGGGCAGCAGTTCTGTGGAGATCCCCAGTGGTGGGGACTGATCGATTCAGGGATAACAGGAACAGAGCCAGCAGGGGACTGTTTCCGTGTGTGCTTGTTGCCCTGTCCTCGTGCTGGATGTCACCCCTTGGTTTTGCAAAGCAAATTCTGGCTGTGCAGTGGTGGTGGAGTGGGGACATCTGCTCATTTGACAGATAAATTCCCCAGGGACCAGGGCACGAGCTGAAGCCACCAGCCAACCTGTCTGTCAGTGGGATGTGGGATGTGGGGGCCCGTCTCCACACATCCCACCCTGCTCTCTCTCCCCACCATGCTCTGGCAGAGTTATCTCCAGGCAACCCAGCCAAGAGCAAGGAGAGTCTCTGCTCTGCCTCGGTGTGCTGGTGCAGCACATACCTCGCATACCTGGATGCAGACATCACCAGGAATGCTAACCCTTTCCTACTCTCCGTGCAGAAATGCCAGCTGGGTGCTGATCTCCCAAGGGCACCTCTGGCCTCCTGACCCAGTCCCAGCACCCTGAGGATCCAGCACAGCGTAGGTAGTGCTGGCACCCACTTAGGCAAGGAGCTAAGAGCCTTCCTGGTGCCAAAACTTGGCTTTGTTGCCTACACATGCCCTTCCAGCCAGGAGCAAACTGAAGTGCAGCTCACTGTGCTTGAGCCCCATCACCTTTATTCTGCTATCACCCCTCTGGCACTTTGATTGCACCTCCCTGGAGCTTCCCCTGGGACAGGGATGCTCCCAGTGGCCCCAGAGCAGCAGAACTCATAGAATCATAGAATGGTTTGGGTTGGAAGGGACCTTACACATCATCTCATTCTGCACCCCTGCTTTAGGCAGGGACACCTCCCACCAGCCCAATTGCTCAGAGCCTTGTCCAGCCTGGCCTTGGACACTCTCAGGGATGGGGCAGCCACAGCTTCTGTGGGTGACCTGTGCCAGGGCCTGCCCACCCTCCCAGGGAAGAATTTCTTCCTAATCTCTAATGTAACCCTGCCCTCAGGGTTTGAAGCCTTTTCCTGTGTCTTAAGTCACAATATGTGTCATTATGTAAAGGGTCCACTGCAAATGGGGGGCTGCCCAGAAGCTTTGTCTCCTCTAAGCAGTGCTCAGTGGAATCCCACTGGATCTCTGCATATCTCCAGGATGCTGAGAAGTCCACCCCATTGTCTGCAGCAGGGCATCCACCAGGACCATCACCCCATCTCAAGCGAGTTTCCAAGCTGATGGAAGTTTCCCTGTGTGGGTAGAAATGCCCAGGGTGATAACCCAGCAGTATGTGCAGAGCCAAGGGGTATGGAGATTCCCATGGTAAGCAAGCCAGTGACTGTGGGATTCACCTGCCTGAGCCAGCCCCAGGACCTGAGCTGAGCCTGCCCATCACCTCCACCTCTCTGAGCCGGCGGGTTGTGCCTCCTGGCCCAGCAGTGGGCACACAAGAATGAGATGGTGGCTCCCACCAGCCCCCTCCCCTATCATGGCACAAGCCCCCCCTGGGTGTTGGGGTGAGCCAAGAGCTGAGACTCAACGCTGCCTTCGAGGGCTGCTCACGCCTTCCCCAGGAAACTGGCACTGGCAGCCTGCATTGGGCAGTGCCCTTGGGCAGGGCTGAGCCTGGCACCGGCTCTGCAGCCACCAGCCCAGTGGGGCCAGCCCAGACGCCCCCAGACTCTGCCTCTCCTTTTGCCCAGGGGTGCTGGGGAGCAGAGCTCCTGGAACATCCAGGGCTGGGACAACCTTGGGGATTTCCACAAGTGCTTACAGCCATGGGTCCTTGTGTCACCCTGCACCAAGTGGGTGCCAACACCCTCCTGCCGTGCTGCCAATGAGGACTTGTTCCCATGCCCACCAACAGCATCACTTCAGAACAAGCTCCTCAGAAAGGAGCAGAAATCCTCCTTCCTGGGACCTTGGCACAGCTGGCTCTTCTTGGAGGTCCTGAAAGGTGTAGAGATGTCCTAGGGAGTCTCCCAGCACCAGTCCTGACTGAGCCCCAGTGATGAAGGAATGGGAGCACCAGCTGGGCACTACTTGCCAGGGAAGAGGATTCCTGCTGGCTCAGAGAGGCAGAGCCAAACTCTCTGGGCAGAGAAAGCAGAGTGCCTGTATTATTTTTGTGAGCTGCACTTGGAATGTGCTTGGTTAGGAGTCATTTCTCCCTCCCTGGGTGCACATCCTCGGGGAACTTGGGATGGATGTACTGCCTTTGTTACTCCCTTTTCAGGGTGGAGAAACTGCTCCCAGCTCTGAGACCCCTCTGGAAAGCTGAGGGGTCCCGGACACGCTGTCCTCCCCACATGGGGGTGGTGTGTGATGTGCTCAGCCCTGGGGAGGGTCTGGGTCTGTCCTCTTGCTGGTAAACCGAGTGAGCTGCCTGCTACCCGGGAATCCTTCTGCCACGGACGGGGAAACTGAGGCAGGTAGGATCATGACTCAGTCCCGTTTTCAGGTAGCGCTGAGGAGGAGCCGAGCCCTGGCACCCCACGGGAGAGCAAGAGCCCCACGGGTGGCACCGCGGAGAGGAGAGGGCAGGTCGGCTGCGAAAGGAGCAGCCCGGAGCGCGGGGTGACTCAGCTGGGATGTGTAGGGGGTGAGGCTCAGCCCAGCCTTTCGCAACGTGTTTACCAGCACCTGGGCGGCCGGTGCCTTCCAGGATGTGCAGCCCATCCTCCCCAGCCCCGAACCTGCTAGCCTGGCTCAGCCAGGTAGAGGAGGGACCTGTAGCCACCCCTCACAGTGGGCGAAGAGCCTCTGGCCAGCCCGTGCCCAGTAACACCCTGCACTGAGGGCCAGGAGTGTGCTCCCAAGGCAGCCAAACCCCACAGAATGCACCGAAACACAGCCCCAAACCACGGTGAGGTGGTGGCATACCAGGGCAGTCACATCCACGTGAGGTCAGCCCAGGGAGAGGGACAGAAATTCCCCTGCATTCCTTACACCCTGTGCTGACTGCCATCCCAGTCACCCTGCCACCCTCTGCCAGCTGCCCCAGGATACGTGTCCTGTGTGGGCAGGACACACAGAGAGAGGGCGAGTCCCTTTCTGTGGATGGTTTCAGAGCTAAACGTGCTGTTTGGAGACATTCCCCTGGAGGAAAGTCAAGGACAACAGATCCAAAAGATGCTTTGTTTTATTTCATTTCAGCGTCTTGTGCAGCTTGAGGTGGGAAATGCCGGTCAGGAGCAGAAACACCAACATTTCCTTCTGCAGTGGACTGGGAAGGTGTCTCAGGACCGCAGGAAGGAGCGTGTCAGGTGGAGACTTTCCTGCTGTCGGTGAAGTTGGCTTTGCTGTTGCAGCACTGCCAGGGATGGACACTCAGCACGATGGCCATCAGTGCTCCTGCTGCAACTGGAGCCATCTGCTGTGCCCCGGGCAGGAGTGCCTGGCACATGAGGCCCCAGACAAGAGATCCTGGAGCCATCAGTGGAGATCTCAGGTGCTTTCAGCTGCTCTGTGTTGGTTCCCACCACACGGGACCTGGCACACTGAAGGGCAAAGCCATCACCTGCTGAATCCTCCTTTGTCATGTTGAGCAGGTGACCTGTGTGCAGCAGTTAATATCAAAATGCCATTCCCAGTTAACCTAGTTTCTTCCTGGGCAAGGCTGGGCCTTCCAGAGAAATGTGGGCTTGTCTCCTGTTGGCCTCTTTGTTGGCTCCTTTCCATCCCATGATTCATGTGAATTCCCGATGCCAAGGGCTGAGAAGGGACCTGTGTCACTGCCTTGTCCCTGCCATATTTATTGCCTGGTTACCGCTCAAGGTTCACCTGGCAGGAGCTCCCACTGCGGGCACAAACTGGTGTCCCCAGCCTGGCAGGGGCTGTGGCAGGGCCAAAGTGGGCAGCTGATGTTGGCTCCTGCAGCCTCACAGGGCTGTGGGGACGGGTGGTGAGAGGCAGCCCTGCAGTGCCACGGCTGGGCATCGCTCTCCGTACCAGCTCTGGCTGCCTGGGAAAGGCTCTGCCACTCTCGCTGCCCTCCGGGCTCCTGCCAGGCACTTGCTCCACCCTGACTGTGCCCCAGCGTTCACCCTGACTGCTCTGCTGCCCCAGCTCTGCAGCAGGAACATCACAGAGGGCAGGGCACACACATGAAACAGAAATGTCTTCACCCACCCCATGCCAGGAATATCTGCCTGCAGGGTATATGCACTCATGGGCACAGCAGGTTTTGCCTCAGCTGATCCTCTGATGGGTCCCAAAATGCATATCCAGGCCAGCCCCTCACCCCTTCCTCTCTCTTTGGCTGCCCTGTGACCTCCCTGCTGCAGCAGCACTTGGGGCAGATATCCAGCTCCTGCCCCATCCCTGGGTTCAGAGGGTATCCAGGGAGGCGGGGAAGGTGTTACTCGGCACATCCAGGAGCCACCCATGCCTGTAAATCAGTAACAAAGCAACAGCTCCTCATGTGACTTCGCAGTCTGTGGCCTCTCCTCTCGGGTGGCGGGCAGGAACAGGTGATGATGTGGCTATTGAGTGCCACCCACCCCCGGGTGCCACCGCCCTGCAGTGCCAGCTGCTGGTACGTGCCCCAGTGGGCGTAGGGAAGCGGGGCAGGGGATGGGGCAGAGGAGCTTCCCCCATGCCCCCAGTGCAGAGCAGGGGGCCGTGGCTGGACGTGCTGGGGCTCTGGGACACACACCTGAGTCTCTTCCCCTTCTCACAGTCCTTGGTCAGCAATGCTTCCTGTCTGGGACCTGCTCTTCCCTGACCACTCCATGTGGAACTTACTCAGACAGCCCTGGGATATCCCTGTCCCTCCAACAACCTCCATGGCCTGAAATAAAGTTTGATTTCAAGTATTGTATTTATAACAGTGAGAAACAGAGGTGGTACCAAAAAAAAAAAACAAAACACAAAAACAAAAACAAACAACCAACCTTCCAGTTTCTATGGCAACCAGGACCAACCTCCTTGGAGGCAGTGCTGTTTCTGACAATCCCCAGCCCAGACCCTGGTGATACATCAGTTCACTGATACAGAGCCTTTGGAAGAGCCCCATGAGAGCTAAACCAGGGGTGCTCAGCTTTGGAGCCTTCCCATTCCCAAAATGCCTTTCCTGCTCTCACCACCTGCCCCCTCTGCACCCTGTCCTGTCCTGCTCTGCAAAACCCAGAGCCAGGAGGGATTTCTGCAGTTCTACAGTTTGGGGAGCAGGACAGGGACCTGCCCTTGCACAGCCCAGCCTGCACCCACACCAGCTCGTTGCTGCAGTGAGAGCTCCTCACCAGTAATCTCACCCTGCATCAGGACAGCCTCTGCCTCATCCTGTGCTTCTCCAGGCAGGAGATGGAGTGCTGTTCACCCTGTCACACGGTTCCAGGGGTATTCCCACATGGAGATCTCACTGGGAATCTGCCAGCCTGTGATTTCTGGGAGAAGGCAGCCCGTGCTGCGTTGCCTCATACCTGTGTGGGATAGCTCAGCACAGGGGTGGCACAGGAGTTTATCACCCATCCCTGGAGCAGCAGAGACTTCTCTGCTCTGAGGTAGCTCATGGCACTGCATGACACAGAATCCTCCAGGAGACAACCCTGGAAAGGGTTACCCAGGGAAGTTGTGGAGACACTCCTGGGCATGTCGTGGGCAACCTCCTCTGGCTGACCCTGCTCTGAGCAAGGTGTGCTGGACTAGGTGATCTCCAGCCTAAATCTCCAGGGAGGTGTCTCTCTCCCTCCTGTGTCCAGGGCCACAGGAGTTCCCCAGAGCTGTTTTTGGGCTGTACAGGCACCCTCTGGGCTCCAGGTGTGTCCTGGGTCAGTCATTTCAGTTTTGGTTATTCTGACATGACAGGAGTTCTTCTGTGGGGCCAGCTCCTAGGGAGAGTGCAGAACCTTCTCTGGGCTCACCCTGTGGCTGCACACTCTGTTGGAGATGGGGTCACTCTGGGAGCTGGGGTCACACCTTTAGGAGCCTGAGGTTGTCCCTGTTTCCTTCCTTGGGATCAGCAGCTGCTGGGAATGGCCATCAATGGCCATCAATGGCCTGGGTCAGGTTTTAAGAATCAGTTCCTAGTTTTTCCTGCTCCAGATCTCAGAACAAGCCCTAGGGCCTGAGGAAACAAAGCAGTACAGGTGGAAAATGATCCCTGAGAGCTTTGAACAACATCTCTGGTTCCTCAGGAAAGCAGTGGAAAGGAGGGATTCCATCTGTGCAGCAGTGTGGAGCAGGGCACAAAGCACGTGGGCAGGCAGAGACACCAGGCAAAGTCAGATGGGCATGAGGCATCACTCGTGCTCCTTCCCACCTTGTGCTTGTGTCTCCCTTGGTGCCACAGGAAAGCACAGTGGTCCTTTTCTGCTCCCTCACATGCACACAGAGGGTTCCTGAGAGCACTGTCAGACTGACCCAACTGCAGATCCTGTGTCACTGTCACTGTAAGGAGCTTTTAATGCCACCAGCAGCACCAGCTCCAGGAAAGATCCCCAAGACACCCAGCTGATGAGCTCAGTCCGTGGGGAGCATTTCACTGCCAAAATCACCCCCTAACTTCCTGCTAAGCCACAGATCCCCTGTGAGTCCCCAAGCCTCTGTGTGAAGACATTTCTCCATGTGAAAGTCCTGGCATTTTTTTTTTCTCCCTTCGTGCAAACTGTTCTGGAATGTTCCTCATTTGAGGAACCTCCTCAAACTTCTTCAGTGTGAGGAGAGAGCACAGCCTGGGAAGCCCCTGGGTGCCTCCCCAGGGACAACAATGTGAGGGCTTCATCTCACTTCTCCTTACAGCTTATTTTCAGGGGTGCTGTTGTGCTCCACTCTTTGTTGACTCCAACCTCTTTGGCAGGCAAACTACCTTTTGTCTGCTCACAGAAATGCTTGTAAATTACTTGTTATGCCTTTAGCAAGTTGTCCCTCAAAAAAAAATATATAAAAAAAATTTGGCTTGTCTGACCATGGTTTCACATTTCACTTGCACAGGTTTACCCTCCTCACTGTTTGGACACAGTTATGGCTTATTCAAAGATATCACTTTACTTCCAACAGACTCCCACACTTGCTTTTCAAAAACATTTGCTGTAACACTGTGGACAGACATACATGTTTGCTCTCTGCCTCCAGTATCATATTTGCATAACATGCAAAATGTTATATAAAGAAAACATATAAAGCTATTAAAGAGCATCCAAAGCAGGGCTATAAGGATGGTGAAGGGTCTGGAAGGGCCATACAAGGAGTGGCTGAGGTTACTTGGTCTGTTCATGCTGGAGAAGACCCTCATCGGGGTCTGCAGCTCCTCCTGAGGGGCTGTGGAGGGGCAGCTCCATCTCTGCTCCCTGTGAGCAGTGCCAGGAGCCCAGGGAATGGCTGGAGCTGTGTCAGGACAGGTTTGGGTTGGATCTCAGGAAAAGGTTCTTCTCCCAGAGGGTGGTGGGCACTGACCAGGCTCCCCAGGGCAGTGGGCACAGCCCCAAGGCTGCCAGAGCTCCAGGAGGGCTTGGACAGTGCTCTGAGGGGCAGGGTGGGATCTCAGGGTGTCTGTGTAGGGCCAGGGGTTGGACTCAGTGGTCCCTTCCAGCTCAGGAAATTCCATTATTCTATGTTACTCTTTTGGTTGCTAATTAATGTCTTAATTTTTTAAAATGTCTTAGTTTTAATAATGTCCCTGCTTTTGCACATAACTATAGCTGCAGGTTTTATGCTGCTGGTTTTCCTGTCCAAGAGCTCATTATGGTCATCAGAAGAACATTCTGGACTAGCTTTGTTGTCCTGTCTGTAAAGCCATTTAACAGGTACCCTGAGACTGGGCTGGAGGGTGTGTGGGAGGGACTGGCTGTGTTTGAAAGTACCAGAAAAAACTCTAAAACCAAAATTATGAGCCTGGCGTGCACAGGGCACAGTGAACACCAGGAAGGTGCTGAGCAATCCAGTGTTTGCATCAGCCCAGGTGGCTGCACTTTCCTAAGGGCTGGGGGTGTAGGTGACACCAGCAGAGCCTCGTGCCTTGAGAGAGGAATGATGGCAACAAGGTACAAGCACATCCCTCTCATGGTCCTCCTCCCCTGGCACCACGATGGCACCTGTGGGAACTCCCCCAACAGAGGCAACAGTCCAGCCTGAGGTTCTGGGAAGGTGCATCAGAGGCTCCTAAAGGGTGTAGAAGACCTGTTTGCTGTAGCCAGTAAAGAGGAACCCGTGAGCCACAGTAGGGATCCCTCTGCCAGCATCCCTCCTACCAGGGCTGCACTTGGTCAGGCCCTGTGTGGGTGTGAGGGTGAGTGAAACTGGGACATATGCAGCGTGAGACACTCAGGCAGTTTATTTTAACAGAAATCCCCTTCCCAAAGGAATTTTAATACATTAACACCGTATGATGTGCCTGGCCCAAGGAACCTTGCCATGGCCTTGGAGGGCTTTCCCAGAGCTGCTCCACAGCCTGGTTTTGGAGGGCTGAGGTGCCAGTGGTGTCTGTGTGGCTTCAGCCTCTGCCACACACCTTTGTCTTGGCTGGCCCCACTCTTGGAACTGCCCTCCATTTGCCCAGTGCAGCTCCCTGTGGGCTGAGGGGTTGCAGATGTGCTGGCCAGGCTGGCAATGCTGCTCCCAGCACACACTCTTGGAGATTAAGGTTGGATCCCACAAAGGCAGGGCCTCTGTGAAATCCTAGAGAGTTGTAAAGAGCCACCACGGGCTGTGAGCTGGGAATGGTGTGCAGAGGGTGATGGCTGGTGCTGGGCACTTCTCAGACCTGCCCAGACATACAGAGAGGGGGTCTCTTGAGGGCAGCCAGGGCTGTGGTTCTCTGCCATGGTTCCTCTCTGCTGGGCAGCGTTGCTTCTGAGCCCTGGGCCACTCCTTCTCCTGACTCCAACACTGCAGGAGGAGAACAAATGCTTGAGAGGATCTGTGTTGAAGACCACCCTGACGCTGCTGAAACCCAGCAGACCCACGGCTGGACGGGCTCACCCAGGAGAACATCCCTGTGGGGTCACCCCAGCGCAAGGACCTGGGAAAGGGGCTGTTCGGGGGGCACCACAGCCCCAGCAGAGGTGGTGTGTGTGTTCCCAGCAAGGTGCAGGTGTGGGCATGAGGGTTTGTCACCGTGTCACCTGCAGGGAAAGGCATCACCCACAGACTTGGGGATCCCCCCTGCGCAACGGGTCAGGCCGTCCTTCCTTCCTTCCCACCCCATCCCGACTGCATTCCTGCAGCCTGACTCAGGGTTTGCAGATACCGCCTCCTCCTGCACAGCCACCAGGGAGGGCTCGGCCCCTCGTCCTGGCACAGCAGGCTGGCAGGACTCTGCCACCCAAGGTCAGCACGGTGTTTGGAATCAGGCAAAGGGGGAGGGAGGAGCCGGAGCTCCATCACGGGAGCACTGGAGGTACAGCAGAGGTATTTTGCAGGGCTCCTGTGGGAGGTGACCTGGTGCTTCTGCAGCCACCTCTCAGCATGATCCCACCTGGGTATCCCAGGCTCAGCACCTCTCCAAAGCAGACCCCAAGGGAACCACAGGCTCACCAAGTGGCTGGCACCCAGCAGTTAATGCTCCTTATCACATATCAGTCACTTAATGGGAAAAGGGTCCTTCTCTCTTCCAGGCTGAGGTCAGAAAACTTCAGTATCTGCAAGCACAGGACAAGAAGAAAAGTAAAAAAATTGTGATGGGGAAAAGAGAAAAGTCATTTCAGCAAATTGAGCCATTTCAAAGCTCAGAGGAAGAGGTGCCTGAAGGTGGTTCCCCAACCCAAACATGGGTTAGGGACCAGAGGTATCTCCAGCAGTGGCAGAGGAGATGAGATGGGGAGAGAAATGCACTATAGGTTAAAAGACATGGTGGACAGTGGAAAGGGCAGACCTTTCCCCAAGTTCCATGAGTTGTTTGGGACTGAACCTCAACCTCAAAGCAGGAATTTCCCCCAGTGAATTGGTGACCTAACTGGGGCCCTGGCACTGATCAGACTAGGCTGGTGAAGATCAGAGCAATGCACAGGAGGAGCAATGACCTCTTCCAAGCACGTACCAAAACTCAGGGCCAGACCTTGGTGACGGGGGATGTCTATTTTAAATGGAACTGACTCAGTCTCTCACACTTCTTGCTGGTCTCTGTCACCCTCCCAGCCACCCCCACCCCGAGGTGTTTGCACAAGGGGCATGGCCAGGCTTTCAGCCTGAGACACACAACGGGGCTGCCACAAATCTTCCCTGCACGGGGTCCTTTCAACTGGCAAGGACAAAACAGTTGGGGCAGGTTTCTGATGCATCAACATGTATTATTGCAGGATCTTTCAGCTCCAAACATCTCTCTCTCCACCTTCCACAACACTCAGACAGAGCTACTGCTTTTCATTTGTTCATTCTTAATTTTGGGTGTCTTTTTTTGGCTGCTCTGTGTCAGAGTGCTGGGAAAGGAGGAAGACACGGGGTATCCGCTGGTACCACCCTCTTGTTACGGGAGTGGGATGGCACTCTGGGCTGGCAGCAGTGTCCTTGCACCACCTGGCAGCCTTGCCACCTGCCTGGCAGCCTGCCCTTCCACCAGCCCCGGAGCCTGACGCGGCACCAGCTCAAATATCTGCCTGTGGTATCTTATCTACCAGCCTGCCACGCACTGGGAGGGGGGAGATGGCCTAGATATTCTGTGTCACGGTTTTCCTATGTCCACAACACAGGCTGGCTGTGCCCTGCTGGCTCTCTGCTCTCCCCTCCCTTCTTTGGGGCTCCCTCAGCACCCCAGAGGCACAGGGATGTCTCTGGAAATCCTCCAGAGCTTTGCCACATGATGCTCACAGGATATTGCCATTTGGATCCCACTCTCCCACTGCCCCCCTCTGCCTTTGCTCCCTGCTGGCAGCCCCAGAATTGCTTCTGTAGGCAGAGAGCAGAGACACTGGTGTGTGTTCTGAGTGTCCCAGACAGGAGGGAGAGACCT
The DNA here is from genome assembly GCA_013400415.1 of Scytalopus superciliaris. Lineage (NCBI taxonomy): Eukaryota > Metazoa > Chordata > Aves > Passeriformes > Rhinocryptidae > Scytalopus > Scytalopus superciliaris. The sequence goes on along the minus strand of VXBX01009836.1, from coordinate 633,389 downwards.
GCCAGCCTGGGCAGGACACAGTCCCCTGCGTGGCTGTGATTAGGATCACAGACTTAAGACACCTTTGTAGGACCAAGGGACCACCTGCCCCAAGTACAAAGAGTTCCCAGGAGTGTGCTGGGATTGCTGGACAGCTGCTCTCCATCACAGAATCTGAGAATCATAAAGGGATTGGAAGAGACCCACAAGGATCATGGAGTCCAGCTCCTGGCCCTGCACAGACACCCCAGCAATCCCACCCTGTCCTTGGAGTGTTGTCCAAATGAGCTCTGTCAGCCTTGGGGCTGTGCCCACTGCCCTGGGGAGCCTGTTCAGTGCCCACCACCCTCTGGGGGAAGAACTTTTCCCCAATATCCAGCCCAAACTTCCCTTGGCACAGCTTCATGCCATTCACTCGGGGCCTGTCACTGGTAACCAGAAGAGGATGAAGGATCCAGGGCCATGTCTGTTCCCAGGTGGTGTCCCTGACTCAGTGGAGTGGGCAGGACAGGTCCCAGTGTGATGGTCAGGACATGCAGGCAGCAGCCCATGCCCATGCCCATGCCCACACTGTCAGGGGCAGGACAGAGGGGTGAGGAGGTTTCCTAGAAGCTCGACAGCTTCTCCCAAGGGATAAAAACCCAAATCCAGGAGCTGGATAGCTTCTCCCAGTGGATAACAGCCCAAACCCTGGCAGACTTTGGACACGTGCCAGCTGTGTGATTTGTCTTACCAGCTCCCCAGCGATTGCCCAAAGCTGTGAAGAGCAGACACCCCCCACCTACAGTCACGAGTGCTATCAGCACCAGGCTGCATCAGCATCTCCTCAGCGCTGGCCTCACATCACCCAGCACGTTGCCACACCTGGGAGATACCAGCCCGGTATCACATCGTCACCCAGTGACTCAGGACTGCTGGCTTGGGGCTAAATGGGAGCCTCTGACCTGAATCCAGGGCAACCCTGCAAGCTGCTGGGCACAGCCTTGCTGTGGCACTGAGGGGCTCCAGCCCTCTGTGGGTCGCTGGCTGGAGGCTATGTGGGTCAGAGACTTGGTGCTGAGCAACTCACCACGTGAGTGAAACTGGGAGATACACAGTGTGAGACACTCAGGCAGTTTATTTTAACAGAAATCCCCTTCTCAAAGGAAATTTAGTACATTAACACCATACGATGTGCCTGGCCCAATGGAAGCACAAGCTCCAGCCTTCACCCCTTGCCATGGCCTTGGAGGGCTTTCCCAGAGCTGCTCCACAGCCTGGTTTTGGAGGGCTGAGGTGCCAGTGGTGTCTGTGTGGCTTCAGCCTCTGCCACACACGTCTTGGTTGGGCCCACTCCTGGAATTGCCCTCCATTTGCCCAGTGCAGCTCCCTGTGGGCTGAGGGGTTGCAGATGTGCTGGCCAGGCTGGCAATGCTGTTGGGGATGTGCTCTTGGACCAGGACCACTGATTTTGGTGCTAAATTGGAGCCTCTGACTTGACTCCAGGGCAACCCTGCAAGCTGCTGGGCACAACCTTACTGTGGCACTGAGGAGCTCCAGCCCTCTGTGGGTCACTGGCTGCAGGCTGTGTGGGTCAGAGCAACTCACCACGTGGGACTGAGTCACCAGAGAGCAGGGAAAACTGCACAGGGAGCCTGGGGTTTTCTCCATCCTCTCCCTCTCTCTGTCCCACTGCCACAGCCACAACCTCTGCCTCACAAGTGGCAGGTTTTGGAGCCTGGGATGGATGGTGCCACTTGCACTTCTGTGCTTGTGATTGGCCTTGTTGATGCTGCAGGTTTTGGGGTAGGGCAGCTCCAGCATTTGTGGAGTACATGTCACCCACCCCATACATGGGTATCTCAAGGTGCAGGGATTCTGCAGGGTTACAAACTTGGCAGGGAGGTTTTTCCCTCCCTGCATCATTCTTCAAGCATCCCAGGCAGTGCCACAGCCCTGGAAAACAGGACTTTTAAAGTGAAGGCTTAAAATATTATTGTCTTAAAAGGAGATTCCCTTCCTGTTCTCTGCCCTGCCCTGAGCCAGGTCTGTAGATACCCTCAGAGCATGTGGTGCTGATGGTGTGCAGCTCCAGGACCTTCAGTCCTGACCCCCCAGTCCACACAGCACCAGCACAGACCCAGCAGCACAGTGCCCTGCAGTGGGCACAGGTACCAACCCTACCCATCAGAGCACAGAGAGATGCCTGTGCCCTCCCACAACCTCCAGCCTTCAAGCAGGAACCTTGGCACAACTTTCCCCCACCCATCGGCCACAGCAGTGGGGATGTGATCAGCTCCATGGGACATCTCTGGTCCTTGGGGTGTGGCCCTGATCGTATGTGGCTCCAGAGCAGGAATCCATTGGGAGAGCAGGAATCCATTGGGAGGGGGGTCTGTCTGGCAGGGCACAGGCACAGCCCACTGAGGTGCATGGACTGCTTGTGGGCAGTGAGAGCTGCCCTGGGGACAGGGGTGTGACCAGGACACCTCCAGGGGAGAGGACAAGGTTTGGGGGGGCAATATGTGTGCTGGTCACCTCAGGGAGGGGTGATATGGAAACTCCCAGCTCTGCTGGGGCTTGGAGAAGGGAGGAGAGCCCTCATTTGCATGTGCACAGAGCAGGGAATTTTCCATCATCCAGCGGCTGAAATTTCTGCATGGTGACCTTTGTCCTCACCCAGGGTGGGGAGCCCATGGCAGCTGACAAATGTCACTGTGGTGCCCTGCTCCCCACTGGGGGGCTGGGGACAAGCCCTTCCATGTGGTGGCACAGCCTGGACTGTGGGCAGCCAGAGGGGGCACAGCCAAGGGGGCAGTACCCTGCCCCCAGCACTCTGGCACTGCCACCCTGGTGCAAGACAGGCAGGACCCCCCGAGCTCCCTCAGCGTGACCCCCAGGCAGGGCAGTGCCCACCCACCTCTGGGCATCAGTGCCCCCCAGTTCCCCTGCCCACCCTGCTGCCAGCTCCTGGCCTTGAGCCCTGGCCCCACAGGAAGGGCTGAGCTGTGGCACAGGCTCTGGGCTGTCTGATGGAAGATGTTGGCCCAGCCAGACATGCAGGATGGGCAGTATCTGGTCAGGATGGTGAAAATGAGCTGTCTGGTTTGAGGGCAAACTGTGGGAGGACCAGAAGAGGCCGTGGAGATGATGAATATTGGGTGGAGGTCTCTGAATGAAGCCCCTGCAGCAGAGAAACTTGTGGTCACCAGTCCCAAGGAGCTGAGAGCCCCCATGAGCAGGACTGCCGGCACACAAAACCCCTCTGGATGCACCACAGACTCTCCCAAAACTCCTGGCCTACCTGTGCTCAGTGCTGGGCACAGACCCCCTTCCAGAGGGCTGTGATGCTGGCCCACCCTGCTGCCAGCCTTCAAGCCCACCTGGGCACAGGTGAGCCCCCAAACCTTCTGAAACCCGCCAAAAATGGGCCAAAATACACCCAAAATGTAAAATGTTAAAGCATCCCAAGAATGGTGCCAGGAAAGAGGGAGGATGAGCCCTGGGTAGGGGACCTGCTCCAATATTCCCCATGCATGTGTCACCCAAACCCAAGCTCCACACAGCACTGAAAGCCTGGGATGGACACAGCAGCAAGGGAGCATGAAGTTTACTCACAGCAGGGAAAAAATGAAGGATTACCTGCTAAAGCCAGAGGGAGTGAATTAAGACAAGTGGAGAAACCAAATACGCATCCTGAAATAAAGGCGGTGAACTTGAGGGTGGTTTATTTTCTACGCTAAACTTAGGAATGTTTTTACTCCCAGTCACATTTTTGCTTCTGTGACTTCTCGTCACAGGGAACTTGGGGGTGAGTCACCAACAGGGCTCCACCACAGGGGAGAGCTCAGGGCCTCTCCCGAGGGCCTTTTGCTGCTCCCAGACCATCACTCATTTAGTTGCAGAGCAAAATGCTGCCTCTGCCCCGAGCTGACCTTGCTGTGGGTTCTCAGTTCCTCCTGGAACACAAGTGTGAGCACCCCCAGTGCAGGCAGAAGTGCAGCCCCTGCTCCCAGGGCTGGGAAAGCTCCCCCTGCACAGGCAGAGCTGCAGCCACAGCCCCCAACACAGACCCACAAAGTGCCTGGACGTCCCCGTGGCGTTCCCTGCGAGGCAGTCCCAGGAACTCACCTCCCTGCTACGGCTCAAAGGAAATCCCATCATCATGTCGGTTTTCCCGCTGTAAGAATGGGTTTGAGTGCTCATGTTGTGCTTTACACTGGTGACTCCCAGGAAAGCCACCCGTGGGAGCAGAGCTGGCATCCCACAGGAGCCCAGGAAGGCTGTGGGTTCGCTCGAGCAGCGCTGGCAGAGGTGAGCTCAGCGCAGCGCGGCATGGTCAGATGGGAGCGGCTTTCCAGAGGCTCCAGGGAGCAGGGGAGGGGGAACTGCAGCTCCAGAGCCTGTCAGGGCTCCTGCCCTGCACCGTGGGCTGCTGGCAACAGTTGGTCAAACCCTCAGGGTGCTTCGCTCCCCAAATGCCCAACTTCCATTACACATCGTTCCCACAGGGAGCAATGACATAAAGACTGGGGCTGGAGGGGATGAGTTTCTCTGACTCCCTCTTTGCCTCTTCAGGAAGCTCCTTAGACCCCGTCTGATGTTCTGCCATCACCCACATGGAGGGTGCAGGATCAGTGCCACAGAGACACTGATGGGAACCCCCAGACTGAGCGGAGCAGGCTCAGCCACGCGGTGACAGGGGGTGGGCACAGACACTGGGCTGGCCTCAGCCCCCAGGGGGAGGAGGGCTGGAAGGTCACAGAGGGTACTGTCCCTCGGGACAAAGGGGGGACAGCAGTGGTGGGGAGGTCCCTGGCAGTGCCCACCCCCCGCAGCCCTCCAGCAGCAGCTGCCCAAGTGCTGGGTAACCCACACCAGCCGTCTGTGTTTACCATGTCCCCTCCCTACCCTCGCCCTCCTTTCCCGGGCAAACAGGCGTGTACCAGTCTGGTTATTGCTTTGCTCCCGTGGCCAGACTGTTTGATAGAAACAAAAGGGAAGGTTTTCTTCTTCTCCCATTGGGTATTTGGGCCTCGTATGACCGAAGTCTCTTCAGCTATAGGGGACTTGGGGGGTGCCACGGGGTGAGGGCACAGTGGCAGGGGGTGGTGAGGGTTGCCACCTCTGCAAGGCAATGGGGACAGGTCTCCTGCTGCTGTATGTTGTCACAGAGCCCTGAGAGCTCACCAAAGCTCACCATAAGGCAGGCTGGAGCCTCACCGGCTTCTGGCATTGATTCTTGTTTAAGAAATTGTTCTTATTAACAGAGGCAAACCAGAGGTGAAAATGAATGTGAGCACAACTGTCCTTCTTTGGGCTGTTTATTGGTACAGGGGGCTCTCCCTGCAGGGCTTTGGGACACCTGAGCTATGCTGGGTCTGCACTCCCTGTTGGGGTCTGATGAAGGGCACACTTCTGCCAAGTGCAGAAGTTCTGGCATCCCCAGAGCCTGAAACACAATGGCCAGAGCCTCAGTGCCAAGATACCAGGGCCACGGGGCACAGGCAGCTTGTCCTTGCTGCCCTGCTGCCCTCCCAGCCTGAGGCAAACAGCTCAGCATTACTGGCGCTGTCACCTCCTGGAAAAGATGCTCCTCGTCCTGCCCACAGTCTGTGCCACGTCCCCTCAGGTGACCACCCATCCCACTGTCCCTCTCAGCACAGGCATCACACTTGCAGGCACTGCTCCCTTATTGCTGCCCAGACCTCAAGCTGCCTCCACCTCAGCCATTCCCCCCGGGCTTGGATTGGAGTAAAAGGCACAGAGCAATCCTCCCGAAATCCCCAAGCCAGTGAGCAGCGGCAGAGAGACCAGGCACGGCTTAAAAAGCCTCAGACAGTGGCTGGGGTACAGCACAGGCTCAGGAATGCTCCTGACTCCTGTCCCTCTTCTACCAGAGGGTTTGGAATGTGTTCCTGAGGAGTTCTCCCCGTGGGCCCCGGGGTGGGGGGATGCACGTCTTAGGCAGTGGGTGATTTTTATGCAGACTTGTCCAAAACACAGAGGGTTGAATGAAATATCTGGAAGGGCAAATGTAGGAACAGAACTCCCCCGGGTCACAGTGGAATGCTCAAACTCTGATGAGTAGACACCTGCAAAACCTGCACTCATCTCCCCAGAAACAGTCTCACCCCTAGATGAATTTAAGCTGGAGGAGATAAATGTGCAGTTCCCAAATAGCCTCTGGGGCTGCTGCCCAGCCCCCAGTTTGGGGTCAGCCGAGGACCCTCATTGGCTGAGAACTCCTGGACAGAGCAAGGAAAGGAAGAGGAGCATCTCAGAGAGGCATCCTGGCCAGTGATTCTGTGGGCTACAGAGCCAGCCCGAGGTCACTCCCGTGCCACTGAAGTGTCACCTTGCCCCAGTGAACTCTGCAGCTCCGTGACACACCCGGCCGTTGTGCAAATGAAATGAAACTAAAAATAGCTCCCTACAGAACAACACCTTGCTGCCAGCACCTGCCGTGCTCCAAGGGCTCCCTCCTCCGAGCTGATGGGAGCACTGAGGAAAGACCTCGGTCTCCTCCTCTCCTGCCCCAAGCCCTGCCTGGCATCTGCCCGCCCCTCTCTCAGCAAGCTGGGGGATGCTGGGAGGATACTGGCTGATGCTGGGGGGTGCTGGGGCATTTTAGGTGGATGCTGAGGGATGCTAGTGGGATGATAAAGGATGATGGAGATGCTGGGAGGATGTTCAGGGTATGCTGGGGGCTGCCAGGCTGCCCATCCTGGGTACTGGCACAACGTTTTTTTCCCCAAGTGTCACCAAGGTGCTGTGGCATCACTCCCTGAGCCTGATGTGGGGACTGATGCCACCATTTCTCCTGCCTGGCCTTTGCAGAGGGGGCTCATGTTATCTGTCCTTCAGTTAACCAGACTTAGTTAAACTGCTGGCAGTGCTTGGCTGGCTAAGCTACCCTGGCTCTGCTGGCACCCCCACACCTGGGCACAGCACTGGGCCCCATTCAAACTGGTCCCAGTTCAGCTCTCTCAGGGGTTTGTTCTGCACTAAGGAGAGCACGTGGCTCATTTGTGACAGATTCCCTGGGGGCCTTGCAGTCAGAGCACCTGAAGCCATTGCTGCCCACAGCGGTCCTGGGGCTGTTAATGAGCTCAGGCTGAGCTGTCCTTTTTCTGTCACAGTCAGGCTTTGCCAGTGATCACTTCAAGGTGCTGATGGCTCTGCCCCAGGCCAGACCTCAGGTATTGACACTGTCTGCTCCTGTAGAACCCAACCTCCTTTTCTCATGGGAAGTTTTCAAATGATGCTCAAAAATCAGAGCATTTTTGGAGTCAGAGAGCAGCACCTGGCTGCAGGAGCAGTGGGAGAAAGGAGAGCAGGCAGGCTTTGTGGCAATGCTGCTCCCCCTCCTGCTGGGGAGGAATCACACACAGTGGAGGAATGGCCCCAAGTGCAGGAGTGATGAAGAGCCTGTGCTTTGCTGAGCCCGTTGATCTGGGAGCAAGGACTCCTTCTGCCCTCCCTGGAGTTTCTTCCAGCCCAGCTGTGGTGGCCTAGCACAAAGTGCCAGCTGAGTACAGTGTAACTTTGAGCAGAGCAGGGGGCATGGCACCCTGTCAGCAATGACCTGCATCCCACCACTGAAACCCCTGTCAATGTTCTGCATCCTCCTGAAACCTCTTCAGCCAGTGCCCTGCATCCCACCACTGAAACCTCAGTGTGCCAATGACCTGCATCCTCCTGAAACCCCTGTGTGCCAATGACCTGCATCCCACCAGTGAAACCTCTGTCAGAAATGACCTGCATCCTCGTGAAACCCGTCCTGCCATCTGTGGCCACACACTCACCTGAAGGAGCACACTCTGAGCCCAGTTTCCGTGTGCTGGCTCTGGTGGCACTGGCTGTCCCAGTTCCCAGTGACAGCAGGAGGGAGGCCCATGGCCCTCAGTGCTCTGGGATGTCAGCCCAGAGTCCCTTTTGGCTCAGGGAAAAGCGAGCACAGTGCCAGACAGAAATGGGGTCCCGGGTAGGGGGAAGCTGGTGTTTGGTGGCTGTCCAGGACAGGGACACACTCCTTGAGCTCACCAGGTGTGGGGCAGCTCCAAGCCTGGCAGGTCTCCATCCCCACAGGCTGCCTGCACATCCCCAGAGGGGCCCCCTGTCCCTCTGGTTCCACAGGCCTGGGAAAAAGGTGGCAGTGCAGGGAGGGAGTAGTAGGGGAATAGTAGGGGAGCAGGAGACTAAGAGAGAGAAGGTGGATATGGAGAGAGGAGAGGGAAAGATGACTGGGGTGGGGGGGAGTCACAGATACAGGGATCAGGCACCCCAGTTCTGTTCAAACTGTTATCCCAGAGGGAAGTCAGTAGGAAAAGCAGCAACAAGCCTTGGGAGAAATGGGCCAGCAGATCTGACTCCTCAGTGGGGCAAGAAGCATTCCTTGGGACCACCTGTGCTTCCCCCAGCCTGGGGGAGGTGGCTCAGCCATTCGAGGGTGTCCTAAGTCCAGGCCGAGTGTGCAGGGGATGTGCCACACGGTGCCCAGTGCCAGATGTGTCACATGGTGACCAGTGCCTGAGCTCAGGCCTCCTTAGTGCTGCCTGATCCAGGAAAAGAGTGGGAGATCTCCCGTGGGAAGAGCTGAGCTCAGCAGGACATGCCCAGTGCCAAGCCGTGGGCATCCCTCATCTGGCTTGTTCTGCAGGGATGTTGGGCATGCTTGGGGATGTTGGGGAATACTGGAAGATCTTGGGGGATACTGGGGGATCTTGAGGGTGTTGAGGGATATTGGGGGACATTGAGGGATGCTGGGGAGTTGTGAAGGGATGTTTGGGGTTGCTGGGGAATTTTTTGGGGATGCTGAGGGATGTTGGGGGGATGTTGGGAAGATGCTGGGGAAGGTTTGAGGGTGCTGGGGGATTTTTTTGGGAGGATGCTGGAAGGATGCTGGGGAGTGTTTTGGGGATACTGGAGAGATGCTGGGGAAGGCAGGGGATGCTGGGGAGGTGCGTGGGGATACTGGAGAGATGCTGGGGAGTTGTTTGGGAATACTGGAGAGATGTTGTGAAAGGCAGGGGGATGCTGGGGAGATATTTGGAGATACCAGAGAGATTCTGGGGAAGGCAGGGGGATGCTGGGGGCTGCGGAGTTGCCCAGCCTGGCCGCTGTCCCATCTCCCGGGCGGTGGGTGACCAGCAGAGGGCCCGGCTCCCCTCCCGCCGCCGCTTTATGCTGCCCAGCTGTCCCCGAGCGGCCAGAGCCGCGGCCGGAGCCGGACGGAGCGGCTGTGCCCGGACGCAGCTCCCGTGCAGCCCCGGGGGCCGCGCCAGACGCGCTCCCGGAGGGTGCGGGGACCACCGCGGGGGCACGATGCCTTCGCCAGCACCTCTGCTCGCCCTGCTGCTGCTGCTGCCGGCCCCGGGGGCCGCGGGGACCCGCAGCACCCACCGGGGTGAGGAGGGAGGCAGCACCCTGCCCACTGCTCCCCGGAGCATCCCCGAGGTGCTGGTGTTGAGGGAGAGGATGCGCCGCGGGACGGAGGAGGACTCCAAGTCGGTGCAGCAGTACGTGCCGGGGGTGCGGGTGGAGTTCCCTCGCCCCCTGAGCTCCGGCAGCCTGCACCCCACCAGGGCACTGCTGCCGTCCAGCACAGACCCGTCGGAGCGGCAGCCGGGGGTGCCCACGGACAGGGACAGGGCAGAGCCCCGAGCCAACCTCACCACCGTGTCCGACAAGCGGCTGCAAATCCAGAACCCCCTGTACCCGGTGACAGAGAACTCCTACAGCGCCTACGCCGTGATGTTCCTGTCTCTCATCGTCTTTGCCGTGGGCATCATCGGGAATCTCTCCGTGATGTGCATCGTGTGGCACAACTACTACATGAAGAGTGCCTGGAACTCCATCCTGGCCAGCCTGGCTTTCTGGGACTTCCTCATCCTCTTCTTCTGCCTGCCTGTGGTCATCTTCAACGAGATCACCAAGAGGAGGCTGCTGGGGGACGTGTCCTGTCGCATTGTGCCCTTCATGGAGGTAAGGGGCTGCGCAGGGCCCTGGAGGGATCAGAGACTCAGCTCCTCTCCCCTGTTGCCCTGGGGCAGTCTGTGCTGCCGGTGGCCTGGCACAAGGACTGTGTGCCAGAGACCCCCACCGTGAGGCACAGCAAGGAGCCGAGGGACAGTCCCAATAGTGGCCTTCCCTGTGTCTCTGTCCCAGGCCATTCCTCAGGCTCTGCAGCCAACACCAACGCTGCCAGGGCTGGGAGGAGCCCATCAGACCCTCGGGTGTCCAGCCAGCATGGTGACTTCTGTCCACAGGGCCCCTCCATTTGTCTGTTCCAGTCCCAGCCTGACCCCCCAAGCCTGGGGGCTCAACCCCACAGTGTGCTGACCCCCAAGCTGGCCACTGTGGGGTGCTGAGGGTGGCCCTGGGGCAGGGGGCTGCAGGTGGGCAGCACTGGGATGGGACAGCCCAGGAACTAGGTTTGGGATCTGAGATCTGTGTTTGTCCTCAAGCCTCATGTGTGACAGGCTGGCCATGCACCCACTGAGAAGGCCACAGGGACTGTGGTGACAGGAGATGGCAGAATGAGCAAAAATGCCCCAGATGGCAGGGTTTGGAGTGATCCTGTTCCTGTGCTGGAAACAAACCCTTGCTGTGGACATCTCCCATCCTCAGGGGAGCCTGGGGTCCAGCTGCAGCTCTCTGTGCCCATATGGGACAGACAGATCCAGCCTGCCTGTGTCTATTCTGTGGGGTTAACACCCAGTTTATCAAAGGGTACAAACATCTGGAACTGCTCAGAGACAGTGTCAGGTCACTGGAGACCCTGCCAGGCTTTTTCAGACCAGACTGGGTTCAGAACCTGCCTGTCCCACAGAGCATCCACCCCAGTGTTCAGGGCCCCCAGCTGTTCTGTGCCCTGCTGGCAATGGGACAGTCACCTCCCTGTGCCCCAGTGCCTTTGTGCAGGCTCTGCAGTGGCACGGGGGTCCCTGTCTCTTCACAGGGTCCCTGGCTGTGCACTGCCCTAGCAGGGGATTCCAGCAATGCCACAGGTCCTCTGGGGGCATGGTGATGCACCCACCCCTGGCTGTCTTGTTGGGCACAGCCCCAAATCTGCACAGCACAGCCCAGCATGGGAATGTGGTGTTTGCTGGGAGAGCCATGCAGCCCCCCTGCTTTGCTGTGTCCCTGCCCAGCAGGCAGGAACTGCTCCTTCCCAAAGCCCAGCCCAGCCTCTCACTAAGTGGAGTGTTTGCCCCATCCTTGCCCTCCACCACAGGCTTCTGTCACTGCAGCTGGCTGCACTCAGAGAGGGGCAGGATGATGTCCCTCAGTGCCCTGGGGAAGGGTATGGTGATGTCCCCAAAGCAGACCCTGTCCTGAGGAGGATCTGCCATGAGCTGCTTGTGAGCTCCCTGTCCCTCTGCCCGTGGGGAAATGGCACAACGGGCACTGCCAGGCACAGGGATTCAGCTGGTGCTCCTGGGACAGCTCAGTCCAGGGGGAGGCAGGAAGGGACAGGAACGATGGGATGTTGGTGCTGTCAAAGGACAAGCATGGCACAGACTGGGAAGCACAGTCCTGGTGTGGGGGCTGCTCCTGCTCTGACCCCCAGAACCCAGCCCTGCCCTGCCCTCCTGCCCCTCAAAGCACGGGCAGAAAGGGGCTCCAGGGATCTGGGACTCAGCTGCAGGGAGCCTGGGTGGGAGCCACGGGCATGCCAGAGACAAATCCCTGGCAAGGGCTCAGCCATGAGAGGGAAACCTGTCTGCAAGCCAATGGTTCCTGTCTGGGAGGACCTTGAGTGGCTGGGGGTGCAGGATGGACACTGAGAAGCACATCTGGCCTCATGTTGTAGCTGCTCCAAAGTCCTGGGGATGGGCACAGAGACAGGTTTTGGGAGCACAGCTGGGGACAGTCTGTGTGCAGCGATGTGCTTGGGCTGACCAGTGGCACCAGCTGCATCCCTGCCAGGGCACTGAAGAAGGATGCTCTGCAGGATCAAAGGGACCAGGAGAGACAGAAGATGCTGTGGAAGGATGTAGGGGGAGGAGGCAGCAACACAGCAGCACCAAGAGCTGAGGAGGCCAACAAGGAAACTGGACCCTTGTTCTGGGTGCTGCCTGTGGGGCAGAGCAGGGTGCCCAGGATGGCTCTGGGCTTTGGGCAGAGGAGACATGCTGGGAGGTGGTGTTGGGTGCAGGATGCTGGTGCTGGGCTGGGGTCCTGTTGCTGTGTCTGGGAAGATGTTGCTGTGCACAACTAACGGTGCTGCTCCGTGCTGGCATCGCCCTGGTCATCAGCTGGAGGGACCAGTCCAGCACCCAGGAAAAGGCTGGGGGAGCCTAAGCAGGGCAGCGTTCTGGGCTGCTCCCCAGGCACCACGTGGAGCCCTGGGATGTTTCCTGAATGCTGGGAAGGTCTTTCAGCACAGGGTGATGTTTGATGGCTTCGTGAGGCCAGGAATGGCCGCAGCACTGGGGGCACCAGCATGTGACTCTGCCATCGTCCTGGCCAAGGGCTGTAGGACTTGGCTCCCAGCTCAGGGGCTGGGACTGGGAAAGCTGATCGTGACCCTCAGTGCCTGGCCAGCCCTTCGAGAGCCACAGCGATTCCTCTGCCTCCTTTGGCCTTCTCCTCTGGCAAAGGGGATGTTTTTCCTGCCATTCTCAATGCAGCGGAAATTGCCCCAAGCTGATTTGGGACAATGGTGCCTTCAATTCCCTTGGCCTGTCCGGGGAGAGCAGGGCAGGGACAAGCCAGCGTGGGGGGGCCTTGGGAACCCTGGGAAGGTGCTGGTGGATGTGATGGTCCCTGCTTTTCCTCTGCAAGAGCCATCCAGAATAGAGGAAGAGCCTGAGGGACAATCCGACTTTGGCTGGATGGACAGACAGGCATCCAGCAAAGCTTCCCCCTTCTGCAGAAAAGGGAGCTGGGAAGGGACTACAGGTCAGGGGACATATTTATCCACTGTCCTTTCAAGAGTCACAAAAAAGTGGCTCTAACCCTGGGATGCAGCCACAGGCTGTGACCTCCCTACAACCTTGAAGGAGCCAGGATTTTGACATGAGCCTGGTAGTCACCTTCCCAGTGAGGTCCCTGCATCAGGGTTCACCTCTTCTGCCTCCTCCCTCGCCAGGTATCGTCACTGGGAGTCACCACCTTCAGCCTCTGCGCCCTGGGCATCGACAGGTTCCATGCAGCCACCAGCCCCCAAGCCAGCACCCGGCCCATCGAGCAGTGCCAGTCCATCATTGCCAAGCTGGCTGTCATCTGGGTGGGCTCCATGACACTGTCGGTGCCAGAGATCCTGCTCTGGCAGCTGGCGCAGGACACGTCACCGGTGTCCGGCGTGGTGATGGAGTACTGCACCATGAAGCCCTCGTCCAACCTGCCCGAGTCTGTCTACTCGCTGGTGCTCACCTACCAGAACGCTCGGATGTGGTGGTACTTCGGCTGCTACTTCTGCCTGCCCATCCTCTTCACCATCAGCTGCCAGCTGGTGACCCGTCGCATCCGTGGCACTGCCAAGAGCGAGTGCCGCGGCACCAAGCACGGCCAGTGCGAGGGTCACCTGAACTGCACCATCATCGCCCTGACCGTCATCTACGGGCTCTGCACCACCCCCGAGAACGTCTGCAACATCGTGGTAGCCTACATGTCCCCCGACATGTCCAAGCAGACCCTGGACCTACTCAACCTCATCAACCAGTTCTTCCTGTTCTTCAAGTGCTCGGTGACACCTGTCCTGCTCTTGTGCCTCTGCCGTCCCCTGGGCCAGGCCTTCATGGACTGCTGCTGCTGCTGCTGCGAGGGCTGCGGCCCCGACACCACCTCCAGCGAGGGCAGCGCCGACAGCAAGCTCAAAACCGAGATGTCCTCCTCCATCTTCTTCGACAAGCCCCGGGAGACCCCCCCACCCCTCCTGGCCCTTGGCACCCCATGCTAAGTGCCGCTGGGGAGCTGTAGAGATCATTCCACCACACCTCCTCCCAAGACCAAACGTCATTTTGCCGTTAGTGCCCGTGCCTGGCTGTGGAGCAAGCAGAAGAGACGGCTCGGGGGGCTGCGCCGTGGGCTTCAAACCCAGCATTGGGCAGGTGGGGCTTGAAACCCTGTGGCTACATCCATGACCTTCTTGCCTCTGCCCAAAGGCCAATGAGGACATCAGCACCCTCCCAGTCCCAGCTGCATGGCTGGGCTCCGTGGGGCTGCTGCTCTGGAGATGGAGTTGTGCCAGAAAGGTCCCATCTGAAACCACAGATGGTGGCCATGGCAGAGGACACAGTGAACACAAACTGCCCTCGTCCCGTCCCCTCCCCTCCTGCCAGCCCCTCCACAGTAGCAGAAGGTCCCAGTGACTGTATCCCATGGATCCAAGGCGTGCCCTGTATGAGCTCAATAAACCAGTAACCTAGAGTACATCGTACCTTCAGCCGCTGGCACTGCTGGGCTGAGCCCCAGGAGGCCCTTGGATGGCTCTTCCCTAAACCTGGGGGGCTCTGAGGGGGGCATGGATGGCTGAGGGGGCATGAGGGCAGGGAAACAGCTGTGCCAGGGTGGGCAGCAGCTTGGGGAGATGAGGAAAGGCCCCTTTGCCCCCTCCCTCTGGGGTGATGGTGAGCAGTGCCTGTGGGAGGGTACTCTCTGAAGTATCAGGCTTGGGGTGGTTTGTAGGACTCCAACTGGTCTCAGTAAAGCCCAGCTAACCCAGCACTGGGTTGCAGTGCCCCACAGCCTGCAAGGCACTGGTTCCCCACCTGCATTACGCAGGACCCAAGTGCTGCAGCTGCCCAGTGCTGCTGTGCAGTGCCCGGGGGGGGATGTGGGACCACCACTCCCAGCACCCCCTAGGGAGCCTTGAGGTGAGCGTGTCTCACCCAAACCACCCCGTGGAGGGCTCCTGGCCCTCATCCACCTGCCCACTGTAGGGACAGGATTGTCCTGGGAGGATGGTTTCAGCACATCAGCGTTTCCAACCCCACATCCACCCATGCTCGTCTATGGGGGGGTGGGCTATAGGAGGGCGGGGTGGCTCGTGGAGCAGCCGGGGCTGTGGGTCTGCCTGAGGGCAGGCTGGCCATGGCAGCCCATCCACCGGAGCTGTTAGAGCTCCTTGTCCCAGTTCCTGGCAGCCGCCCCAGCCCCCGAAATGCCGGGGCAAGGGAGACGGTTGCTACGGGCACTGAAAGCGAGGGGCTCACTGGGGGCTTTGTGCACAACACCCACCGGGCTCTCCGCTCGGGCTTTGCTTTCACAGCCCCGTTTCCAGGGAAACAAAAGCCCCAGTTTTCCTCCGAGAGCACAAAACTGGGTTTTTCCTTTTATCCTCCTCCCCCCCGCCCTCCCACCCCAGTGCTGGGTCCCACAGTCTGGAAGAAGAAGGGTCTCATCCTG
>VXBX01009836.1:604439-618017 GCA_013400415.1 Scytalopus superciliaris | reverse complement strand
GGCAGTGGGGGGGGCGGCCTCTCTCATGTGCCTGGGCCACGTCGCTCAGCCCTGAGCCTGGGCCAAGGGCAAACAAAGCTGGGCTTGTCCTGGGCTGGCTGCGTGGGGAGGGGAAGCGCGGGCGGGGGGCAGGGGAGGTGCAGGCAACACCAGCACCATGGGCTGCGGCAGCACGTGGCCCCACAGCAGGCAGAGCACCCCACGGGCTGGGCTGAACCCCAGGGCTCTTCCCAGCCTGCTGCCCAGGCACAGGGTATAGGGCACAGCCCTGGTGGGGCAGGGAGGGGGTCACCCCCCGGGGATACAGGGTGACTGACCCCAGCAGCAATGGGCACGGCCCCCAGGGGATATGGGGCAGGAGGCTGCCCCCAAAGGACACAGGGATTCAGAGGGGGCAGGAAGAGGGGGCAGCAGTACTGCAGCCCTCCCCTGCTCTGAATCCAGCCAGGCTTCAGGGCCCTGCAGCAGTTCTGGACATGGCAGGGCCAGGCAGGTCCAGCAGCAACAGTAGCCACAGGCAGAGCCTCCCAGCTCATCCTGGCACCCAGGCCAAGGAAATGAGGCATCCAGAGCCATCAGAGGTGGCTCCAGCCCCTCTTGGGTGAGCACGGGCACAGAGATGCCCAGTGCTGCTTGGGGGACAGGGACCCCCACCCTGGGCAGGGCCCTGAGGGATGGGGGGCAGTGATGGTGAGGAATTAACAGTGGTGAGGAATTAACATGACTGCAACCACACCCCCAACGCAAAATTGTTAATTTATTATTAGGAGGCAAAAAAAATTGTACAGTTACAAGAATCATTTCCCAACAGAGGTCAAATCTGAGCCAAAATATCTCTTAAAAAAAAAAGGGGGTGGGAGTGGAGGGTGACAACACTTTACAAGTCATTAAATTAAAAAAAAACCCCAAACCAAAACAAAAAGAAACCTCTCTTTGTGCAATTCTGCAAAAACAAGAACAGAAGATAAACCCTTGGCCTGACGCCCCAGAGCTGAGTGGGATGAGGCTGAGAGGGGCCCTACAGCACCCCCAGCCACTCCCACCCTGTGCCCCAGCCCCACACTGGGACTGGCACCCGCCTGCCCCCTGCACACCCACCCTCCAGCGGCCTCCCAGAACAGCTGAGTCCTCAAAAACTGGCCCCAAACAACCTGGCAAGGCCCCCAGGCTGCACCTGCAGAGCCCCAACACACCATCACACGGCACAGACAGCCACAGCCTTCCTCACCCCTCAAAACCTCCCCTCATCCTCCCACCACCTGCAGACAAGGACCCAACTGTGGGCTCCACAAGCCCCCCTGGCCCCTGCCCCACGGTTCCCATGGCCCCCATGCAGGGCAGCAGAACAGGGGGTGGCACAGGGAGTAGGGAATGGGGAGCAGGGCACAGGGAGCAGCGATTAAAGAGCAGGGCACAGGGAGCAGGCATTGGAGAGCAGGGAATAAGAAGCAGGGCATGGGGAACAGGGAGCAGGCACAGGGAGCAGGAAATTGGGAGCAGAGCATGGGGAGTAGGGAATGGGGAGCAGGAAATGGAGATTAGGCCATGGGGAGCAGGGCACGGGGAGTAGGGAATGAGGAGCAGAGAATGGAGAGCAGGACATGGGGTACAGGCACAGGGAGCAATTCCCTGGATCTGGTGAGCAGTGCTGAGGGTGCACAGATGCTCTGAGCATGTCACCAGGTGTCTCCATGTGTCCCTCCCTCCCCGGCGTCCCCACAGGATGTCCCCAGCCAGAGCAGAGCCAGCAGCCCCAGCCAGGCACAGACAATGCCATTTGGCACATGGAGAGCCAGGGCAGCCACCCCAAGAGGCTACAGGGGGCTGAGTCAACTGTGGGGCAGCTGGGTGGCAGGAGCCAGCCCCCTGTGCCCCCAGGGGCTGCTGGCATTGCTGGGTCCCCTGCACTGGCACCAGTCCCACAGATCAGCCCACCCCGAGCATCCAGGCTGGGCAGTGGGCAGAATTAGGCAGAGGCACAGGAGCAGGGGACATGTGGGGCAGGGGGACAAGTGGCCCTGGTTCCCAAGGAGGGGTTGGGGCAGTGGCATGTCAGCCATGGGGGGAGGCTGATTGCAGTGGCTTGTGACCAATCCCTGTCCCG
This sequence comes from Scytalopus superciliaris, assembly GCA_013400415.1. Taxonomy (NCBI): domain Eukaryota; kingdom Metazoa; phylum Chordata; class Aves; order Passeriformes; family Rhinocryptidae; genus Scytalopus; species Scytalopus superciliaris. The sequence continues at coordinate 615,913 of VXBX01009836.1, read as the reverse complement.
TGGAGGGGTGAGGTATCACCCCCTCCCCCAAACCCTGCCCATAGGGCTGAAGCCTGAGGCAGGGCAAGGTGGGCACCTCCCAACACCCCCAGGGTGGTCTCTGCCTGGAGGGAAGGGAAGATGGAGCCCCAGGGAACCTGCCTGCAGCTGGCACAGTCCCATTCCCACGGGCTGCCTTCTGCTACCACCCTCCTCTTCTACCCAGCGCTGACCCTCAGTTGGTGTCGGGGAGCCCCAGCTTTCCTACTGCTCACAGGGCCCAGTTTAGTAACAGCACTATCCCTTAAATTAAAAAATTAAAATATATATACATATATATATACTGTATACACAGACAACAACAGAACAGTGCCAAAATGGAGGAAGAGAGGGAGAGAGGGGAGGGGAGGAGAGGAGTGGGGAGGAGAGGAGGGCAGTCGGACATCTTCTTTACAATAAAAACAAGGACTCTGCCCCAACATGAGCAGAGTCTGGGGTCCCCTAAAAATACCCATCTAGAGAGAGAGCTGGAGGGACAGAGCAGGAGAGAGGGGCATGGGCTTGTACAATGGCATCTTCCCAATCCGAGCCAAGCCCGCAGGATCTCAGCTTCGCCTGGACTTCGAGTGCTGGATAAGCCACTGTAGGGTGATGTCTGCAGAGGCAAGGGGACACTTACAGCCTCTCCCCCTGGCTGTCAGCCCATTCCCACCCTGGGCAAACACCTGGGGCAAACACAGGCTGCCCTGACCCACTGCACCCGCAGCCCTGGACACTCACCAATGTTGTCCTTTTCTTTGCAGGAGATGGAATAGCAACAGATCTCTCGGTCCTGGATGGCTGAGAGGTTCCTGTGGGAGAGGAGCAAGTGCTGGCTGCAGACCCTGGCATGTGGGGGCAGCCCTGGGAGACACCTCCGGGCAGGAGAGCTCCAAAATAGGGCACACTGAAGAGGCAGCGGCTCCCCTGGAGCTGCACAGGGGTCAGAAGAGGGCACCAGCACTCCGTGCATGAGGGGCAGAGTGCTTGGGAGGGCTATGGCATGGGGCACGAGGGATGCAATGCCAGAAGAGAGCCTGCCAACAGAATTTGACAGCTGCCCTCTAGCTCTGGAGCAGCACAGAGCTGGCAGAATGGGCACTGCACATGTGCCCACAGTCACAGGGTGGCTGGAGGGGATGAGATGCTGAGTTGGTGCAGCATCCCAGATCCTCTCTGTGGGGGTGGGCAGGAGCAGCCTCAGAGGCCACATGTTGGCACAGCAAAGGGTGAAGGGACAGCAACACGGATGGTGTCACACACCGGAGAAGATCCAACCTCTCAGCCCCCAGGGCTGTTGGGTGAGCAGTGAGTGCCATGAGTGGTGTAGAGTCACAGAAGGGTGACCAGAGCAGTATGCCTGGGGAACCCAGTCCAGCACCCACCACCATGCCCCCGGGGAGCCTGGTCCAGTGTGGTACCCCTGGGGAGCCCGGCACCATGCTGTGCCAGGCCCACACGCCACCGTGTGGCAGGCAGGGCCCAGCCCTGGCACCGGCGGCTCCAACTCCTCCTTGTCTCCACAAGGTGTCACCTCAGATGTCCTCAGCTCCCTGTCCCTGCCAGTCCACTCCAGGCACCACAGTGCCACCCCAGATGGGTGACCATGCCGGTGGGGACATGGCAGAACTGGGGGGGCCACCCTGTGTCACAGCCCCACTGTGGGCCACCAGCAGACTTACATCTTCTCAATGAGCTCCTTCTCATCCAAGGCACCGGGCAGGTCCCGCTTGTTCCCCAGGACGAGGACCTGCAGGGTGGGACAGGGGACACCTGAAGCTCCAGGCTGCCACACCAGGCAGGAACCTGCTTCTGCCACCCAAAAGCAGAGCCTGCTTGAGATGCAGGACAGCCCTAGCCACTCCACCAGGATGTCCCAGATGGAGAAACCCCCTTCAGCAGCAATCAGGAGGCAGAGCACTTCAATTAACTGCCTTAATTAGCCTGTGTACAGCATCTCCTATGTACTCTCTACTCCCAGTGAGGAGATGGCCCTGCAGTACATCCTCCCTGAAGGGCACCAGCATCTCTTGTGCCATTTAGGATGTTCTCCCAGGGGCCTCTCTTTGAGCAAAAAGTCAAGTGAGATGAATAAACCTGAGCTTACCACAAGAACAAGCTGTGGCTGCTGGGCAGCACCCGCTGCGCAGGCAGCCAGAACAAACCAACAAGGGCTGTTTGCACCATCCACTGATCCCTCCTCATCTCAAAGGCTTTTCACATCCACAGAGCCCTTCTCAGACTGTGCAAGGGAAGCCACCACCCGGCAGGACTGGCTTGTCCTTCCGGAGCGCCCACGCGACTGTCGCCTGACAGGGGCAGTGCTGAGGCTGCAGCCACGGCCCATGGTGAGCCAGGGCTCTGCAGCAGCACGGGATGCAGCACCTCCCCGCTTCAATCCCGAGGTCTGCTCCCAGAAGAGAGTGTTCAGAGGGCTACAACTGCAGCGTGGTATGTCAGGAGCTGAATTCAGCTGGCAGTGGATGTTTGGGATCTCTGGCAAGGTCCTCTGTTAGCTCTTTTCAGAGGATGCTGATTTGGGGTGCTCCGTACACATCCCAGCCCGTGCCTCACACTGCACCATGTCCCACTCCTGCACGTCACAGCCCAGCAGCCACTCCCCCAGGAGATGGGACCTTAATGTCACACCGTAAATTAGGCACTAATCCATGTGAAAGGGCAGACTACACACATGGGGGTCTGGGCTGTGCTCCCTGCTCTAAAGCTCCCTCTCTGTTGCTTGGCCCAGAAAGTTCCCTCAGGAGCACAGTGGGGAAGGGACCCCCCCAAGAAAGGGGATCCCCCCTCTCCCTGAATGTGCTCTGCAAGCCCTGGCAGTCCCCAGCCTCGGGATGAAGAGTGGCTGTGGGGACCAGCTGAGGCAGCAGCTCACCGGGATGCCTTGGAGCTGCGGCTTATCGAGCAGGTTGTGCAGCTCGTTCTTGGAGGCCTCTATCTTCTCCTGGTCAGCAGCATCCACCATGTACCTGCAAGGGAAGGGACAGCCCTGAGCACAAGTGCCCTGGTGCTGTGCTTGAGGTCCATGCCACCCCAAACCTCCCGTGGCACCTCACTGCTCCCAGTGCAGACTGAGCCAATGCATGGAGGTAGGGATAACAAGGATCCTTCTGCCAGGAGCCCCCTTCCCAAGGACAGCTGTGGGGCTGAGAGCCCCTCGTGTCTCCCAGGGGAGTGAGTGGGGGACCACCCTGCCCCCATCCCTGAAGGTGTCCACCTGCTGACAGCAGGAACAGGCTGGGCAAGGGAAGGCTGGGCAGGAGAAGCTGCAGGACACACACTGTCCCCACGCACCCACATGGCAGCTCTCATGGAGATACTCAGGATAGAGGACAAGTGGAGAAGGCAAGAGGAGCTGATGATGAAGAGGAGACATTGACCCAAGAAGGGGAAGGACCTGCTTATCCCATCGATGGGTAATCTTGGGAGGAGCCACAGAGAAAATGGAAGCAAAGCCAGCAGTCAGCAATGCTGCTCTGAGCAGGCAGGGAGGTTTGGGGAAGGATTTCACTCTTACAGGCTGACACTCATCCTGCAAAGGATGTCAGTGAAGCCAAAACACTGTGTGAGGAACTAATCAAAGTAGCCTTGATTTCAAAGACCAAGAAGCTGAGAGAAGAAGTGAGAAACACCATACAGCTCCTCAGGCATTGGGGTGCTATTTAAAAATAGGAAAAGACCTTCAACTACTGAAGTGCCTAACACAGAGAAATGGGAACAGCTGTGATGAGAGGGATAAACACCCCCAGACACTATCTCAAGCCTTTGGCATGTGAGGCAGGTGGGAGGGCTGAGGGCAAGGGAAAAGGGACATGGCACAGCTCGAGGTGAGGAGGGCAGACTGGGGCACGACTCGGATGCCGACAGGTCCTTTCATTTCCTCTCAACCACGGGAGCCAAAGTTATGACATTATGGAAGGAAGCAGCAAAAGAAGTGAAAAGACGAAGATTTTGTCATTTCCAGCAAAGCTCGTTGAAATAAAAAGTGTCAAGGCCATGTCCCACCACGGTGACAATCAGCAAGGGCAGGAGCAGACACCACTGTCCCAACATGCAGGACAAGCAGTCCCACACTCTTCCCTACCTCCCAAGGCCTACATTTGGGAAGGGCAGCACAGAACCAGCCCTTCAAATCCCAGGGCATGGTCAGCTGGAGAAGATCCCATAAATCTGCTTTTCTGACTGGGTTTAAGTAACCCCAGCATGGTCTCCTGTGGTAAGTATTTGACCTTAGGAGCAGGACTGGGTTTAAGTAACCCCAGTGTGGTGTCTCAGGATCAGTATTTGTCCTTTGAAGGAGGCAACCTGCTTCCCATGAGCGCCTTGCCATGCTCACCCCGAGCCTGAACTCCTTGGGATTGCTCTTACTGCAGCATTTGCAAGCAGGGGCCGTGCAGGGACACTCAGATTTGCTGGCTCAGTAGCAGGCAGTGCACTGAGACTCCTGCTCTCAGCACAAGATTTATCTGGCAGCACATAAGCACCCCGACCTGGAAACCAGCCTCTGGGAAGGGCTGAGCCCCATGGCTGGGCTTTGCTCAGCCCCTGCAGTGAGCAGCCAGTGCAGAGAACACAAGGGAGCCTCAAGGGTAAGATGTGAGGAACAGAGCTGGACTGAGTGATGCTGGAAGGGAAGGGTCTGCCACAGCCGGGGAGGGACCTGGCTGCCCTATGCCCAGAGCCTGTGGGGGCACCAGTGCCTGGGGGAAGCATGTGGAGAAAAAGAAGGCTCAGGGGGGACCTTCTCACTCTCTCCAACTCCCTGACAGGAGGGTGGAGCCAGGTGGGGGTTGGTATCTTCTCCCAGGTAGCAAGTGACAGGGGCAGAGGAAATGGCCTCAAGTTGCACCAGAGGAGGTTTAGACTGGATAGTAGGGAAAATTTCTTCCCTGAAAGGGTGGTCAGGCACTGGAATAGGCTGCCCAGGGCAGTGGTGGAGTCACCATCCCTGGAACTGTTTAAAAAACACCTCGGGGCATGGTTTAGTGATGAAAACAATGGTGCTGGGTTAACAGCTGGACTTGATGATCTTCGAGGCCTTTCCCAACCCTGATAATTCCATAATTCAATGATTCCAACTCCTGACCCAGGTGTCTGGCTCCACCAGCTGGACAAGCTCCCCTTGCAGCCCCGGGTCCTGGGGTGGGACACCGTGTGGGGGTGACGCCGTGTGGGGGTGACACCGTGTGGGGGTGATGCCGTGTGGGGGTGACGCCGTGTGGGGGTGACACCGTGTNCTGTCCAATGCCCCATCACCCCACAGTCCTGCCCAAAACCATTCCTTCAGCTCATACCAGAGGAGGAAGCTCCTGACCCGATAAGGCAAGGAGACGCCTCAGGAAGGGCTCAATCCCACTGCAGTGTCTCCCTGGCCTAAGCTGGGTGCTCTTCCCCATGCCCACTGCCCCTCCTGGCCTTTCCCTGAGGCATTTCCCATTTCAGAACACTCAGCACACTCTCAAGTGTTCCTGCAGCAGACAGAGATCCCCAGCTATCTTTTCAAGCATGTCCCACAGCTATTTCCCAGTCCAATCCAGGGCCCTTGAAAGATCCAAAGGGGCAGAACCCTCCTCCCCCTTTGCTTCCAAGGCAGAGACCACAACTTCAAGATATGACCAGCACCCCCACCCTCAGCAAGGTGACCATATCCATGAGTCCCCCCTAGCAAGCCAGAGGTACAAGGAAACCTCCAGAGCTGTAGCCTTGACTGCACAAGTCTGGAACTCCTACATCCCTTCTCATCACCTCTTCTGGTGGGTACCTGCAGGACCCTAACAGGGCAGATCTTTCACTTCCAGATGGTGGAATCACAATCCCTGGAAGTGTTTGAAAAACATGTGGTTGTGGCACTTGGGGACATGGTTTAGTGGTGAACATGGCAGTGCTGGGGAACAGCTGGACTTGAAAATCTTAGAGGTCACTTCCAACCTTAATGATCCTAGGATTCTATTCTATGATTCTTCAACCTCCAGCAGAAGAGCCACCGGTCTCCCTTCCCTCCACCTTTCATCCCAAGAGCCCTCACCAGCAGTAACACCTGCATTTTACCTTTATGGTGACATTCCCCTTGGTGATCTTCCTCATGTTGAAGCCCACTGTTGGGATCATGTCTTCATTGAACTGTCCTGACTGCAGGGAACAAGGTGAAACAGTGTTAGGAGGCAGAGAACGAGGCTGGGCAGCCCGCCCTAACTGGGCACCTGCACTGGCCCCCCTTGCCCTGCATCCTGCCTGTGCTGGGTGACCTGGGGGTCACAAAGGGCCTCTCTCCACCACCCCCAAGAGCTGCTGACATGCTTTCTCCAGCAGTGCAGCCCTGAGCTGCATCAGATGCATGAAATCGCTGTGGATCTGCAGCATCCCAGCGTTGCTGTGGAACGGGTTAGGCCTGTTGGACAGAGAGCTGGAACCATCCCCCTGGGATGCTGGCTCACCAGCCCACATGCCCAGCACCACATCAGAGGGGCTGGTAATGCCCACTCCACCTTCCAGTTTGCTGCTCAAATCCCAACACTGCAGGACAGCCCCAGGTGGAGCAGCACAGAGGGATGTTCTGGGCAGTCCCAGCAGGGATGTGGCGTCTTTGGGTCAGGAGACAGGAGGTGCCACGGCCCTTCAGCTGCTGCCTCCAGCAGCTTTCCTGGGACTCAAATCAGGTTTATTGCCTGCCAATGCATCCTACTGGGAGGCCATGCTGTGGAATGCTGGGGAGCCAGTAGAGAAGAGGGTTTGATAACCAGGATAACACAGTCATGGGGATTTGGGCCATCAGTGCCAGAAACCTGCAAAAACCACCAACTATGGCCAAACACATCATAGCAGGTCTTAAAACCTCAGTTTCTTGAGGTCTTTTCTGGGTTTTCTCTTAGTTGACACAAACCTCAAAACAGGAAGGCAATTTATGCTACTTTGTGATAAGCAGATTTTTGTGCCTGGCTGAGCCAACAGCTCCTCCAGACCCACCACATCACCAAGTCCCCAGGGTTTTCCTGACCTCTTCCAATGTCTCTGCAATACACACTGCTTCCCTTTTTCACTTCCCTTTTGCATCCAACAGCAAAACCCAGCAGCCAAGGGGTGTCCACACCATGCTGCACCCAGAAAGCACTGTGGGGAATGGCAGGGAAGGGTGCAGGGAGAGGAGGGGAAGCAGGCAGGGATCCACAGGGCAGAGGCTCAATACACAACTTGGCTTTATGAAATTAAGAAATTCACAGGCTTTGATCAGCAGGCACAGAGAGCAATTGCTGAAGAGCTCCTGGAAGCTGCAGGCACCCTCCTCAGGAATCCCAGACCACATGACAGGATCTGCTGTCTGTGCAAAAGCCACCCAAGACATGGTTCAGGTGGATGGGAGCTTATTCTGGGAAGGGAAAGGAGCAAGAGCCAGGAGACACCTCTTCTTTCCTCCATGGGGGGGAGAGAGCATGTCTCTGAGTGGGGCACAGCCTTGCTCCCTGCCCCAAATCCTTCCCCTGCCTCCAGGCTGCCCTATAGCCAACAAAACCCCAGCTGAGCTGTCCAAAACAGGCCAGGCTGGGAACGTGACACGCTGTGGTTCAGGATGGCTTGCACGTGGTCTCTGCTATCCCAGCACCCACAGAAACATCCCCAACGTGCTGCAACATGCTCAGCTCCTCCTGCATCAGCTGCTCTCTGAAAGCAACTCTCAGGGGTGGAAACACAGTGTCCCCTCTTTCCTCTCCCAACTACCCCTGACACTGGCACCTTCTGTACATCTTCAACTCCCCGCAGGATCCTGCCAGGAAAGCAGAGACCACCTAGCTGGAGGCATGCACAACTTTTACTGGACACATCCTTGCCTCAAATTTTGGTTCTGCAATGGACACAGGATCCATGCTGACCCTGGAGATGCTACCAAGTCACAACAATTGCTTGGGAAAGCAATTCCACCAGCATGCACAATAATCCTTTGCAGACAAGGTGCATTTTGTGGCTACAGCTGGCAAATCATGTCTTCCCGGGCTCCAGTTCATTACTGGTTTTGCCAGGATTCCCCAGCACTCTGCCCAAACCCCTCTGCCTCAGCTGGGTTACTGGGAGAGGTGGCCAGGATTCAGCTTTTGCAGGGGTAATCAGTGTCTCCAGCCACATGCACATGGACATCACATCCCTTGCCACTTGAGCCCTCACCCCCTGCTCAGCCCGAGCCCAGGACCTCGGCTTGCTGGCAATTGCAAAGCAGCCACCTCAGCCTTCATGCTGCAGCCACCAGCTCTGCTGAGCATCATGCAAGGCCAAGGTTGGCCAGGTCCTGCTCTTCACCACGGCCAGGCATCCACCACACTGTGCCAGCCCAGGATGACACCAAACTGATGGGACCTGCTCCAGATAAATCGCTGCTGGCTGTTGTGCAGCCCTGTTCCCCAGGGATCAGAGAGGGCAGCATGAAAGCCTGGCCCTGGGCTATGAGGTTGTGTCTCCATCAAAGCATGGCCCTCCATGGTCTGGCTCTGCAGCACCCCTCAGCTTGGAGATTCATCATCCCAGGCCATGAGCATGGTGGGAAACCCACAGACCCCTCCTGGCCCTGCTCCCTGCAATGCTGCTGCAGCTGAAACAGGCTGTGCTGCCCTGATCCCATGGTCCTGTCTCCAGAGCATTGGGTATCTCAAGGAAAACTGGGCTGCAGGGACAGCAGCCAGGCCATGCACGTGCTGACCCCAGAGCCCAGGTGACACTGCCATGGCCAACACTGCTACAAGCCCACCTGAGCCAGGCAGGACGATCCATCCCACTCCCTGCAATGCAGCTAATGGACGTATTTTAAGAGCACAGTATCACTGAAGCTGGTTTTTTTTCCAAAAAAATTAGGTTCCTCGGATGAAAGGGAAAATCCCTGGGCTGCTTTTGCTTCTTCAGCACTGCATCAGAGCCCAAAGCAGGCCGGACAGCAGTGCTGAGGCTGTGCTGACCCAACTCTCTGTGAGATGCTCCCAGCAGCTCCCCAAGGACAGCCCCAGCTCTGAGGGAAGGCCAACAGCACTGATCTGAATCACTTTCTGAGCAGGGCTCTAGCACAGGATGGAGCCCCAGACCCTCCACCATGCAGGTCTGACACCCTGGCACCTGCAGCTCTGCTCCCCTGGAAGGCTCTAGCACAGGTAGAACGTGAGTGATGTTAAAAAGCAGCAACACACACTCTTGTTCTAACCATGGCCTGCACCAACAAGTTTTGAGCCCCAGCACCTCCTGAAGAGCTCCCAACACCCTGGAACCACCCTCCTCAGTGCCAGACTGGGGAAAGGGGAGCTAAAAGCCCACTGGTCTAAGGTGTGCATCAGGTGTGTTTACAGCTTTCACCCCTCCTTCCAGGCAAGACTTCAAGCCTCAGCTCCCAAGAGGTGGAAAATAAAACAAAGCCCTGGAAAATGAAGGTCCCCAGGCAGATAACCCAGGAGGGGTCACCCCCAGTCGTGGGGGTGCCTTCAGCAAAGCCCTTGCCTGGCACGACCACAGCTTTGAGGGAACCGCCCACTTTCCAGGCAACCAGAGTCCATTTTTCAGTCAGGTGCAGCTAAAAGCCCTGGAAGACAAGGACAGTGCCAACCCCCCTCGAGCAGCTCCAGCCCCAGCAGCACTCTGAGGGATGGAAAGCACAACTTGCAGCCACACAGACTTCTTGTGGGATCTCCAACAACACCAAAATCCCGTTCTTCTCAGTTCAGGTTCCCCCCCCACCCCGAAGACAAATTAGAGCCCAAAGCACAAGTCACAGCTATTTCCCCTTCCACCAGCCCCATTGCAACACCCAAAAGCCAGGCACCTCCAACCCTTCTCAGGCAGTTCCTGTCCAGCTGGCATTTTCTGTGCCACTCTACAACTTCACTGTCCCCAATACCTTCTTTCCAGGGTGTTTTCTTAAAGGCTGGTGCCCCTTTTTGTGTGCACCTGCCACAAACCCCGAACTTTCCAAATAATTTGAGAGGTTAAACTCAGCATCCTGAGCCTGACTGTCCTGCAAGGGTGTTAAACATCCCACCACCAGAGACCTGCCAGAGCAGCAGGCCACGGTGCCACCCTCAGCCCCCTCGAGAGCTGCTGCAATTCCTCGAAGTCGCTTAATCAGCAGTCCTGGCTAATTAGCAGAGAGAGTTCTGGCGCCTGGGTCTTCCAGGTGGGGTCTTGCCCACGGTAAAACTGCCTGGTACAAAGTGTTTACTCACAGAAGCTGGGAGAGGAGGAGGCACGTGGGGAACAGGGAGCTGAGCAAGATGAGGACCAAAGCAGCACGAGCCTGGAGCACCAAGCGGTGACTTCCAGCAGAACAGCTCGTGAGCAGGAGTGCCATCATCTCCAGGGTGAAAAAGCATTTCAGGGTGTCCTTCCTCTGCCCCCACACACTTCAGGAAGGATGGTTATGTCCCTCAGCAGCTGGCACCAAGGGAAACCTCTAAAAGAGCACGGCTCTGGTGCAACGAAGCCTCCAAATGAGCTGAAAATCCTCGCTGACAGCTCCAGCACCTTCCAACACCCCGAGTGAGCAGCAATAACTCGCCGTGCTTTGGAGCCACGGCACAGAGCAAGCAACATGCAGGAACAAGGGGGGCAGTGGGGGAACCAGGGCAGCTGGAGGATCCACATCCTTCTCCCTCCATGAAACTCCACGGGAGCAGCCCGAAACTGACCCTTCAGGACCCGCCCACCTCGCAGCATCGCACCCGGAGAGAGCAAGAGCAACAAGAAAAGAAGGAGGGGAGACTCCCCTGAGCATCTCTGCGGGTGAAACCACACCCTGAGCTTTGGGATGCAGCTCCTGATACGCTGCTGGATCCAGGGACCCTGCGCATGAGGCAGCACAGCTGGGGAGAGGCCAGGGTCGGAGGGGCCCTGCCCTGCTCAGGTGTGGAGTGTGTACCTACAGGATGCTGCTGCTGGTGGGTGCTGCCTGGGAAGGTCGCCTGGCAAACACCTCCCTGGCAAGGAAACCCAGTGGCACAGAGCCCAGCAGGGTCATCACGAGGCCCCCCACCTGCACATCCCGTCCTGGCGGAGGCTGGGATGATGACAAAGCTCCTGCTGCAACCGGTATGAGGGCAGGAGCTTCCCGGGGCCAAGGCTCCCACAATCCCGGGCGGCAGCACCCACCCGGGGCACCAGAACTGGCACCAGAACTGGCACCAGGAGGGGCAGGGGGTTCCACATCATTCCCCAGGGCCTGCTCAGGCTGCAGCTCCAAGCGCCATGCTTGGCTCCGGGGGATGTGGGGAGCAAATGCTGGGATGTGCCCAGACCCTCTCGATGCTGCTGGACCTGCACTGTGCACCCCCAGAGCCTGCACCCTACCCTGCACCCCTCACCCCAAACTGTACCCCCACACTGCCTCCACCCTGCTGATCACACTCCACATGGCACTGCACCCCACCCTGACCCCACTCCCCACATGCATTTCCAGGCTGGGGGGTGACAGGGCGGAG
>VXBX01009836.1:516871-603307 GCA_013400415.1 Scytalopus superciliaris | reverse complement strand
CACCGCGGGTACCCGGCATGGCTTGGGATACCCTGCGATACCCTGGGATAACCGGGACACCGCGGGTACCCGGGATAGCTTGGGACACCCCGGGATACCCTGGGATAACTGGGACACCGCGGGTACCCGGGATAGCTTGGGATACCCCTGGATACCCTGGGATACCCGGGACACCGCGGGTACCCGGGATAGCTTGGAATACCCGCGATACCTTGGGATACCCTGGGATACCCGGGTCACCATGGACACCCTAGGATAGCCTGGGACACCGCGGACAGCTTGGGATACTCTGGGATATTCTGGGACGCTCTGGGATACGCTGGGATACCGGGAATACCCCTGGAGAGCCCGGAGCACCCCAGACCGCCCGGGATTATCCTGCTGCCACCGCAGCCTTTAGCCAGGCAGCCTTAAAGCCCCCTTGTCCCTCCCCGCTCGGCTCTGCTGGGCTGGGGGGATGTGGAGCCGCTCCAGGTCCTGGCTGTGCCTTCCCCCGTGGTGCTGCCAACCCTTCCATCCCGCTGGGATTGGGGCCAGTCCTAAAGAGAGGGCTGACACACAGGGCCGTTTGCAATTCCCTGGTGTTGGATCGTTTATTCCAGCAGTGCCCGCATGCAGAGGGTCTCACGCCAGCCCTGACAGCCTGGGGGGCTGTTCCCCACTGGTTTGGACAGTGGTCCCGAGCTCTGTGTCTCGCAGAGGAGCTGCGGTGGCTCATGTGGAGATGCACACATCACAGACCCACTCCCCGTGGCTGCACCCCCTGCAGTGCTGTCCCCCTCTTTGTCGCCCCGTGGTCTCCATGCCAGGAGTCTGGGACTGGGCTGAGTCTTGTGCAAGAGCGGGCACTGCTCCAGGGCCTCTCCAGACAAGAGCATATTTGACATTCCCAGGAGGTTTTGATGTGGTTGCTCAACCAAGTTCCTTAAGAAACTGAATGGTCAGGGCTCTGCCCACGTGGGTGATGGTTGGCTTATCCTCGTGTTCCCTGGTTCGGAGTTTAACCCCTGGGCTACCGAGGACCAGCACAAACAGATGTCACTCCCATGTCCCACTTTGTCCCTGGTGCTCCCAGCCACCAGGTCAACCCATCCCTTTGGTGCTGGGTGTGCCTTGTTCTCTGTGGGGTTCCACCTTCTGCAGGAGCCTCCCTGACCTCCAGGGACCCCAGTGCTGCCAAACCATGACCTGAAATGTCTCCTTTCCAGGTGATGGCTTGGTCAGTGAATACTTGGAGTCCACGGATGGTGTTGAGAGAGTGACCTCTGGTTGCATCACTCACCTGAGATCAGAGCTCTTATGGAATACCCAAAACACTGGATTTTGGCACATGCCCTGCCTTTTCAAGGACCTGACCAAAGCAGTTTAGTGAGCATGGTGGGATTCAATGAAAGGTTGGACTCAATGATCTTGGACATCTTTTCCAACCTTAATAATTCCAGGATTCTACTTTAAGGCTGTTGAGAAGGTGTTGGCTGAAGGTGGAGAGAAAAGCAAGCCATGGAACTATAGTAGCTGACTGTGAACCTGTTGTATTAACCCATCAAGATGTGTCTTTAGCAAGAAGAGCCTCATGGTGAGTGTTTGGAGCAAGCCCAGCCCTGCCCACAGATGATGCACAGCCAGTAAAGAGGCTCCATTTATTTCAGGGTAATTCTACCAGCGCTGCATGTCACAGAGTGAACATTTCTGTGCAGCTAAAAGGCAAACCGTGCTCCTGGCACCCCCCAGCTGCAGTTCCTCTGCACAGCTCGCTCTTCTCCTCCAGGATCTTGCACCTCTCAAAAGCCAAAGCTTCTTTCCATGGGTGGAATGTGCCTCTTGTGTATCCACCACACCTGGCTCATCCCCAGGGTCCAAGGCCACAGTGCCCACGGGTTTGCTCGGCTGTGCTCATCTCAAGGGAGGTTCATGCTGCTTTTCTGTGGCCTGGCAGCATCAGGAGAGGTTTTGGTGGAGGTGTCCCCGAGGCTGGTTGCAGGAGAGGTTGGAGTGGGGAGCTGGAAGCCTGGTGGGAGTCCTACACTAGTGGCTACCAGCCTCTGGCAGCTGGGAAGCATAGAGAGCTAGTGTGTGATGGAGGAACTGGTACTGCTCGCTCGTCTGGATCATCCCACCCCTGCAAGGGAAAGGCAGAGCCCAGTGACATTTAACCAAGCCAAGAACCCCATTTCCAGCTCTCTGCTCCTGGGGAAGAGTGTTCCTGCTTCACCAACCATGTCCAGATGCCTCTGAAACAGACACCAGAGCTGCCCAAAGAGTACAGGGGCTCAGAAGCATTGCTGGGCTGTTCAAAATGAGATTAGCAACTGATTTGGCTCTAATTTTTACCAGTACTTCTTGAAAAGTGACCAGACAGAGTGTTTCTGGATTTAGTGGCTGAGCTGGAAGGGAATGATGGGGCTGCCAGGTCCAGAGCCCCTTTCCTGTCCCTCATGTCCTCAGCTCAGAGATACAACAGCCCTGACAGCAGAGCCAGCCCAGCACTGGGAGTTGTTTGCTGCCCACATATCTGCATCTTCCAGCAACCCTTCTGCTTTCCATCAAAAGCAATCCCCCTGCCCCCTTGAGATGCCCATCCCCACATCCCTCCCGGGCTTGGCACCCAGCAGGACCCTGCTGTGAGCACCCACCTGTCTATGCGGAGCCGGCACACGATTCCCAGCACATCCACCTCCCCCTTGTCCTTCAGCTGCTGGCAGCCCATCCTGGTGGCGATGAAGCAGCCCGTGCGGCCGATGCCTGCGCTGTGGGACAGACACAGCTGTGCTGAGCCTCACACCAGCAGCCCCTGCTTACACCCGAGTCTGCCTGAGCTGGATGCACTCCTGGATTGGTTTGCTGCTGTGATTTCTTCCTGGAGGGGTGCTGGAGTGCCACAGCGACCTTCTTAGCCAGGCACCAAAAGCAAGGGGGTCTTGCCGTGTTGCACAGCTCAGGAAGCACAAAACCAGTCCGTGCTCCATCCCTGCTCGGTGCAGGGGGCTCTGCAGCCCCTTCCTCAGCACCCAGCAGTTTGCACTCATGCTGAGTGTGTTCCATGGGGACAACTGCTCCGCTGTCCCCAAATTCTCTCAGAAGGGAGAGAAAATAGGCAGAGGCCACCCCCTACAGGAGGGCTGCCCTCAAATACAGCTCCACAGCCAAGCTACAGGCCATGCTCTGTCACAGGTTGGAAGGGACCACCCGTGGGGTCATCTTGTCCCACCTTCCTGCTCAAACAGAGTCTGTGGATGTACCATGGGGCTGGTGGCTGAGTCCCAACTGCAGACCTCTCCAGTTCCTACCCTGCTGTCCATGAACCCAAGTGCAGGATGTGCCATGCTATGCCTCCATCCTGCTGCCAGGACAGGAGCTGCTGCTTGACAACTCTGCTATGGGGTTGCTCTGCCCTGAGATTTCTGTGCCACAGCAGGAGCAGAGCATGAGCATTCACATGTGGGGGTTTTCCCCTCTGGCAGACTGACCCCAAAATGAAGCAGACAGGGCTCAGGTGAGCTGCAAGCTCTTACCTGCAGTGCACCACGATGGGCCCTGGGCTGGCTGCAGTCTGCAGAGCCTCCTCCACCTTGGACACCAAGTTCAGCAGAGGCTTGGCTGACTCGGGTGTTTGCTGGTCCGGCCAGGAAGGGAAGAGGATGTGTTTGACCTGGCGGCATTCTCCTCCAAGCTTGGTCAGCACAGAAAAGAGAGAAATCAGGATGTGGGAGCACGGGCCAAATGAAAGCATAGTGCAGCTCAAGCAGAAGCCAAGCAGCATGTACCCATCTCATGAATCCCTCTTTGAGCCTCTGCCAGACACTCTGGAGAGACCCCCAGACCAGGGACAATGGGACATGTCCCATCGCAGAAGATGGGAACATATGCAGAGTGTCCCAATACTGTCCTCAGAGTCCAGGTAAAGCAGGCAGGCTCCTTTAGGCTAGTGTCAGCCCAGGGTGACTACGGGGAGCCCACATGGCAGAGCCCAACAACACTGGGCTGGTAACACCACTCTGCCCAGCCGACCAGGGCTGGGTCCTGCTCCCTCCCAGCCCACCCAAGCAGGAGCTCTGCTTGGCAGAGCCCCTCCTCTGGCAGGAGGCTCCTGAGAACAATGAACCCTTCTCTTTCCTATCACACAGCATTGCCATCTCACCAGAGATCCCGGGGGTGTTAGGGGCACAGCTGCACTCCCCCTCTAACCCCGGGATGGGGCTCAAACCCACCTGGATGCAGAGATCCCGCACCACATACTCCATGCACTCGCTCATCCCCTGCATGCGGACAGTGAAGGGGCCGTAGGTGCCTTCCTTCTCAGGCCAGTAGTGGACACATTTCTGGAGGACAAGTCAGGTTTGTGGCTGTGAGATGCTCAAGGCACCTGCTGGATGTTTGAGCTGTGCTTGGCTCAGTGCTCTCGGGAAGGGGCATCACCTGGGGGGTCGTGGGGGAGCAGGGGAGGTGGATGTGGAGTGACACAGAGGGGAAGCAAAGAAGGGATAGATCCATCTCCACCATCTGCTGCCCTGCACACTCTCCCGTGCCCTGCCCTGGCTTTCAGCCCCCAGGGCTGCACAGCTCTCCCCAGCCCCTGGGAACTTCCAAGACTAGCAGGACCCAGGGCACAGGGAGGCTGTCAGTCAGGAGAGAAGGGAGCAAGAACATGGCCAGGAAAGAGCGAGTGAGTTTTCAGTTCTCAGTTCCCCCAGGGAGGTGCTGTTTGGATGGGGAGCCGGGGTTCTCAGCAAAGGCACAGCTCTGCCAGCTCCCATCCCAGCTGAATCTCCTGGCTGAGACCTCCCAGCCCAGGGGAGAGCTGTGGGGAGCCAGAGACCCCTTTAGCCTATTATCCAGCTGGCAAAGCATGCCCAGAACACGAGGCCATGTGGGGAGGAGAAACTTTGCTGGATGGACCCAGCCCTGGGACCCTCCTCCTCCACCTGATCCATCCGGGAACCCTCGGAGACCAAAGCCCAGCGAGCGGGTGCGCAGACCCCACATTTGGTGTCACACAACCCTTCACTGCTGCCATTACCCCACCCCACCGTGTGGCCCTGGCTGGGGGCTGTGCCTGGGCAGGGCCAGCGTTACCTCCTTGCGCTCCTGGAGCTCGGTGATCATGACGATGAGGGGGACCTTCTCCTGCCACACCATGTCCCAGAAGTCGCTCACGGTGTGCACCATGGGCCCCTGCGTGGCAATGTATTCCCGCGGCCGGCCCGCGTAGCCCTGCCGAGCACACGGACCCTCAGGGAGCTGGGGGGACCCTCAGGGAGGGGGGGCCCCCTCTCCAGACCACCCTCATGGTGCTTTTCTGCCTCTCCGGGTGAAAGCCTGAGCCACACATGCTGTCTCCTGCTAAGTCTCTCCTTGAAATGCTTTTATAGACCTGAGGAGGAAATATCAGGCACTGTCCCCATCCCGTTGGTCCCACCACCCAGGAGCGAGTCCATGAAGCTGGCCCTGGGCACCCAAACCCCTGCAAGCACCCCCAGGTTATCAGTGTGACAACAGGCTGCGTGACAGATGCCTTGGAGCTGCACTCCCCACCATGGGCATTTCCACAAGGACAAGCAAGAGTCCCTGTCAAACAGCTCCAAGCATTCTCTGCCCCCATTGTCACTTCCTCCCCCAGTAAAAAATTACGAAAGATATCAAAAAGCTCCAAGTCTTGCTCATCTCCTGCTTCACCCCACGGTCACTGCCCCAGCAGTGGGGACAGAGTGGCAGCAGCTGGATGGCAGGTACAGGCAGAGGTGTAGGAAAGCTCTCTCCCAGGGTCAGTAATGAGTTACTCCATCTCCCAGCTGGAGATTCTATTTGGCAACACAGCAAGGAGTCTGGGACCCAGCTGAGGATGCCCCAGAGATGCTGGGGAAGGCACTCTCAGCACCCCTACTTTTGGAAAAGCAAGGACACAGAGCTGTAAAGCTGTACAGCTTTGTCAAAAGATATCTCAGTTTAAAATTGTTAAGGGCTGTCCCACAAATCCTCTTCAGAGATGATGTATAAGTTCATTTGCTTATTTGCATTTGTAGACTGCCCTTAAGCCAGGCTTAAGGTGTGTGAATGGTGGATCTCCCCAGGGAATTTAATTTAATCACCAAAGTTCAGGACTAACTTTATAAGATAATTGTTGATGACTGCCTTACCTGCACTACTAGACAAGTGAAGAGACCTAAAATGTCCTACTCAAAATCATTTCATGGAACGGCATCAGCAGGAAAAGCATCAGTTCCAGGTGGGGCTGATGTGATCAAAACACCTACAGAGCCCTCCCAGGCTCCTGTGTCTCCCAGGCGTGCTCAGGCAAGCTGGGTTGCAAATTTGCTGATGTGCCCACAAATTCCTGCCCCGTGACACCCTCTGAGAGGCAGGTGGAAGGAAGGGGTCAGGAAACACCAGCTCCACACAGGGATGTTGTGGGCACACAAGTGCTCAGGTGCACACGTATGTTCACGTGTGTGAGACAGGGGTGGGCAGGGTTTGTGCATTGTTAGCAGTGGTGTGAGACTGAGGGGGTGCCACCCATGCCCTGATGTGTAGGGACAGGCTGGTGCCTTGTGAGCTGTGGCTGCAGGACCTGGCAGCCCAAGCAGGCAGAACACTCACCGTGATGTAGTTGGCATTTATGTAGCTGTCTTCCTCCTGCTCCCCTGCCCTCCTGAGACACACCCGGCTCTCAGGATCTGAAAGACGTGGCAGGTATTACCCCAGGGACTGACCCTACCCATCCTCCCTGTCTCAGCCTCAGGGACTGTGTGCTGAGTCCTCCTGCTCTGTGCCATGCTCTGAGCTGTCTGCACCCTCCCTCAGGCCCATTCTTGCCCCACTTCACTGCCCTGGCAAGGCACAGCCTGGGTACATGCCCAAACCCGCACATACCACAGTGAGCACACGGGGTAACTCACAAGCCACGGTGGCGACCCCCCAGGACACCCCCACAGTACCAGACAAGTCCTTCCATAACACCCTCAGCCTTTACATCCCTTGGGACATGCCCTTGGGATGTGTAAGACCCCATGACTCAGGGGTGTAAGACTCAGGCTGGGCTATCACACCCCAGGGAGTAGCTCCCCACATGCCACCCCACAGCGCAGTGTACACCCCCTGCTACACCCAGCCCCTGTGACATGGGGAGCAGGAACAAGCACAGCAGGAACACCAGTGCCCACCCCAGTGCCAGGGCTGCCAGGGCTGATCCTTCTCCCATGAGCAAGCACAGGCAAATGGGAGGTAAAGGGAGGCAGTGGCACATACTGGGGAGGATGGTTTTGTATCTGTCCTTGAAGGCACGTCCAGGAATCTCCAGCTCCTCCGGATTCACAAAGTTGGGTGGGATTTTCTGCAGGGGGAGGGAACAGCCATGAGGAAAAGCTCACCCAGTGGCATCACCAGAGATGCCAGCTCTTGGGATGAGCCCTGTCCTTACCCCAGGTGACATGGGACATTTTGCCAGAGAGATCACCTTAGGAAAATATCTTGGCATGGGAGGGCAGACAGTGTGCACCAGGGAGTGGGTGGTACCTCGGGCACCCCTCCCCTCTGTTTGCCCACACTGCCTGCCCTGACACCGGGGCTGTGGGGCACAGATGGGGGCACAGCCTCCCTCAGAGATGCCCACCCCTGTCCGTCCCACCATGGCCAGCCCCTGCCACCCCTCCTGTGAGCAGGGAGAGGGAAGCATCACACCGAAAACTCCTCCTGGAGCTGTGCCAGGTTCTGGGCATGCTGTTGGAGCTCCTGTCTCCTCAGCACATGGCTGGATGTCCTCAGGAATTTCAGTGTGATGTCCCGTGGTGTGCAGACAGGCTGGATGGGCTCCACATTCCCCAGAGAACTCATGTCCAGCACCAGCGACACGTTGGAGCCCCTCCTGCAAGGCAAAGGGGTCCCTGGCTGACCCACTGCCACCCAGGGACAGAAAAACAGCCCATCCCACCACATCATCAGTTGAAACCACCCCACACTAAGGAAATGCCAGGTGGAGATCCCAGGACATGGGAGGATTGAGGAATAAGGAACTAGCTGATCATTTCTCCTTTCTGCTGGAAGGTCACTGAAGGGTTGTGTTGAGATTTATCCTGGGCTGGGTGGGGGGTCAGGGCTGGCTCCACCTTCAGACCTGGCACCTGCACATGCTGGCAGGCAGAGGGCTTTAAGGAAGGAAGTCTGGGGGAGCCCTGGGGCTGAGAAATTCTGTGGGTACCCCTGCCAGGGCCAGCCCACACTCACCTCTCCTGGAGACGCACATGCTTCTTGGCAGAGGGACTGGGCTTGTCTGGCTTGTCCATGTCTGCCTCAGCTGCCTGGGCTGCCAGGCTGCCCTCATGAACTCTGGAGCACATCAAGCAGGCTTGGACCATGCTGCAGCAGCCACAGAGCCCTCGTCCTGAAGCACAGGGTGGGTCACAGTGGGCCCTCAGCTTCTGGGCAATCACAGAGCCATGAGAGGACAAGAGGCTGGAAAAGAAAAGGCAGATCTGAGAGATACAACGAGGCTGGGTGGACCCCCCAACAGATGCTCTGCAAGCAAGGGACGGGATTTAAGTCCTCAGTTGCCCTGGGGCCAGAACCTCCCAGGTCCTGTACCCAGGTGGACAGTAGAGGGAGAGCTGCAGCATGTTCACCCTCTGGGATGCCCACGCAGACACCACCGGTGACCCTGGGCATGGCACCAAGGACCTTCAGCTTCCCCTGGGGGGGGGTGATGTGGTTTTGGGGAGCCCCCCATGCTCTCCACCTCCATGGGAAGCACACGCTGCCCTCTGTTTCCAGCACTTCCCTGCCGTGCCTGCCTTGGCCTGGGGACATGGTGGGGAAGAGGGAGAGCTGGAACACATGGGCACAGAAGTGTTAGGCAGATGACCCAGGGAGAGCTGTAGCCACTCCAGGGAACCTGGCCATCTCCTGCTGCAGGGAGACACAGCTCAGACCCCCTCAACAGCCTCATGGCTCTGCAGAGGGAGGGATGACCCTGGGACAGTCTCTTCTATCCTGCAGGTCTCAGCAACCGTCAAGAGGAAACTGCTTTATCTGGGTGGTTGAGCAAGAGGTGATGGGGCAGCGCAGCTGGGGGAGGTGCCAGGGCTCCTCCATCACCAGCCCTGGTGATGCAGGGTTGGGGAGATGTAGGTGATGCTGGTTCACCTCTGGGCAGAGCTCCTCAGAGTGCAGGCAGCACACTGGGATCCAAGGGCTCCTTCTCATCCATGAGGAGGGGATGGACCCACAGAGATAGGGAATGATGCAGAATCAGAGCTCTTGGTGGGCAAAGAGTGGGATCCCAGTCAGCCCACCTGCTCAAGGGGGTTTTGTGGAGAGCTGAGTCCACATGGTGGCTGGGAACACAGCTAGGGCAGGAGCTGTTCCCCATGCCTCCTGGCTGCCCAGTGACCTTTCTGGGGGTGGCAATGCCACCACTGCCACACACACCAACCCCATGCACCGTGCCTCGTGCCCCATGCAAGGTGTCCCGATGCTCCCCAGCCAGGCTGCTCGGCAGGAGCTGCAGCACCAGGAGAGATCCCGACCAAAGACACCCCAGGCTCCCATCCCAGCAGTTGTCCCTTGCTCTCCAGCCAGGAAACACCTGGGAGATGCCCGGGCTAACAGAGCAACACCCTGGGAAGAGCCCCAGCTGCCAGCATCTGTAGGAAGAGCAGTCCCATCACCCTGTCCAGCATCCCAGCCCTGTCTGGCACTGCCCGGCTGCAAGGACATGTCCACCAGCCCTGGGCACAGTGGGGGTCTCCTCTCCAGCGGGTGGCATGGGTGGGCTGGGGGGCTGCCTACCTGGTGCCCCGCGGTGTGGGGTCGTCGGTCCCGGCACAGGCCCACGGGCACCGTGAGCCTCAGTCTGACACCACGGTTTGAAAGTGTTCAGGAAGCTGCTTATCAAAGGAGCTGCTGCCTCTGCTGCTTCCTCTCCCTCCTTCTCCCCCACCCTGCCTGCCGCCCACACACATACCGGCCACATCTCTGCAGCTCGGCTCTGCTGGGCCGCCTGCACGCCCAGCCCTGCTCCCCACCGGCAAACCCCCGTCCTGCGCCTCTGGGCACAGCCTGGCATCCCCCCAAACCCTGCAGTGCCTCCACGGGCATCTCTGGTGGGGCTGCTGCGGGGTGCTCAATGCCCTCTGTGCTAAGCTGTGGCTGGCGCTGGTGCCACCCATGGGGCATGGAGTGATGGGGTGAGACCTGGCCAGAGGAGGCTGCTGGCAGAGGGTTGAGGTGGGATGGAGGTGGGATGCTCCACGTGGTGCTGTGGTGCTATTCTGGGGGCACCAGACCCCACCTCTCCTGCAGGAAGGCAGGATGAGTCCTCCCCTCCCTGCTGTCCTGCCCATATCCCCTTGCCCAGGCTGTGTCCCAGCCATTCCCTATCCCACTGTGGGATGAGCCAGGGCTCACTCAGTGCCTCCCACCTTCAGTGCCCAGCCATGTGCAGTGTGCTCCTTGTGCCACCCCACCATCCCCCAACCCATGTCCCTGTGGGGACCCAGCACCCCTCTGCACCCACACCCTCCCTGGGCACCTCAGGAGACATGTGGGCTCCCCCTCCCCAGCAGGGCAGAGGGTGTGTTTGGGGAGGCAGGTCCCTGGAGAATCTGGCTCAGGTAGGACAGGTCTGCCCTTGGGGCACTGCACATCCTTCCTGCTGCATCCCCATCGCTCTTCCTGTTTGCTCTTGCCCGGGCTCTGTGCAGACACTGCAGTTTCCTTCCTCCTCAGCCCCCACCCTGCGGCTTTGCAGTGGCTCCCACCACATCCCAAACACCTTTCCCCTCGTGCACTCTGTGGGCTCCTCTGCACTGCCCCAGGGAGTCCCCAGCCCGGGCCACCTCCAGCCCAGCTGCTTGAGGTGACTGTCCCATCCCTGGGATGTGCAGTGCCAGCACTGCTGGTCACCGAGCTGGAGAGGTGCATGTCTGTGCCAGGACAACGTCTCCTCTGGGCTACCCTGGGAGATCCTGGCAGTGCCACCTTCTACTCCAAGTGGGGAGATCACAGGAACCAAGCTCTGGAGCTTGGCCAGCAGCAGAGCAGCCTTACCTTGGAGATAAGGACCACCAGGATCTGTGTCTTCACAGCAGGTCCCACGATGGCCTGAGGACAGACTGAGGAATTGCTCTCTGCCCTGTGTGGGATAAAAGAATGTCTGCTCTTCCCTCCCACCTGTCCCTCACAGAACTCAGGAGTTCCTAAGACAACCAGCATTGCAGTACTTAACAAGGTGGCTGCATAATCTCGCCCTCGGTAGGAACCAGAGTCAAGAGGGTTCTTTGCTGAAGTATCAGCCTGGAGTTCTGAGACCTCCTGAGCCCTACATGCCTCTGATGGTGCACGAATGGAACCCAGAGTGCTCCCACCCACCAGCATAGCTTCTCTTCCCCCCCTCTGCTGAAGCACCAGCAGACTGAGGAGGTGTGTTTGAGGGGAGGGAGAGCATGGGAGGGGACACAGACCTGTGGAGAGCCACAGCACAGAAGTCAAGGAGCTGGTGGGAAACGAGGCGTGAGCTGGCAGAGGCAGGCTGGATGTGAGGGAGTCCTGAAGAAGATGGTCCCAGAACACGCTTCTTGACCCAGGGCACTTTTCAGCTTTCAGTACCACTCCTGCAGCAACCTGCCCCCTGCACCTTGTTGCACTCACCCCCAGGTCTGCTGCCCTCCCGGGAATGGCACCTGCAACCCCTGCCTGCCCACCCACCGGAGCACACGAGCAGAGCAAAGGTCCCTGGTCACTCATGGCTGTCCATCCGTGCAGCTGTGCACTTACCTCGAGCAGCAAAGTCCCACATGTGCCCACACACAAAGGCACTTCTGGGCACATCACTCCTGACCACCTCTGAGCACCAGCTCGGGACAGGATGCTGCCAGCTGGCTCCTCCAGAGGGGCACCAGCAGGGGTTCAGCAGGGAGCAAAGAGCTGGGAGCGTCTCTGGCCAGTGGTGCAAAGCAAAGGACCGTGCCTTTCATGTGCAGCCATGCTCGTCCCATGGCACATCATCAGTTCTGCACCAAATGCATCAGGCTGGCCTGGGGTGCAGAGTGGGAGCTGCTGGATCTTCTAAGCTGTGACTTCTGGGGCCGGGAAGGACCTGGCTTTGAGGGGAGAGGGTGTCCAGTCTGGGGGCAGAGCCCAAACCAGGGACAGTTTGCTGTAAGGACAGGACCAGGATGCCAGGGCAGCCACCTCCATTGCAATCTGCCACAGGCAAAGAGGAACCTAACAGCCCCCAGAGGGCAAAGCCCAGGAGGGGATGGGGGGAAGGGTCCCACAGGGTCACAGCTGTGCCCTCACCTTCCTGCCTTCCTTGTCTTGTGGGGAAGGAGGGGTCAAGATCCAGAACAGGAACATCCCTTGTGCCCCAGCTCTCCTCTCTGCTCCAGCCTTGGTGGCAGGAGGGTGTCAGGGGTTATGATGATGCCCAGAGTGGTGCTGGGACAGTGGAGGGTTGGTGATGGAGGGGCAGACACTGGGGGAAAGGTCCCAGCTGTTACCAGGGATGTGCCAGGCATGGGATCCCCTGTGTCCTCTGTCCGTGGACATCTGTGCATTAAGATTATCTGTTGGGATGTATGACTGTGGGTTTACTTTCAGCAGCATATGGGGACCCTACAGAGTTGGTGCTCTGGAGAGGAAGATCTGGATTTACCCCTGACTGGTACTTGCTGGTTGTTCACTTGCATTTTACAACTCCATTTCCATGGGATCATCTTGCATCTCTGGCTACGATCTTAGAGCCAGTTCCCCTTGTGCAAAGAGCACCTTCCAGCTTCAGTGTGGGAGCTGTTCTTCCCACTAAAGCCCAGCCAGTCCTTATGCCTATTTCTGCCTCCCACCCTCCCTGCCAGATCCACACACCCCAGCACCTCTCCAAGCAGCAACGTAGCCCCAAAGTCACCTCAGCCCGGGCAGGCACCAAACTGGCACCCAAAGCACTGCTGCTGCCCCACAGCCTCACTCCCTGGGACTGCCTACCACACCGTGGCCTTGTCCCACCAGGCCCCCATCACCTTTGGGTCCGGCACTCAGGAAGGGCTGCTCCTGCTTCCGTCGGCACGGCTGGGATTCAGGACGTCCTGCAGCCTTTTGGAAATCAGCCCATCTCCTCCGCCGCCTGAACATCGCTCCCGGGCTTGAAGGTGACACGGAGCAGACTCGGTGTCAAAGTGGCCGAGCGGCTCCCTGCGGGCGTGAGGACGGAGCGCTCACCCGGAGCATCCCGGAGCGGGGTGGCAGCAGCCCCGGCACCTCGGCGGGCACCCCGCGATGCGCCACCGCCCGCCCGGGGACAGCCAGCGCCCGGAGCCCAGGGAAGCACCTCCGCAGGTTGCTTTTCCGGAGAACAGCGTCTCTCTATTCCGGAGTCCTCCACGGGAGCGCATTCCCAAGGACAGCCCCGGCACAAGCGTCCTCCGGGCTCAGCCCGTGCTCAGAGCCCGCAGCGCCGCTCGGCAGGCGAGCCCGGACCCCCGAGCATCCCACCGGGATGCAGCTGATCCCGGGCACGGAGTCGGAGGCAGCGGATGTGCGACCTTTCTCCCCGCGGCTGATGACAGTCAGTCTGTGCGGAGTTCGCTCCTGCTCCTGCCTGCCTCGGGCTGGGAGCAATTAAGCAATTGCGCGTTCGTCTTGCCAAGGCGTCGCCACTGATCCTGCCAGCCCCTGCGCTCCTGCCCTCTGCTCAAGGAGAATCAGAAAGGAGGGTTTAGCACCTGCATTTCTTGTTTAACTGCTGGGGTTTTTTGTTTTTTTTTCTTCTTTCAGTCACTTGGTTTGTTCAGCCTAGAGAGGAGGAAACTGAGGGGAGATCTCAGTGCCATCTTCAGCATCCTCATGAGTGGAAGCAGAGGGGCAGGTACCAATCTCTTCACTCTCATGACCAGTGACAGGAGTCAAGGGAATGGCTGGAGCCGAATCAGGGGAGGTTTAGGTTAGAAAGGAAGAAGTTTTTCACCTAGAGGGTGGTTGAGCACTAGAACCATGTCCCTAAGGGGTGAGAATAGAGGGGATCTAAGCCAGTAGTGAGGACCAGACCTCCAAGGTATTGAGACTTTGACTCTTTAGCCAACAAATGCCAGTGGAGGAGCCACAGAGGCACAGCAAGAGCCATTGAACAACTTGGTCACCAGGACACTGCTGGAGACACAGTCCCAGCCCCTGTGGCAGCACCTGGCTCATCCACCTGCCACTTGGGCTTGTTCTGTGCTTCCCTGGCTGCCTCCAAGAGAGCTGTGCTTTTGAAAAGGTTGCCTGGAAAACCCTGTGTGCCCCTGGAGAGTGAGCTGTCACCTTGTTTGGGACACCTGTGGGGTGGCAGCAACAGCAGCAGCCCCAGGCCAGGAGACACACACACAGGTCCTTTCAGGAGGGCTCCAGATCACCTGCCTGCAAAACCCTGTGAGCTCTGTGGGCAGGGAGAAGCCTCTCAAGAACAGGAAACCACCCCCAGCTCCTCCCCACAGCACACAGGGCAGAGCAGCTCTCAATAAAAAAGGCACAAGAAGGCCTGAAAATAGTGAAGACCCATCATGTTGTTGCTATCCCTGGTGCCTTGGCACCCTGTAGCAGTGGGGACCTTGGCAGCCAGCACATGGGCCGAGCCTCATGCCCAGCCCAGCCAGGCCTGGTGGGTTTGCCCTGCATGGCCCTGCTTCCCCCAGCTCAGGCTGCTCCCTGGGGGGGACACTGAGCCTGGTCACCTCTCACGGGGTGCAGGGACCATTACCAATAACAGGAAACAAGCTATGCAGGAGGGGCAGGAGGGAGAGACAGAGACCCAGAAAGAAAGGAAGTGGTTAGAAAGCAGTCACTTCCATTTTTGCAGCAAGAGAGCCTGTGCCCATGTGCCACTGGGCTTGGGGAAACAGTGCTGGCTGATCTGGTCTGGGATTACCAGTGGGGTTTTATGATGAAGGCACAGATCCTCTTCTAGCCCCTGATAACATCTAAAAGAGAGACAATAAACTAGAGATTGTTAAAATAGCCATCAGCCAACATCTAGTGCAGAAATAGGTGCGGTGAGTCCAACCAAAACCAAACTGGTCACTGCACAGGGGTTAAGGTTTTTAACCTCACTAAGGACAGACTGTGCACTAAGGACTGCCTGTCCCCTCTGGCCCCAGCACAGGATGGATCTGTGGGTGCAGCTGCCTGGGGCCAAAGGGCCAGGGAGGATATACCAGCACTGGCACAGGCTGCCCAGGGGGGGTCACCATCCCTGGAGGGGCTCAAAAGGTGTGTGAATGTGGCACCTGGGGACATGGTTTAGTGGTGAACACGACAGTGCTGGGTTAATTGTTGGACCTGATGATCTTAGAGGGCTTTTCTAACCTGAACAATTTCGTGATGGTTTTTGCAGAGCCCCTGAGAGCCATGGCAGGTCCCACCTCTCCAGCTGGAGGACTGGCCGTGTGTAAGCAGAGGCAGCCAGAGGGCAGCAATGCAGAGGCAGAATGCAGACCTGCCCAGAGCTGCTCCTCCCGCTCGGGCCACGAAAGAACGTGGGCCTGCCCTCTCTTGAAAGCTGTTCTGGGTTGTGCCTTCTAGCCCCAGAAATTCAGGAAGCTGTCATTGCTCCTGCTGGGAGATGCTGTGTGATGCCTCTGAGTCCCCTGTGTGGCCACAGGTCTGAGCCATGGAGCTCACAGGACTTGGAGTCTGTTTTATCCCAGTTCCAGGCATCAGAAACATTCTTGTCAGCTCACGGTGGGGAAGCCACGGTGCTCAGAGCCAGAGATGCCCCAGATCTGGAGGAAAACCAACTGTGAGCTTTTTAGTTTCTTTTCTTCTACTGTTGGGGCTGAGGGGTGTCCCTAATTGCTCTGTGGCCAGGGACATCCATCCTGCCAGCAAGTCGAAGGATGGAGCCATGGAGCTTTTGGCACTGGAGGATAAATCAAGGCAGCAACTGGTGTCACCAGAGCCTGGGATGCAGCACAAGTGTTGGGCTGCTTTCCTGTGAAAGCCATGCCTTGGCAGACAGCAGATGTCTCCATCACCCAAGGCTGCAGGGCACCCTGCCCTGCTCCCTGCTGGCAGGGGTGCTG
The DNA here is from genome assembly GCA_013400415.1 of Scytalopus superciliaris. Lineage (NCBI taxonomy): Eukaryota > Metazoa > Chordata > Aves > Passeriformes > Rhinocryptidae > Scytalopus > Scytalopus superciliaris. The sequence continues at coordinate 587,267 of VXBX01009836.1, read as the reverse complement.
GGTCAAGCCACAGGCCTGGCACCAGCGTGGTGTTTGTAGTGACCCTGAGGAAGGCATCGGGTCTGCCACCAAGGGGGCACAGCAGCAGATCGATACCTGGTGGGCAGGTCACTGGGCCTTCTCTCCCCATACCTCACTTCTGTTTATGGGGGGCATTCCAGGACAGGGTGGGTGCCTCTGTAAGGCAGGATATGGCCACCACTAGCCTGTGGTTCTGGGAGCCAGGTCTGTGATCCCAGGACAGGGTGGGAGGGATCTGTGCTGCTGGTGAGTGGGGAAGAGGATGGGGAAGCACCAACTGAACACTCACTGGGCTGCAGAGAGGGGTGAGAGGCCAGTGAGTTCTGTTTTCAGCTGGGACAGGCCAGCCCTGCCCTGCCACACCACCAGCCAGCTTGGCATCATGACACTCTGGCAGATCATGTCCCACTTGGTGGGCTGGGGTATCTCCACCTCCTCTCACAGCCCCTCAGGCAGCTCTGCCTGCCCCATTCCTGCGGGTCTCCTGAGCCTCCCCCCAGAAGCCCCAATGGGGATACCTCAGCAGGCTTTGGGGTTGCTCCACTTTAGGGAGCTGAGTCCAGCCAGAGGCCCCACAGAGTCCTGGTGCAGAACCTGAAGCAGATGCCAGGCAGGGACCCCCTGCCCACACCAGCTGGGCAGGAGATGCCATGTATGGGGCCATATCCTGCAGAGCTGACTGGCTCTGGAGCCCTGACAGGACCCCCCCCCACCGTGTCTGCCTTTTGCTCCATCCCTGCAAAGGGCTGCTTTATGTTTCTGTCATGCTCAGGGACTGCTGAGCCTGTAAGGATCCAGGATGGCCCCTGAGGAGCTCCAGATGGATCCTGTCTCCACGAGGAGCCAGGACAGATTCGAGCAGTGACAGCCACCCTGTGTGTCAGCGTCCTCTCTGCTGCCTCTTCCCCAGCGAGCAGAGAGGCTCCAGGGGCTGACACGGGCTGTCAGCACACACTCTGTCCATGGTCTCTTCTAACAGCAGCAGCAAAGGAGGGCAAAGGTGGTGTTTGCCAATGGAAAAATGTCTGTGTGTTTCCCTGGAGACCTGGTGGGATGGTCCTACCGGCCCTGGGACCCTCCAGCACAGAGGGGAGGTCAGTGACAGGCAGAGAAGAAGCAAGAAGAGCTGGGCAGGGCACTCTGGGCTGGAGCAGAGGAGTGGTGGTGGCTGGAGCTCATGGGAACCACCAGGCAGGGTGACCTTACCTGTGTGCACCACAGGGGAGCAGGGATGGGCTCCAGGCTGGAGCAGCACTGAAATTGCACACACAGTTGGGGTGCAGGGCCTGGCCTGGCAGAGCAGGGATGGCAGTGATGGAGACACAACAGGGATGTGGCACGGGGCACCCTGCCCTTGTCCCTGCCTTCAGCAGGATCCCACAGCCCAGCAGTGCCAGGCCATTCCTGCCCACCACAGCACCAGCTGGAGCACACTGAGCCCAGCAATGCCCTCTTCCCAGGCAGGACGACCTATGGAGCTGCTGGACATGCCTGGAAGAAGTTTGTCAGGCCATGGGAAGGTGTGGGTTAAGAATCACCAGCCAGGCTGTGTATGCAGGTGGTATCCTTGGCCTGGGTGCAGGCACATGGTCAGGGATGCTTTCAGCCCAGAGGACAAGGAATAGAGCTGTCTCCTGCTGCAGGTCTCTGCAAAAGGTCACAGCTGATCCTGGAGCTGATGTTTTCTGACCCCTTCTTCTGCCACAGGCCAACCAGCAGGAATGTGCCTCCTGGGTGAGGGTCTGCTTTGGGACTGAGCTCTGTGCAGGCAAGTCCTCTGCCCCAGAGGTGCTGGAAGAGCTCCTTAGAAAACAGGAAACCACTCGACCTAAAAAAGCAGTGAAACATTCCCTTATTCTGTGATGTTTGTTGTTTTAGGCGCTCCCAGCCAAGCGACTCAAGCCAAGCAGCAGCCAGGCTGATCCCACCGAGCCTCGAGGCCATCCCTCTGGCCCCACAGTCAGCCCACTGGAGATGCAGGACAGCGTGGCTTTGTAGCCCAGATGCAAATGCACTGCTACTGAGAGCCCAGGAGGGGATGAGAAGGCTCAGAAGAGCTTGATGGATCCCCATTAGCAGCCTGTTGTCCCTCTCTCCCCTCCAGCAGCAGAGAACACCTCTGCTTCCCAGTGTGTGGATGGTAAACTGAGGCAAGGCAGGTGTGTTCCAGCTCTGCCAGTGCTTTGGGAAAGGATCAGCTCTCCAAGTCTGGCATCTGTGAAGGTCTCCAAGCCCCACAGACTGTCCATGCCCCCAAACCCTCAAGCCAGGATGTTCAGCTTGGTGGACCCCTGGACAGACAAGGCTGATCTGTGTCACCCTACAAGACCCAGCAAATGGTCCCACCATCCCAAATCAAGGAGCAGAGACCTTGGCTGGAGGGACAGACAAAACTGTCAGCAGGCAACAGTGGTGGGGGCTAATCCTGCATCCCTCTGCAACCACCTCACCCCTGCTCCAGAACTGCAGCACCCGCCTGGGGAGGCCAAGCCTGTGCCAGCAAAGCCTTTGGCAATCCATGTCTGTGGCCAAGACATGTCCCAAGTAGCAACTACTGCTGGATGGCTACAGCAGCACCCTGGGGAGCAGCCAGGCTGTGCCAGCTCCAAACGTGCCCCTGCCTGGGGAGGGTGGCACTGGGGGTCCCTGCAGCTTGGCTGGGGTCATGTGAAGAAGCAGAGCTGCTTTTCTGGGGGCTGGATGCAGAAAACAGAAGGCACTGCTGACAGCGGACGAGACAGGATCATGTTGTGTTTGGCTCTGGGACCTGAAGGAGATGCCAGGGAGAAGCTGAGGAGCTGCATAAGCAGGGACTGCCAAGCTGCAGCCGTGCTGTGGGGACAGAAGCAGCCCTGAGTGCCACATCACAGCTCCCCAGGGCTGCCGTGGTGCAGAGACCTGTCCCCATGCCCTGACACCCTCAAAGGTGTCACCGCTACAGGGACAACTGTAGCCTCAGTCCAGCTCGGGCAGCTTGCAGTGGTGTTGGTGGTGGCATTGGCACCGGTGTTGGCGTTGGCACTGGTGCAGGCAGCAGTCTGCTCACAGGAGACGTGGGAGAGGGAAAGCAGCCAGGCAGCAAGACAGGACAATGCCCTGCCTGCGACCTGAGTGGCCAAGCAGATCTCCCTCCCACCCAGCGACATGGAGGATGGGCAGGCGTCGTGTTTACTCCTCCAAGAATGAGACCTTCCTCCTGAAAACAAAACCTTTTGTGTGCAAATGCAGCTGTCTGCAGCTTTGTTTTTATACAGGAAACTTTGAACCAGAGGCCAGGGTTGGTTTCGTTTTGAGGTGGGATTTTCGGGTCATGGAAGTATTTGGAAACTGAGCTGCTTTCCAAATTTGGAGGCTGGGTTTTTACATCACTGCTGAGCATGGCAGCAGTGTCCAGGGCTTTTGCTGCCCCTCTCCTTGCTGTCTGCAGAGAGCTTTAGCCCAGCTGAGGCAGGGGAGACACTGGCAGGGACACCAGCAAGGACGGGTGTCCATTTGCAGAAGGCTGAACTCCTTGGCTGGTGGCTGAAACATGTGTGACCCTCCCTTGTGGGACCAGCTGCCCCCCATTCACCAGGGTGAGTATCAGTGCCATCCTGGACAAGCTCTTGGGATGTTTCTGAGCCAACACACCAGCTCCTCTCAATCCCCCTTGATGTGGGACTGAGGGAGCCACGATGCCTTCACCTTGGGATGGTGCCTGGTCTGATGGGGCTCAGGACAACAAAGCCTTAAGCAATCACAGCCCACAGACACCTTTAGGGCTGACACCTGGGCTGGATTCCTGGCCTGGCTCCATCACAGACCCTGAGAGCTCTCCCTGTGCCTTTTGCAGCAGCAGCACAAGGGGATGCTCCTCACCGTGTCCAAGGGTCCCCCAGCGCCCGGCTGAACCCGCAGCATGCGGCACAAACCCCGGCGAGGTGCCAGGAGGTGTGAGCCGCGCCCAACCTGTGGCTCCCAAGGGGCCACAGGAGACATCCCTGTCCAGCTGATCCCTCCTCCCCAGCATCCTGCAGCTGAGAGCTGGGCGAGCCCAGGCGGGCCTTCCCTCCCGACCAGCCCAGACTTGAGTGCCGGGGCCGTGCTGGAGCGGAGCGAGCGGCAAGAGCGAGCGTGCCAGGCTGACACCGCATGCGCCAGGGCTGCAGGGACGGGCTGTGGACCACGCCAGGGACACCCACCGGCCGAGGTATCGCTCCCACTCCTTGGCCCCCTCCCTCTTCCCAGGTGTGTGATTGAAGGCGGGATGTGTGCGGCAAGGAAAGGAGCGCGGACCGTCCTGTGCTCTGGCACGGCGTGGGCAAAGCCGGTGTCACAGCCCCGGGAGGGTGGCAGGGGATGGGATGGGCAGCCCGGCAGAGCCCGGCACTCCATGGCTGTGCCTGCGCAGGGGGACCTCGTGCCTGGGCTCTCCAGAATGGTGAACTGTGAGTGGGCACCGGGAGCTGCTTCTTGGCTCTGTGAGTGTGGCATCCTGGCAGCAACCGGGCACCTTTGCTGCCAGACTGTGCTGACACTGCATCGCAGGGTGAGAGCAGAGCCCCACAGGGCTCCACAGGCTGTTGGCGATGCGGTGGGTGATCTAGGGGCCATCCAGGTGCTGCCCCAGCAGATGTGGGGCAGGCACTGTGTAGGCTGCTCTCAGCCCTCCCTATTGAGCTCCTCTTGCCCGGCCAGGAGTCCCGAGCCTGCTGAGCCCCGGGGGCGGCACCCGCAGCCCGGGGGTGCGGAGCAGGTCTGCCCGGCTCTGCCGGCTTTGGGCGTGTTCGAGTCCCCGCAGCCCTGCGCTTCCCAGCTCTGCAGGCGCCTGGCTCGCACCCACAGGCATCCCGGGCTCAGCTGCCAGGGCAGAGAAGAGCATCACCCAACTCGCGGTGGCCACTCCTGGCTGTCCCCCAGCCCACACGGTGCGGCTCTGCCCTGCCTGCAGAGGGGTGATATCCCCCTCTGCCAGCCTGCCCTCCTCCCACCCCTCAGCAAAATGGGAAGCGCTCCAAGGTCTGGAAGCGTGGGGCAGGAGGCAGCGGCAGCGCTGGCAGGGCTCCATGTGGGGATGATTAAACACTTGGAAGGGTTTGGAGCAGGAGCATCCCAGTGCTCTAGGGCTTAGGGCTGGAGAAGAGTGGCGTGTGAACCTTGCAAAGGCAGAAGTCCCAGCAGCACCTGCATCCTCTGCAGGCTTTGCCCTGGGAGCAGCCTGTTCCCCTTGTTCCTCACTCGCAGCCCCAGGCAGCTCTAGGTACCTCAGAGGTGGCACAGGGCAGAAATCATGGCCTGGGGCAGTTCCCAGCGCTGGTGGGCACCAGGAGATACAGAGGGACAGGGATTGAAGGGATGTTGTTGTTGGGCAGAGGCAGGACAGGAGCCCCAGGGCTGCTCCCAGCCCAATCCCAGTGGCACCAGTGGTATCATGAGGTCCCTGGGCCATATTGTCACATGGTGCCAGGTTGGATGCACAGGGTCCCTGCTCAGGGACAGGTGGCAAAGCTCCCAGGGGACATCAGGGCTGCACATCCAGACAGGGGGAGAGGCTCCTCTGTGCAGTGACAGCATTGTTCATAGCACAAGGCCATGGCTGTGCCCTCTGAGTGACAGGCTGAGTCCCTCTGGGAGCATCCTTACCCACATGCTGTCCTCCAGCAGGGACCCTGCAAGGCTCTGCCTGTGCCCAGCCTTGGGGGCATCACCTGCCAATTTCACCTTGCACAGACCCTGTGACACAACTGGGACCCTTGGATGCCACAGGCACGTGGCCTGCAGCCCACCCTGCCCACCCTCACCCCAGCAAGTGCTTGCCAGGGATGCAGGACCATGATCAGGTCAGGGAGATGCCTCAGCAGGGCCAAGCCCAGCACTGCCAGCTCTGCACTCAGAGCTCCTGGAGAGAAGGCCAATGCATGGAGTACAAAGGGGTCAGACCCTGCTCCAGCCTGGGGTTGGCACTGCCCAGGAGGACAGCCCAGAGCCTTTGCCAGGCAGTGCCTGAGCTATTGTCCCTCAGCACAAGCAAGACCTGACACCACAGTGATGCTGCCAGGGATCCCCGGCTCACGGGGCAAGGACAGCCTCCCGTGCTGAGGCTCTGCCCCTTGCCAGAGGTGGTGCCTTGGCTTCGCAGTCCCGCAGTCCCCTCCCAGCCCTGGCCAGCCGAGCTCTCCAGCCCTCGCAGTCAGCGGGGAGTCCCCATCCCCCTGCGCCTTGCGGTAGCTTTCGCTGCTTCGCGGAAAATGTGATGACTCGGCAGCCCCTGAGTTTCCAGGCCTGGTTCCAGCTCCCGGGTGGAGAAACCTTCTGCAGTCGTCTTTGGGTCTGGCACAGCTGAAGGCTTCGCTGTTGGGGGGACCAGAGGGGAGAGCTGGCATCCCCAGCTGAAGGAGGGCTCTGTCTCTCTCTGTCCCTGCCCGTGGTGTCACCGGGGTGGCCGTGGCGAGGGCAGTCCTGGCATGGGAGGAGCAGCTTCTGTGCCCTGTGGAGGCTGCTGAGCCCCGCAGCAACAGGGACAGGACCTGGGTTTGGCTCCCAGCAGTGCTTTGGGCTGTTTCCACTGCAGGCACAGCCTAAACTGCCTGAGCTCAGGGAGCACAGCCACTGGGATCCGAGGTTAAGTAAGCAGAGCTGGTATGGAGGCGAGTTCCCATGGCAGGGGGGTGACAGCTCAGTGTGCCCTGTGATGGGCCACCAGCAGCATGCAGAGGCTGAGAAACCTGCTGGGACATCTCCTGGTCCATGCTCAGAGGCCAATCCTATCCTGATGGGCAGCAAGGCATCACCCAAGCCCATCCTCATGCCAAGTGGGGGGGTCACCTCTGCTCCTGGATGGGGAGGTGCAGGGTAGTGGCACAGCATGGCAAGGGGATCCAAGGGGACAGAGACATTGTGCTCCAGGAATCCCTGCTTGGCTGCCCAGCACACAGACCAGGGAGGGCTGAACAGACCCTTTGCTCCTTGGGCAAGCCAGTGTCTGTAGAAACTGCCCTGGTGGGGGAGTTGTGCTTCCATGCAGGGCTGCAGCACCAGGGGTTGGTTTCCAACAAGCTCCTGAGATGCCACATCCCACCCTTGTGACTCTGTCCAGGGTGGTTGGAGGTGGAGATGTCCAGCTTTGCAGGCAGGGTGGTGCAGTGAGTATGCACTCGGTGTGCACGGGCTTAGCTTCTCCCCAGCTGGGCAGGGCAGGTACAGCCCAGCTGGAGTTTCCCAGGACTCCAGTGACTGAGTTTGCCCTCTTGCTGGCCTGGGGCTGTTCTTTGGTGTGCTTTGAAGCCAGAGGAGCCCCACCTTGATGCTGTAACCTGGAAAAACCTCCTGTCCGTGCCACTACTGCAGGTGACACTGTCTTTGACACTGGTGGATGCCACATCCCTTTCCAGGATTTTTCTTGATAATCGAGGATCCCTCACAATTCCCAGCCCACCAAGGCTCTCCATCCTCACCTCCAACACCCTGCCAGAGGCTTGCCCAGTTCAGCTCTGCCATCACCTGCCATGCTCCAGGGACACTATACAGTCCTCAGCCTGCACTGTGTGTGCTGCCTCTGTCCCAGCCACCCTCCAGGTGACCCTCCAGGCTGCCCATGGCAGCAAACAGCCCCATGCTCCCCATCACAAATGTGGTGACCTCTGCTGACAGCCTCTATCCCACCATGGATCCATGTGGGGACATCCACTGAAAGCCTTTTTGCAAATGCATTTTGGGGACCAGCCAGCCATAACCTCCCCGATCCCTCCCCGGGCCCCTGGGTAAATCTGGCAAGCCCTCACTGTAGTGGGGAGCTGCAGCCTCCTCCCAGCTGGCTGCAGCCACCCAGCTCTGGAAACAGGCCTTTCAAAACAGTCCCCAGCCCACTGGAGACAGCAGAAGCCAGCTCCAAACCTCCCACTGCCTGGCTCCTGGAGGGGGACCCCTCCCCATCCATCTCAGTGGCTGGAAGATGCCACCCCCAATACCCCCAAGCACCCACTCAGCTCCCCATCATGCCAGGGTCTGGCAGCAGGGATGGGTGTCTCCAGAGCTGGCTGGGCACTGGTTCATGGGTCAGTCCCATCACTCCAGGTGCTGGTGGACCTCAGTCCCAAATGTTTATCAAGGGATGTTTAAGAGCCAGAGCTCTTACCTTGAGCATCCACCAGTTGAGTGGGTACACCCATGGCATCTTTTGCATTCAGCCCTTGGAGCTGCTGGCATTAAGGGTTAAAAATCTTGCCTGTGCTGGAGCCAATTGCCTTTGCTCCCACCCTGATCTCTGTGTCCCTCATTGCTGGGCTGAGCTGCAGGGCCAGGGCCCCTTTACCCTCAGCCCATCCAGGCAGGCGACTGGACCTCTGCAGAGACGTGACTGTGACCACGGACTGGGATTCCTGGCACCAGTCCCATTTGGCCAGGACCTGGGAAATTAATGGTCATCCATACAAAGGGAAAGGGACTCGTGCTTTCTGTGCCCTTTTCCAGCTTGGCCCATCAGTCTGGGGCCTGTCAGAAAGGTTGGGGGATGGACCCGGGGTTGGAGATGGGTCCTAGACCAGGTTCCTTGTGTCCCCCTTGCTTCTCAATTGCGTGCAAGAGCTGGGGCTTTCTGTGTCTTTATCCAGGCACTGTGGGTTGCTCTGTCTATCACAGGTCCCACTTGACAAACCCCTGAGTTTTTTGGCAAGGGATTCTGCTGTTCCAAAGGGCAGCTGGGGGATGTGCCCTACACTGACAGCTTGGTGGTTCAGAGCAATGAGCAGAGCTTGAATAGCTCCCGTTGGTGGCTATACCGGCTACTGGGACAGACTCCCACGGCCACAAAGGCTGCACTGGCTTCCGGACTGATGCATCACTGAACCTCTTCTAGCACTGTCCCAGATCTCCAGCGCTGATGTGAAGCCAATGGCATCTCTGCTCTGAATCAGAGCTGGCATCCCGCCACGCGTTGCACAGACACCGCACAGCACCGCACAGCGCGGCCCCGCACGCTGCTGTCCGCGGCAGCCCCCGAAAGCAAAGTGCTTACACACTTCGGGCACAGGGCAAAGCTCGCCCCAGCCACACCCTGGGATGGGCGAAGCGCGGTCCAGGCGGCTCTGTGCCCGCGGGATGCCGTGGCCAGGAGCCTCTCGGAGCATCCCCCAGGCATCGCACAGAGCCACTCTCCAATCCCTGCCCCTCGGCGTACCCAAACCGCGGTTCCACAGCCGCACCTGCCAGAGGATTAATGCTCACAGAGCCGAAGGTGCGAGCACAGAGCGAGCCTGGGGTGCACAGCATCCCGTGCCACACTCGTGCCCTCGCTCCCTGCAGCATCGCAGCGCAGCGATGCGCCCTCCTTCCCTTCCCTCCCTCCCTCGCTCCCTCCCCGCGCTGGGGGCTGGTTCGGCAGCTCCCTCCCAGCCCGGAGCCGCCATCAATCCCGGCCTGTCTCCTCCCCTGCCGCTCCTCCCGCTCCAGCTCCCACAGCTCTGCCTAGCCTCCTGCTGATGCCAGAGCGGGCTCCAGCCCCGCAGAGCCCCCGCGAACCCCCCGCCGGCGGCTCTGCCCGCATCCCGCATCCCGCACCCGTTCGCTCCGGGCCAGCTGCAGAGTGACCGCAGAGGGACAGGGACCCGCGGGGACAACAGCAAATGCGCCCGGCGAGAGGCAGCTGCCCCCGCTGGGCTCCTCCCGGGCCGGAGGCGAGCTCTGCCCCCGCCCCTGCCCGGGGACAGCGGGCCCGGCCGCGGTGCGGTCCCCACTGATGGCATCTTGTCCCCCGCGCTCGGCAAGCATGCGGGGACGCGGCTCCTGGCTGCCGACGGAGAAGGGGCTGGCTGGGCACAGCCGCTGCTAAAGAGCCGCCCACCCTCGCCAACTTGTCATCCCTCTCACCCGCAGCCACCCGCAGCGTCCCCATGAGGCCGCCGCTGCTGCCGCTGCTGGTGCTGTGCGTGCCGCGGCTCCCGCGGACCCTGGCAGAGGTAAGCGATGCGTTCCCGGCCCCTCTTTGGCTCGGCAGCGCTTGGCTCCCGGCTCGCTGCCGCGGGGGGCTCGCCACGGTCCTGCCCCGCCGCCTGGGCACGGCTCTGGCCGCCTCTCCCCGTGCAGAGGCTGCGCCACATCAGCGGCTCTGGCGATCCGCCGCCCCGCTGCCCCAGCGCCCCGCACCGCAGCCCGTCCCCGCTGCCGTGGCTGCCCCGCTGCCCTCCCCCGGGATCCCCAGCTCTTTTGTTCTGCCCTCGGTCGGTGGGAAGCCAAGACGAGCCTGCCCGCAGAGCCGAGGGGAAAGGAACGCCAGGGAGGTGATGGCTCTGCTGTGGCTTTTTGCGGGACAGGGAGTGGGCAGAGACGTTTCCTTTAACATGGGGGGAACTGATGCCAACCCAAAGCAGGGCACACCCTGCTGGGAGCAGGCTGGGAGCAGAGCGGTGTCCCCACTGCCCGGAGGGTGCTGGGGGCTCCAGGGGCTCTGTGCAGCCAGACTGAGGTCTGGGGTCCCTCCATCCTCCCCCCGTGATGGTGAGAAGGAGATGTGCCTGCGGAGGGAATGAGATTGCCAGGGCCTGTCCAGAGCTCACTCCCTCCCTCTCCATATCTTCTCCCCGTGGTCTGTCTGGTCTGGTGGGGTCTTGCCCTGTGGCATGGTCTGCAGCCCCAGGACCCATGCAAAAGGCTAGGGCAGCCCACAAGCTGCATCTGCTGAATGTGTCTCCCTGCCTTGGCTAGGAGAGGCACTTTGAAAAGTAACACAGGCACTCCTGGGGAAAAGGGTCACAGCCCACAGATGTCACATTAGGGTGGGACCTCTGCCTGGCTCAGGACACCTCTCCCGGGCATTGCTCTCAGCTCAGCCCCTCTCACCTTGCCCCTCTCTCACTTGACACCTTCAATCCCCCAGGGTGAGGGATGCAACCGGACAGCACAGCCGTGGCTGGAGGGACAGAGTGCACCCGGTGACAGAGGTAAGTCACAGGAATGACGTTCCCAGGATGAGGAGGGTGGGATGGTCCTGGTGCCTGGAGCAGTGAGATGAGCAGATGTGCTGGGTCAGGACTCTTGGAGTTGAGAGTAGCTTTGTAAATACTCTGCTTTAGGCTGACTACAGGCTGCATATTATGGCCAGGAAAAGGGAAGAGTCAGCCCCATCCCTCTCCAGCAACCAGCAGTATGGGGGGCACTGTGAGAGACAGACAAGGCTCCAAGCTCTGTCCTTCCACAGAGCATCAGGTGGGTTCAGCAGCAGCACAGACACAGGTGCCCTGCTCAGAGCCCCTGCAGTTTCCTGAGCAGGATCATAGTCCATAAGGCAGCTTCCTGGCTGCTGTGGGCCTGGAGCCAGCGTGGTGCCCACATGGCACCAGTCTGTGCCAGTGAGAACTCTTCCCAATGATCCACAGGCACCTGTCAGGGCACGGGGTGTACATGGATGAGGCTGTCTGTGATTTGGTTGGTGGAGTTTACCTGGGGGGACATAAGCAGTGCTGGGGTCACAGGCCTTGGGGCCACAGGGTGCTTCTGGCCCATTCTAGGTATTTGTACCTCAAATGTGAGGAAGGTGACAGAGGGAGACAGGTGATGAGGCTGGTGGAAACCCAAGAGAAGCAGAGAAATGTGGGTGGAGAACTCATACCTTCACGAGATAAGAAGGAGCCTGCAGTGACAAACCACCCCTGTTTGAACTCCACGGGGCAGGGCACAGTCCCGTGGGCTGCATAAGGGAGGAGGTCAGATGTGCCCTGTGCTCTGGGTGTCTGTGGGAAGGACACACACAGCTCCTGAGCAGGACCAAAGGTGCCCCTGCCCTGGGCTAACCCCACACTGCTCCTCCCTGGCTGTGTAAAGGCCACCCCTGGGATGACCTCTGGGGCAGTCACTGTGCTGGGTTCAAGCTCTCTTGCTGTGCCAGACCCCATGTAAGCCTGTCACAACACGTTGCACACCGTAAATGTTAAGTGCTAATTATTACACAGATGTCTTCTTAGCACATAGAGCTCTTCTGGCATTTTCCAAAGGCTGAGAGCAGTAGAGAGTTCATGGATGTGGCACTTGGGTTAGTGCTGGACTTGACAGTGCTGAGGAAATGGTTGGACTCGATGACCTTAGAGGGCTTTTCCAGCCTAAGTGATTCTGTGAGTCACAGCAAGGCTGGAGCATTGGGAGGCAGAGATGGAGCCTACCTAGGTCAGCTGCCAGCTTGGCCTCGACAGACAGGCTCTGTCTGGCTCCTGTTGGGTAGGTGGTTCCTGAGCAGCAATAAGGGCAGGGATTCAATAACAGTTTCAGCCACTGACCCACCAATTAGGTCAAACCCTGTATGCCACTTCCCTGTCCCCAGATGCTCTCCATAGGGAGCCACAGCATGTTGACCTCAGGGTGCAGCACGGCCGAGGCAGGGACACCTCAGCAGGGGCTGCAGCCAGTCTGGCTGTGTATCTTCCTGTATGCAGTGTCCCCCTCTTCCCACGTCACCTCTGCACTGGGCAGGACAGGGGGACTCAATGTCTGGATCCCCCCCAAAGCAGCTTTTGTCCCCTCCTCTGTCAGAGCCCACACAGAAAGCAGAGACTGTTGCAAAGAGCATAATGCCCACCCCCTACCCCCCCATCCATCCTGCCCCCTCACTGGCCACTCTCTTGCTTCTCCATGGATCCAGAGCCCTTCAACATCTTCTGGGGGGGGGAGCTCAAGACAACCAAGGTGATGAGCAATGGATTATACCCAGCCAGGGAATTTCTCTGCCTTAAACCAGAGCTCTCCAGACAAAACACATGATGGCTTGAAGCCTTCTGGTCTTTGTCCAGTGGAGCAGATGCTCCTTGCTTAGGAGCATCTCTTTCACATCTTCCTTTGACCTCAGTCCAGGGAGATTTCTGAGCATTTTTGTGTTTTCCAGAGGCTGTTCAGAGCCCTCAGGGTCAGGGGGCAGCTCCTGTGGTGGTGGCTGCTGCCTGGTGCCCCCCAGCAGGGCTGGCTGGACTGGGAGCTGGCCCTGCAGGCTGGCACCCAGCACCGCTGCTGCCCGCTGAGAGTTTGGGGTTTGCCTCTGCAGGAACCCTCCTGAATGTGAGCGCGAGTGACCGTGGCCGGCCAGACTCCCTCCTTCTGTCCTGGGATGAGCCAGAGGAAGGTGCCAAGGGATATTTGCTCACCCTCTCCTCCTTGGGGTCGGGCGTGCTGCTGCAGAATGGGTCTGCTGGACCCAACACCACCAGCTTCTGGTTCCACGGGCTGACCCCTGGCACGCACTACGAGGTGGAGGTGACAGCCACGCTGGCCTGCATGGAGACCATCAGCCAGACCATCACAGCACAGACAAGTAAGGGCTCCACAGGGGCTGCAGAGGGTCTCAGTGCTCCTACCAGTCTCAGTGCTGCTTTGGTTTGAAATCCCTCTAGTTCATGGGGAGCTTGGGCTTTTCCTCACTTCCACAAGAATGAGGGTCCTTCTGTGGTCCCCAGAGCCCCAGGAGTTATTCCCTCATCCTTGTGGAGGAAGGGTCCTGTCCCTGAACCTTGGACAGGCAGGGTTTGTGCTGTATCTTCAAGAATAATGAAGCTAATGATGGATCAGCCCTTGATGTGCCTGTAGAGAGACAAGAAGTAGGAAATGTCATGCCTGGAGGTCTAGAAAGAGCTATGAGGTAGGAGTATCTGCTCTACAATTTTGGCACAGCTCACCCCTCAAGTCTTGCTCTGCACCCTCCCTGGCTGATGGAAGGCTGGGGAAGGGAACAGGGCTGGTGGCTCTTCAGCTCAGGTGAGGATGGCAGCCCTTGCCTGTACCTTTCCAGAAGATCCTTGAGTAAATCAGTCCAAAGAGGATGGTGCAACCAACACCACCCATGGGAGGCTGGTGAGATGTCAGGGAGGTGATGGGGCTGTGCTTGGGGGAGTCCTTGCTGGAGCCCCATTGCTATGGAGACAGGCTGAGAGAGCTGGGTGTTTTCAGCCTAGATAAGAGAAGGTTCCAGAGTGAACCTGGAGTCCCTTCTGGTACCTGAAGGGGACTTTAAAACAGAGAGAGAGGGACTTTTTACATGGGCATATAGTGGCAGGACAAGAGGGAACAGTTCTAAACTGACAGAGGAGAGGTTTACATTAGATGTTAGGAAGAAATTCTTCCCTGTCAGGGTGGGCAGGCCCTGGCATAGGTTGCCCAGAGAAGCTGTGGCTGCCCCATCCCTGGGAGTGTCCAAGGCCAGGCTGGCTGGGGCTGGTGGGAGGTGTCCCTGCCCATGGCAGGGGGTTGGAACGAGATCACGTTTAAGGTCCCTTCCAGCTCAAACCATTCCATGATTCTCTGACTGGGCCCTGTGGAGCTGCCTGGCAGGACCTCACCAGGCATGTTCCACCACCCCGTGAGCAGGTCAGAGGCACCCCCAGGCAATCAGCCAACACTTGTCTCATGCAGGTCCATCCCCCGTGCGCAACCTGAGCCTGAGCAGCGGCGGCAGCTCGGCCTCCCTGCGGGCAGCCTGGGCACACGGCGCCGGGCAGCGCGATGCCTACAGCCTGGCACTCTACCACAGCGACTCCCAGGCGCTGGTGAGGAACACAACCATCCCACCCAGCGCCTCCACCTTCCTGTTCCACGGGCTGCTGGCTGGCAGCGAGTACGCCCTGAAGGTCAGCACGCTGGCTGGGTCCAGCCGGGCCAGCACCAGCGTCCACCAGTGGACAGGTAGGGAGTGCTGGGTGTGCCTGCCCGAGGGGGGGAGCAAGGCAGGAATATGCAGTGCATGTGCTGGCTGGGCTGGCAGAGATGGGGAGGAGGTCTCCAGGGTTCTGTAGGATGGCAACAGCTGGGAGTGTTTCACGTGCCTGCTGGACCAAGGGGAAAACTTTGCACCCACAGCTCGGGTTTGTGTGTTCCCGAGGGAGAGGGGCAGTCCGGGGATTCTGGCTCTCAGCTAGTGGGAACTGAAGGAGTGCTGAATTATCCCAGCAGCCTGACAGTCTGGAGGGACCTCAAGAGCCCCCCAAGCCCACTTGGATGGGGATGTGGGAAGGACATCCCTTAGCAGACCCCTGCCAGGCCTTCAGCCCCTTTGCCACAGAGAGCAGCCATGGGCATAGGAAACCCTGGAGAGAAAGGAGGGTCCAGGAACCCCCAATGCTGACCCTGCTGCCTCCTGCTCTTCCCCTCAGCTCCCTCCATCCCCACCCAGCTAAGGCTCAGCCCAGGCTCCAGCACCAGCCTCGTTGCCTCCTGGGCAGATGCTGCTGGGGCTGCCTGGCTGCACCTCGAGCTCCACAACCTCCTCACCCAGACGGTCACCACGACCCTGTCAGCCAGGAGGGGCCTCACCAGCTACACCTTCCAGCATCTCCACCCTGGCACCCAGTACTGGCTGGGGCTCAGTGCCACAGCTGGGTCCTACACTGCAGTGGGACCCAATGCCACCGCCTGGACATGTGAGTATGATGGCCAGGGATGGGGGAGGACCTGGGTGGCCCTGGATTTCTCCCTGCCTCTAGTCCAGCCTCTGAACCCAAAGATGCCCTCCCAGAGCCCTGGGTGCACAGGGGGGTTCTGCTTGGACCACTCCAGGACCCAGCTCTGGGACACTGCTGTGCTGGGGCCAGTGAATCCCTTCAGCAGGTGGATTGCCAGTGCTGGCCTGCTTAACCCTGGGCTGCAGTGGGATCAGGCTGTGGTCCCTCCCCAGGGAGGAACATGGAAGGGCAGCAGATCCTGCTGGTGCTCAGTGCAGTCGGGTCTGGGTTCTCATGTGCCTCAGGGCAGCAGAAAAAATGGGGTAAAGGGACAGAAGTGGAGCTGGATTGGACTAGAGGCTTCTGGAGAGACTTACGAAAGAGTGAGAAAGAATGTTTACGTGAGCAGACAGTGGTAGGACAAGAGGGAATGGTTTTAAAGTAAAATAGGAGAAATTTAGATTAGATTTTAGGAAGACATTCTTCCCTGTGGGGGTGGGGCAGCCCTGGCACAGGTTGCTCAAAGAAAGCTGTGGCTGCCCCATCCCTGGAAGTGTCAGTGCCAGGCTGGATGGAGGTTAGAGCCACCTGGTCTAGTGAAAGGTGTCCCTGCCCATCTCAGAGCGTGGAATGGAATGATCTTTAAGGTCCCTTCTAACCCAAACCATTTCATCATTTTATGATTCCATTCAATGATGTTTTGGTGCTCTTTGATTGCTGTCAATGACACATTTTGGTAGCACCTGATAAGCTCATCCTGGTGGATTTTTTCAGCGTGCTGGGTGCTGTGCAAACACAGCCCAGGAAACCAGGAGCCTCTGGCAAGTCAAACCACTGAGGGCAGCCCTCCCAGACCCTGCTCTTGCACCATTCCCCCATCCTCCTCCCTGCTCTGGCCCTGAGAAAGGGGCATTTCCACCACCACAGCCCAGGTTTGCTGCCAACACCATATCCAAAGCACTGCAAACAATTCCATTCCCAGACTTGTTTTCCCAGATTTTCCTAGGAAAACCAGGGAGGAAATGAAGAGGGCAAGCCCAGCCTCCTGAGCAGAGCAGATTCACACTAAACACCAAGGAAGCTCTGGCCCTCAAATGATGGGGGTGCCCACGCTGCAGACTCAGAGCTGCTGTGACCAGTGACTCGTCCTGGCCCTGGCAAGACAGTGGTCAGGTGTGTGTTGAGAGGGACTTGGTGCCACCCAGTGTCAACTCCCAGCTCCTTCCTGCTCCACCTGCGCGTGTGGAAAGCTGGACCCTGCTCCCTGCTGACTCTGCAGATGGGATTTTGGAAGGCCTCCACTAGGCTGGTTGTTGCTGCTGTGAGCTGAGGCTGATCCCTGTTGTTGCTGTCTGTGGCTCTGACCTGCTCCACTGAACAGAATTCCCCCATGCCAGATGCATGAGCCAGGGGCATCTGGCCAGGAGTTCAGTCCAGGCCAGTTCCTGGGAATATCAAACTCATGGCAGGATGTGAATGGAGTGGAAGAGAACTTTTAGGAATTTCCTAACAGGTTTGCCAGCTTTGTCTGGACTCTGCTAGTCCAGGAATGCTTGTGCTGGGGAGTGGAGATGCTCCAAAAGGTTGACTAAAGCTGGATGTCACCCTGCAGGGAATGAGAGTCAGGGCTGTGTGGGGCACAGAGCACCCCGTAATCCTGCTGCACACCATGCCATTCCCTTGCAGACCCCTTGAGCCCTGACAACGTGACCCTGAGCAGTGCAGATGAGCAGAGCTCCTTGCAGGCTCGCTGGAGCATCCCAGGGGGGCACAGGGACTTCTACCTGGTGACGCTGCGAGAGGGAGAGGACGGCGTTCCCACGAGGAACATCTCCGTCGGCGGGGACAACGGTCACGTCACCTTCCATGGGCTGAGCCCTGGCAGGCAGTACTCTGTCCAGGTGACAGTGGTGGCAGGGCCGTACCAGGCATCAGCCAGCAGCACACCAGCCTGGACAGGTGAGCAGAAAGCCCGTGCATGGCTTTTGAGGCCGTTCCTGCTGCCTGATGGAGGGGCTGGTGCCTGGAGCGGGGCTGGGGATGAGGAGGGGGATTGGGCAGGGGCACTTGTGGCATCTCAAGAGGAGGTTGTGAGTCAGAGCAGCTAAAACTGCCTCCCCACTGTTCCTGGTGAGGGTGGGCTCAGAGGTCCTGGGCAAGCCTCTGCCAGCAAGTGTCAAGCACAAAGCAAGACCAGATGCTGCTCAGTAGCCTCTGGGCTCAGCATTCAGCAGGTTCCAGGCAGCTTCCCCCCTTCCCCTCACCACCACTGGGTGGGAGGGCAGGGAGGGAAGCACCACCAGGACCCCCCAGATCAGCATGTCCCTGTGCCCAGTCCCTCCTGGGTGACTTGTGGAGCCACAGTGGGTGCTGTCCCAGAGCTGCCACCCCAGGAAGGGACAGCTGGAGCTGTACACCATGTGGGGAGGCACCCACACAACCCATGGTGCTGGGGGCACTAAGAGCCACTTCTGCAGCCCTATGTGGGTTGGGGACAGCTGCAGTGTCACAGAATCACAGAATTGTTGGGGTTGGAAGGGATCTCTGGAGATCATCTGGTCCAACCCACCTGCCAAGACGGGGTCACTTAGAACAGCGTGACAAGCAAAAAAACAATCTCATGAAATCAATCTGCCTGCCTGATGCACTGCCCTGTGCTGTGTTGTCCTTGTCCCTTGCAGAGCCACTAGCACCCTCTGGCGTGAGCCTGGCCAGCCAGGGCAGCCCCCACAGCCTGCTGGCCAGCTGGGAGGAGGCCGTGGGGGAGGGTTATCTGCTGGCCCTCAGCCCCGCCGGGCGCCCTGCGAAGAACAGCTCGTTGCTCAGGGGTGTCACCAGCTTCACCTACGAGGGCCTCCACCCCGGGACCCTCTACACCTTTGAGGTCAGCACCGTGGCTGGGCCCTACACATCCTCACCCCAGTGCATCTCCAACTGGACATGTGAGTGCCACAGCTCCCAGGTTCCCACTGGATCTTGCTCTTCCCCGTGATGTTGTGCCTCAGGGCACATGACAACGTGTGTCTTCTGCAGCTTCATCCAATAACAGGGCAAAAGGCTCAGGAGGAGGCAAAGCTGGATGTGTCTGACCCTGCTCTGTTTCCCAATCACCAGGCACAGGGTCAGCAGAGCCCAGTGCCCTCCTCCCTCTTCTCCTTGGCCCATCCTCCTGTGGCACTGCTCAGGCTGCCTCTGCCTTGAGCCACATCCCCACCACTCACCACCTCATCCAGCACCAGAGCAGTCCCCTCCCTGTGCCAGTTTGAACTCTGTGCTGGCCCAGTCCCTGCCAAACTGGTGTGTGGGTGTCAGCAGGGGTTACAGTGCTCAAAGCACCTGGATATGTTTTCCCAGGGCAGGGGCTCCTGCCCCAGCACATTTGGGGTTGCACTTCTGCCAGGTGACTCCAGACTTTTCCTTTTCTAGACCCTTTGCCCCCAGAGCAGCTGACCATCAGCAATGGGGGTCACAGCACCTCTCTGCAAGCCTCCTGGAGAGCAGCTTCCTCTGGCAGCACTGGCTACACAGGGACCCTCTTGGAAACCAAGTCCCAGAAGTGGGTCAGGAATGTGACTGTGGGGAATGACTGGACAAATGTCACCTTGGAGGACCTGGTCCCTGGGCGACAGTACACACTGGAGGTGGCTGCTGTGGCTGGACCTTACAGATCCCCTGTGCAATCAGCCACAGACTGGACATGTGAGTGTGACAGTTGTACCTCACCCTACTCCAAATTGCAACCACAGCCTTCCTGTGAGAGCAGGTTTCTCACAGGGCAGGAGCAGAGGGTGACCCATGTATGGGGAGGTGGGGAACCAGGGGCAGGGGTGCATAGCAAGGCAGAGTGAGAGGATAACTGGAGCTGCATTGAGCCACACTGGACATAAAAGGGTCTGCAGTGCAGGAGGAACCCATGACTGAAGAGAAAACATTTCCAAATGTCACCCAGTGGAAGGTGGGGATCTGCTCCCATGGTTGCAGAGGAGCAGG
Organism: Scytalopus superciliaris; assembly: GCA_013400415.1. Lineage (NCBI taxonomy): Eukaryota > Metazoa > Chordata > Aves > Passeriformes > Rhinocryptidae > Scytalopus > Scytalopus superciliaris. Next base: position 567,870 of record VXBX01009836.1, on the reverse strand, counting down.
AGCTCTGGTTGCAATGGGGTTTGGTATGGCAGGGCTGATTCCTGACCTAACCCCATCAGGCACAGGCAGTGGAGGGTGCCCAGGACAAGCATGTGCAGCCCCCACTCCACCTCACAACCACCTCTCACTGCCTGGGTGTCTCTTCTCCCTCAGACCCCCTGGCTCCAGCTGGCGTGACCCTGACCAACACCCGGCGCCCAATGGGGCTCTCAGCCTTCTGGGACAAGGCTGCTGGTGATGTGGACCAGTTCCACCTCCAGCTCTACAGCAAGAGCCATGCAGCACAGAGGAACATTTCAGTGGGGCCAAACACCCACAACTTCACGTTCCTGGGGCTGTCCCCTGGCACTCAGTACTTCCTGAAGGTGACCGTCCTCAGTGGCCCATACAGATCCTCATCACACTTTGCAACTGAGTGGACATGTGAGTGAGAAGTATCCTCAGTCTCCTGCAGGGGTGGGACATCCTGGCACTGCCTGAGAGACTGGCAGTGACAGGGATTTGTCTGGGTGGAGAGAGGGCTTCATGGAGACCTGTGCACTCCCTATCCTGAGACTCAGAGCATGTGTCATGGGTCAGGTGCTGTGTGCTGGCTGTTGGGCCCCAAAACACCCTTTTCCATAGCTTAGTTTTTCCCCAGTCAAGTTGAACCTTCTTCCTGGCCCACTGGTGACCTCAAGGCCAGCTGGGGACTGGTGGGGAGAGGGATGTGAGAGAGGAAGCACAGAGACCCATATGGGCTTGCTGCTCCCTGTCCATGGAGCAAAGCAGCCCGCTGGGAGCTGAGTGCTGTCAGCACCCACCTGCCACTGGCACCTTGGGGACATGGACAGGCAGGTTACACGCCCCCCAGGAGAACAGGAGAGCTGACACCACTTCTCCTTCAGCCCTGTGCAGAGGTGCAGGCTGTGCCCTAGCTTCTCCAGATGGCTCCACCACCTCTTCCTGCATGTGTTTTCCTCCAGATCCCCTGTCCCTGGCTAATGTGAGCGTGCAGCCTGGCCGGACACCCCAGGAGCTGCGTGTGAGCTGGGTGGAGTCCGGCGGTGGCAGAGACCACCTGGTCCAGCTCTCGGTGGCAGAGTCCCTGTCCATCATCAGGAACGTGTCTGTGCCCCGTGGAGTCACCCAGCTCGACCTGGAGGGGCTGGTGCCAGGGTCCCGGTACCGCGTGGAGATCATTTCTCAGGCTGGGCCTCATCGCATCTCCTCCCAGACTGCCATTGGCTACACGGGTAGAAATACAGCTCCCCTGTTCCCATCCCCTCTCCACCTCTGCCATCCAGCCTGGCTTTGGCCTGGCAAGCGGCTTGGCACCACAAGGAGGGTCCCAGGGCAGTTCTGTAGTAGAGCTCTGAGACTCTGTCCCTGCAACCCCACTGGTGCCTGCCTCCTACTCGAGGTGCTGGCTCTTTTGTGGGACCCTCCCTCATCCTGAGCCTAGTTGTCCAGCGGGTCATGCTGTGAGCCTTTGGGACAAGGGGGACTCAGGCCATGGCTCTGTTGTCACCTGGGACACAGGGAGCAGCTTTGATCCAGGAGAAACCTGCTGCTCTCAGCAGCCTTTAGACAGTGTGCTGGATGCCCACAGTCCTTCAGCTCTCAGCTTCCTTCCTAACACAGAGTCAGTCCTGAGCACCTCAGATTTGTCCCCAGTGACCCTGTTTCTCTCCCACAGTCCCTCTTCCTCCTCGTTCCCTGTCTGCCAGCCCTGTGAGCATTGCCTGGGCTCTGGCTGTGCACTGGGAGGCTGCTCCTGGGCAGAGGGATGGATACCTGCTCAGCGTGATCGAGGAGGGCTCTTCTGCACCACCAAGGAACCTGGAGGCGGGGCAGGACAGCACCAATGTCACTGTGCCACAGCTGGAACCAGGGACATGCTACCTTGTTGGGATCTGGGCAGTGGCTGGACCCTACCGCTCCCTCCCCAAGAATGTCACCAGCTGCACAGGTCAAGATCCTTGTCACCCATGGGTGGGGTGGGTGGGAGCACTGAGAGGAGCGCTGGAATGGCATGGCATCAATGTTGGCACCCAGGGAGGGGAGGGGAGAGAGGAGAAAGGAGGGCACCCTGGCCTGTTTGCTGGTGAAGCTGGACTGTAGTCACATCCTGTGTCTCACAGCCTCTTAGAAGTGGGGTTTTTTCTCTCCAACTCAAGTGTCTGTTTTTCCCTGCAGTTCCTGCTGCACCGACAAACCTGAGCCTTACAAACCCAGGCAGCTCCTCAGAGCTTTTCACATCCTGGAACAAGCCCCCGGGCAGGAGGGACCATTACCGCCTTACTCTGTACAGCCTCAGCACCCTGAGCAGGGGTCAGGTCCAGACCTTGAGCCCAGAAGCCCAGAACATCACCTGGACTCAGCTGGAGGCAGGCAGCAGGTTTGCTGTGCAGGTCACTGCTGTGAAAGGCTCGTTAGAAGCATCTTCCATCAATGTCACCCAATGGACATGTGAGTCTGATTGGTTGGGTTGGGCATGGTCCCCCAGTGTCCCCCCAGAGCCTCCCTCCACCTGAGCCTTGCAGAGCACCCACCACCATCTTCCCCAACCCAAACCATCCCCAGTGTGCCCCAGAGCCTCCACCTGTGGTTTCCAGGGCATCCAACACCACCATCCCCATCCCAAGCCATTCACGCTGTGCCCGCAGTGTCCATGGAATGGTTCCACCTTTCTGCTCACTGTCCTCACCCCATCCCTGACTCAGACCAATCCCCCCCCTCACCTCAGAGGCTCAGGGTATGTCCCCTGTCACACCCAGCTGCAGACCCCAGGGATGCTGCACTCAGAGCCACGTGCCCTGCCTGCCTGTTTGTGCCCAGGCTTCTCCCCAGAGGATCTCTGCCTGCTGGGAGCTGGGGGCTGGAGCCCAGCAGGAGCAGGAGGAACAGTCGGCTCTCAGGGCTATGAGTAGTGGCACACAAAGGTTGACAGTCTCCCTGTTGCTTTCCAGATCCCTTGGCCCCTGCCAACCTCACACTGGGCAGCCCCTTGGCCTCGGCACTGGGGGCCTCCTGGGCAGCAGCGGAGGGAGGCGCAGAAGGCTTCGTGGTGGATGTCTATGATGCAGCCTCTGGCACTCATGTTGGGCACACGGTGCTGGGCAGCAATGCCAGGGGTCACATCTTCAGGAGCCTGAGCCCTGGCACCCTCTACAGTGTGGCAGTGAGAGCCACAGCGGGGCCCTTCCACGCCAGCACCCCCAACCTCACCCACTGCACACGTGAGTATGATGCTCTCCTTGCAGCCAGGTGTCCTTCACCAGACCTCCCCTTCCCAGTCCAGTCAGAGGCTATACTGGTGAGCCCTCCTGCCTTCCTCTGCCACCCATGCAAGCGCCCAGTGCTTATTCCCTGCTGGATGCAGCATGGGGAGTCTGTGCACGGTCCTGTGTCACCCCATCTGTGGTAGCCATCCACAGTAATTCACAGTCTCAGACCAGGGAGGAGGCATCTGCCACAGAGCCAAGGGCACAGCCAGCCCGTGGGACCTCACAGAGCTGCCCCAGCTCCGTGGCACACACATGGAGCATCTCCTTTCCCTCAGCCCAGATGTGGCTGCTGGCAGTGACTCGTGTTTCCTCCCCAGGTCCGCTGCCCCCGGCCGCTGTGCGCTGGCTGAGTGTGGGACACCCCGACAGGCTGAGCGTGGCCTGGGGGGCCCCAGCTGGGGGGAGAGAGGGGTACACACTGACCCTGTCCCACGCACGGCTGGGCACTGTGACAGCTACAGTCTCACTCAGGAGAGACACCCGCAATTTCACCTTCACGGGACTGGCCCCAGGACACGAGTACTCCCTGGAAGCCAGTGCCACGGCTGGACTGTACCAGGCAGCAGCGCCCAAAATCCGTGGCTGGACACGTGAGTGAGCAGAGCAGCATCCTCTGCAGGGGGTGGGAGAAGTTGCACAGTCCAGAGGAGGGCTGGGAATTTCTCTGGGGACTTGGTGCCTTTGGGGAATGGGCACAGGTGTGACACACAGTAGTTAGTGCAGGAGCACGCTGTTACCCTCATGGCATGGGGATGTTCAGCTGTTGGCTTGCACAAGCTGATGACAGAAGCTTGACATGCTGATGACACACAGGACTGCCCAGCTGTGCCCCTGCAGGGACAGACATCCCCTGCCTGTGCTCACCCAGGAGCACAGGAGTGTACAGGTGACCTGTACTCTACCTGTGTACAAGACACCCAGCGAGGCTCCAGCAGGTAGAAACCACTTTACCACAAAGGCTTGTGAAATGAATAAGTGTAGTGCAAGAGGCCACTCCACAGTCCTCCCAGGGGAAGGGGTCTTTGTTCTGGAGATGGGTTAATCCAGCACTTCTCCCCACCCAGAAAGATTTTAGGGCTGGGCAGAGTACAGAGGCTGTGCCAGCACTGCCTGTGCCCTGCACTCCAGCTGGGTGCACACAGCAGGGCTGAAGGCATTCCCTCCAGGCTGTGGGGATCAGGGTGACCTGGATGAGGAAGGGTTGCCATATGAGGGATGATTGTTAAAGCTGAGGTGGGATGGGGACAGAAAAGAGAACTAAGCAAGGATGAGGAGACATGTGCCAGAGGGGTCTATGAGTTCCTTACCTTTGGAGAGCCCTTGTCCTTCTGCACAGTGTCCCACGGTGTATCTGTTTGCTCTGCACGGTGCCCAGTCCCTAACAGCAGCTCTGATGGCTCCCCAGGTCCGCTGCCCCCGCCTGCCGTGCGCCTGCTGAGCACGGGGCACCCCGACAGGCTGAGCGCAGCCTGGGGCACCGCGCCCGGGGGCACAGAGGGGTACACACTGACCCTGTACCGCACACGGCTGGGCACCGTGGCAGCCACAAACTCGCTCGGCAGAGACACCCACAACTTCACCTTCAGGGGACTGGCCCCAGGAAGCAAATACGTGCTGGAGGTGGCGTCGGTGGCTGGGCCCTTCAGGACACCCGCAGGGAATGTCAGCAACTGGACGTGTGAGTAGCCTTGTTGAGGGGATGTGTGACTTGCTGAGCAGCCACAGAAGTTCATGGCAATGAACACTGACCTTTGTGGCACACCTCAAGCCCTGCCTGGGGCATGTCAGTGTCGTGGCACCCTCATCACCAGCTCCACCGCCTTGGGTGAGGGCAGCTGGAGGTCCAAAGCCATGCCTGTGGGGAGACATGAAGGAATGAGCATCAGATGGGGCTTTCACCTTCCCCTCTCCTGTAGCTGGCTAGTGTTCCCTCCTCACCCCTCCCCAGCTGGGACAGGGCTGTGCCTGCTCAGACAGGCACAGAGGAGCTTGCAGGAGCTTGGAGCTGCCTCCAGGCTGGTGGGTGCCCTGTGCAGCATGGCACATCCCTTCTGATGGCACTGCCAAGAGCCCCAGGCAATGCCCTCAGGCCCTTTGCTGATGTGTCTCCCATCCTGTCTCTCCAGACCCCTTGGCACCCCGTAACGTGTACATGACGAACCAGGGGTATCCCAACAGGCTGAGCACGTCCTGGCGAGCCGAACCCCAAGGACAAGACAGTTACAGGCTCCTCCTGTACCATTCGGGATCGGGTACCTTGGCAGCCAATGTGTCTCTTGGGAAAGGCACCAGCAAATTCACCTTTTCTGGCCTGGCTCCAGGACAAAAGTACCTGCTGGAGGTGATGTCTGTGGCAGGGCCCTACACAGCCTCTGCAGGGAACATCAGTGACTGGACAAGTAAGTGTCAAAGCCAGAGGTGCTGCATCATGCACGAGGCTCAGCCTTCCCAGCTGGGTGGGAAGGGGCATGGCCATGGCCGGGACTGCTGCCTGGGAGCTGTAGGTAGGATCAGAGAATGCTTTGAGTTGGGAGGCACCTTTTAAAGGCTGTTTAGTCCAGCCCCCGCTGCCTCTGGCAAGGACATCTTCACCTAAATCAAGTTGCTCAAAGAACCATCTGACCTGACCCTGAATATTTCTAGCCATGGCATGGCATGGCATGGCATGGGATCATGGGCTGGGCAAGGCCCTGGTGGAGGGAAGAGCCAGGCAGCTGTGATTACTGTCTCAGGAGGCACGTTCTGGCCTGTGGCCCCACTGGCTCCTCTGGGCATGGGTGGCTGAACAAGAGCATGGGAACCCATTGCAGTAGAGCTGCTCTTAGATGGCACCCACAGCCTGGGAGACCACGAGACCTCACAGCCAGGGGCTACACTCCACACTGCCTTTCTCCCAGGCACTCAGAAAATTCCTGGCATTGGGAATAAAGGGAGGATGGGTATTTTTTTTCTTTTTAAGGAATGTGGAAATTGCAGATAAGCACAATAAGCCTTTTCATGTGCTTGTCCCCCCAGTCCCTGCACTTTGCTTGGGGAATCCAGCGGTCCCTGATCCCACGCTCAGCCAGCCCCTGGCAGGGTGCTGGGAGTCATGTGCAGAGCCCCTTGGGCAGGTCTTTAATGAAACTTGCTAATTAGTTGGAGGAAAGACCCATTTCCTCACACTGCTCACTCCTCCAGCTGCCATTCGAACATCATTTCTGGCAACCAGCAGTAGCAGGAATGTTATCACTGAGCACGTGGGGTCTCCTTGTGTGTCACCCATCTCCTGCTTGTGTCTCTGTGGGATGGAAGAGAGCACATGCATGCCAGTAACTCTCCCCGGTGTGGTTTTCCTTGTAGCCCCCTCAGTTCCCCAGAACGTCTCAGTGGTGGCTGAAGGGAACAACACGATGCTGATCTCCTGGGGCAGTGTCTCTGGGCAGCAGGACGAATGCCAGCTGTGGCTGCGCGACCCCCGGAACGGCTCGCTGCCCTGGCGGCACCCCCTGGGCAAAGGGCAAGTCCAGCACCTCCTCCAGGGGCTCATCCCGGGCAGGAACTACTCGGTGTCCTTGAGCTGCGTGGCTGGGCCCTACTGGAGCAGCACCAAGCCCTTGCCAGTGCCAGTGGGTGGGTACACGCCGCCGTGGGGAGGGAGCAGGGCAGGCTGGGAGGGGGAGAAACACATGGATGGCCTCAGGACTGGATCAACCCTTGGGTGTCAATAGAGGTGTGGGAAGTGTTTGTGGTGGGAGATAAGGACAGCCAGAAGGTGACCTTCTGGTAGCCATCAGTTCCCTAAGCTAGCCCCATGACAGACATCTCCCATCTCCTGGCTAACTGGGAAGCAAAGCAGATCTCCACTGGTTGACTTCTGTAAGGCATCAGCTCAGGTCCTGACCCATTCCCATTGTCCTGTGGCCCATGGCACAGCAGGCTCTGCTGCTCTCACTGACCTCACGAGCAGAGACCAGTGTGGGTCTGGGCAGGCACGGGGGCAGAAGTTGGGATTCCTCTGATCCAGTGAGTCCAGAGCCTGCCCTGTCTCCTTTGCAGAGCCAATCCCAGTGGAGGATGTGCAATGCCTACCACAGTCAAGGAGCCTTTACTTGAACTGGACAAGCTCTCCTGGAGATGTGGTGGCCTATGAGGTGGTGACAGAGAGACTCTCTGATGGATCTCCTGCCTCCAAGTTTGTTATGAGCATCCCTGCAAGCGAGGCCAGTCTGGAGGGGTTGGAGCCCAACTCCTCCTACCAAATCCTTGTGAGCACCGTGGGCACGAACACGCTGAGGAGCCAGGCTGTGACTCTGCTTTGCAGCACAGCAGTGGAGGGTGAGTCTCCCTCTTTCCCACAACCTTACCACAGACCCCAGGAGAAGACACCCTGGGGACTCTTTCAGGTGCCTGTGAGACCCACGTGGTCCTTCACTGACCTGCAGTGGTTTTTGGGGCTCTGGCAGTTGTGCTGGGACCAGCCCCAGGCTGAGCACTGTGTGGTGGGACTGTGGAAGCAGGAACACATTAACAGGCTGTGCTCGCTGGTTCCTCTTGCAGCTCTGCCCCCACCCCTGCGTGCAGACATCTTCCAGGTGGAGTCCAGCTCCACAGTCATCATCTCATCCGACCTGTTCAGCGAGGAGAACGGCCGGATCGAGTATTACGGTGTCATTGCTACCACTAATGACTCTCGTAAGTGTCCCTGCACATCCCGGTCTGTGGTGGCTCCTGGAGGGCAGCAGGTCCCCCTGGACATCACTTTGGTACCACTGTCCCCCTGTACATTCCTCTCCAGTGCTGAGGCCCACCCAGGAGATCATGTCCAGCACGTGGTACGACCACTATTATGGCAGAGAGGACTCCTACCTGGCAGTGCTCATACCCAACCCCTTCCACCGGAGGAGCTCCCCCGAAATCTGGCGAGTGCCAGTGGGAACAGAGGAGTGTGGCCAGTCCAGGGCAACCTGCAATGGGAAGCTGAAAGCCAACAAACAGTACAGGTGAGAGATGTCAGCAGCCCTCCTGAGGGGAAGGGGCTGGAGGAGAAAAGGGGCTGCACGTGTCCCTGCAAGGTGCCACCAGCAACTTCAGTGTCACCTCAGCCTTGTACCCCCCCAGACCCCCAGCAGTGGATCCCAGGGGTTGTTCCACCAAGCAGCATTCCAGGGAGGCAGGGCTGGCCTGTGGGGAGTATTAGGCACTGGAGTGGGCAGGGAGGGGGAGAGCTGAGGCTGCCAAGGGCTGTGTGTGTTGCCTCAGGAGCTGGGCAGATGTCCATCCCCAGGGCAGGAGTTAACAAGGATGTTGTTCTTTCTAAGACTTTTGTGTGTGACCCAGAGCCACGCAGAAATGGCATAAAAATGAAACCAATGTGGAAACAGCAGTTCAAGTGGTCCCTACTCAGTGAGGAGCTCTACTCAGTTAGGGGTAGCAAATGCTTAGGCAAAGGTCCAAGTTCCCCATGGCACAAACACACATGGATCCCAAGAGTCATAAATTCAGAGTCTTATCTGGCAGTAAATAGAATCCAGGAACATGGAGGTACATGTTACAGAGTACCTTTAAAACAGTTGATTTTAAACCAGGTTTTCTACTACTACCTTTAGCCGGTCCTGTTAATTTAGCAGCTGACAATTTCATCAAGGTGAAAGTGTATTTGCAGGCATTTCTCTAATCCCCCAGAGTTGTCCCATTTCAATTTAAAGAAACTTGCAGCACAAGTGGCTGACAAGTGATAAAGTCTCTGAGAGCACTGGGAAAAGAGAATGAAAGCCCATGAGAGAGCGTGTGCATGAGAGGGCTTCCCTTTCCACTGGGAGTACAGGGAGAGTTAAATCCACCTGCAAGTTTTGTGGTGAGTGGAACCAAAGTCCCTGGTGTTGGGATTGGGCCATCAGGCTGTCAGTGGTCCACCTACCATGATTCATAATATGTATTTAACTGCCCAGTTAGTCAGGACTACAAGATCCTTTTGCACAACTTCACAGCTTTCTTTCGGTTTGGCTGCCCTGAACAACCTAAATGTCCTCAGTACAAACAGCACTCAAATGTCCTAAATAGCCAACCTAAATATTCTCAGTACATGCAACACTCAACCTAAATACCTAAATATCCTCGCTAGACTGTGCTGCTCTCCTAGTTAATGATTCTGAGGGTGGTGAAAAGCTGACAGCCCATCCCCACTCAGAAATTTCACCCTTGTTTCATGTCTTTCAGTGAGTTCTTTAACCACAAGCCCTCATCTTTCATGCCATGGCATCTGCAGGCTCACTTTCCAAGGTCTGTGCCCTGGCAGCTGGGTGCAGGGCACTGCCAGAGGGGACCCACACACAAACTCTTGCCTGCTAAAATCCAGAGCTACCTTTGAAAACCTTGGCTGGCATTTAGGGCACAAGAAAACCTGCCCTTCCAAGCCACCTGCTCAGAAGGAAGTCAGCTCTCCAGAGCTGTGAGGATTGGTGTGCCCACTGCCAGGAGGGGGCTGAGGGGCAGGTCTGCAAGGGGAAGAAGATGCACCAGCCACTTCTGCGTGTGTAAGGAAGGATCTGGGTCAGGGCTCAGCCCTCCCAGCTGGGCTGCCCCTGTTTCAAACAGAGCTCAGCTCTTTCCAGTCAACCCCGTTCATCAGTTGACACTTATTTGTGTCCTAGAAGAGATGAGATAACTTTGATAACCAGATATCTCTGCAGATAACCCTTGAGAGGAGAGCTGCTTCCCATTTGTGCCTCCTGGACATTTTCTTATGCTCTCCCAAGTGCAACAAACTTGTACAAGAGGCAGGGACGGGAGGAAAGACCATTTCCACACATCCCCTAAATCCCTAACAGAAAACCAGCTTCTTCCAATCCAGCATTTCAGGACAGAGGCACTGGGCTTGCTCCCCCAGGCCCCCCCTGCTGCCTGCTGGGTGCTGTGCCCAGCTCAGGCTGCCCCTGACACAGGACTCTGCTTCCCCCTAGGTTCAGCATTGCTGCATTCACCAAATATGACCCTGTAGCCCCTGCAGTGACATTCACCATGTTCTCAGGTAAGATGCAGAGTGGCATCTCCCCTACCTGGCTGTGTAGTTTGGAAGTAATGAACACTCTGGCAGCTCACAGGCTGTAGCAAATATAATAAGTAGAATAAATGCAGCCATATATCACAGAACCATAGAATGGTTTGGGTTGGAAGGGACCTTAAACATCATCTCATTCCATCCTTTGCCACCTTCCACTAGCCCAGGTTGCTCCAAGCCCCATCCAACCTGGCCTTGAACACTTCCAAGGATGGGGCAGCCACAGCTTCTCTGGGCAACCTGTGCCAGGGCCTGCCCACCCTCACTGTAAAAAACTTCTTTACTGACTCTTAACTTCTGTCTGTGCTCTCTCATTTTAATTCCAGCTGCTGGATCTGGTGCAGATACAGCTCCACTCTCAATGCCAGTAATCGCTGGAATCATCGTGGGATTTCTCCTGACACTTGCAGCTATTTTTGCTTTGGTTTACTGGAAGCAGCTCAGAGCCAAGAGGTGAGCACGAGCCATGTCTTACCTGCTGGGTGCAGGCTGAGATACCCAACCTTCAGTGCTGTGGAGAGGGTTTAAAGCAACATTCAGACAAACTAGGATGTGGGCTGGTGGACTTGTGCCTGGCAAGCTCAGAAGCCAAAGGCAGAGGGGAGAGGGGAGTTGCCCATGGTCAAGGCATGCCAGTGGCACACAAACCTTCATGGCATCATCCCTGCACTGCAGGGGAAAGTAACAACTCCTGGGCTTTCATTCTAGAACCAAGAAGAGCAGCCTGCCCCAGGAAATGGTGACCTACAGCTTGAGGTGAGTGCTGCAGTCTCCTGTCTGTCCCCACAGTTCTTCACTGACTTCCTTTTTCATGGTTTGACTCAGGAAAAACCCAGCTGTCTCCTCTCCTTCAGTTATTTTATAAATCAATCTTTCCCAAATACGCTATTTGTTGTCAGCTCCATTCCAAGTCAATACATTGTCCACACCTCCTCCCTGCCTCTTCTGCAGCAGAAAAATATCCTCATCCCCCCGAAATCCTTTCCTTGTGTTTAAACTGCTGCACCCACTTCCCTGGGCAATGCCATGGGCTGTAACCCACCCCTGTGTGTGGATCTGGGCACCACAGCTCTCAGGGCTGGGCTGGCTCAGTGGCCCCTGCCTGGCCAGCCAGACTTCCCAGGAGCTAAGGCAAGTTTTGCTCTGGGCTTCATTCCCTGCAGAAATGTCCACCGGCCAGTTCCCCTGCAGAACTTCAAGCAGTACTATGAGATGAAGACAGCAAATGCTAGCCATGCTTTTTTCCAGGAATTTGAGGTGAGATGAGACTCCTCGTAGAGATGACACTTGATTTTTCCCCTGTTGGGTGTCCATCATGTTGGGTTGCCCATCTCTAGCGATGCAGCCACCCTGTGAGGCAGCCTTGGAGGCCAAAGATTGGATGGACCAAGTGATCAGGCAGTCCCCTCTTTCAAAACCTGTTTTGTTCAAGTTCTGGTCAAAACTTGTGTTCTCTTGTGGCATGAGGTGACCTAGGACAGAGCAAAGAGCCCCAGTCCTGACTGGAGGTGAAGAGGAGAGGGGTGGCAATGAGATCCACCCTGACAGTGTTAGAAAAGAGCCTGCAGCCAAAGGGAGGCTTGAGTAGCACTCTGAGACCTGCAGGGCCAGGCTGTGAGCTCCCCCTCGGGCTGCCTTCCCTGGCTCCCCCTGCTGTCTGCAGGCTCTGGGCTGTAAACGCCTTTCAAATTCCCATCAGCAGTTTCAAACCCTCCTCATATCGCCCTTCTCTGGCCCTCCTGAGTGAGGGCAGAGGCAGAAGCAGATGCAGCATAAGATATTTCTGTTTGCTCAGCAGAAAATCCTTAGAGCTTCTTGGTAGATTTCTGAAGGGGTTTTTTTTTCCCCCAGTGCCTGTTCTTGGGCTTTTCTTTAAATACAAATAATGTTGTAAAAGGCAGTGGGAAAAGCCACTGTGGCTCAGAGTGCACAGACCACTTGGAGGGAGTAGTGGAGCATTTCCCTGCACATGGATAATCCTCTTTACATACCAGCCAAAGCCTCTGGCCATGAGTAGGGAGCTGAGCTGACCAGGAGCTCTCCAGAGGAAAAGTTGTGCTTGTCTTTTCCTATCCTACAGGAGCTGAAGGAAGTTGGGAAGGAGCAATCAAAGGTGGAGGCTGAACTACCAGCAAATGTCTCCAAGAACAGATATCCCCACGTGCTGCCCTGTAAGTGTTGTGTCCTCCCTCCTCCCCCAGCATCCAGGGTGGGAGCTCACAGGGCAGTGCACAAGGATAGGATTCAGTGTTTGGAAGCAGAAGGACTCTTGAAATGGACCTTAGTTTCCATTTTCCTGCTGGAGACTCGAGGCTTAATGACTGAGCCAGGGCTGAGCCACCATCCTCCCCAGCTCCTCCAGCAGGGTGGGTGAGCCCAGCTCAGGATGGGTCCCAGCTGGAGACCAAAGGGGGTCCATGAGTGTCTTGTGGCTTCTCTGATGAGTTTCCTGACACCAGCTCTGCTCTCTGACCCCGTGGCAGCCCAGCTGGTGGGCAGTGCTCACCTTCCTAGGGAGAAGGTGCCTGGCAGAGCACGGAGCCTCCCTGCTGGAGCTGCTGGGGCTTCTCCCACAGTGTCACCCAGGCGAGGGTGTCCTGGGGAGGGGCTGCCATGGGGGGTCACCTGTGTGTGGTCTCTTTCAGATGATCACTCCCGGGTCAAGCTGAGCCAGCTGGGGGAAGATCCACACTCAGACTACATCAATGCCAACTTCATGCCTGTGAGTGCCCACTCGCCTTCCCCACAGGGACATGGCAACGGGGCATTGCCACAGAGACTCTGCCTGGGTTGAGGCAGAGTGCCCCCCTCAGTGAGGGCTGGTGGGCACGAGCTGCTGGTGAAGGCTCAGCTGGCACAGGCTGTTGAGAAGCTGGGGGTCAGGCAGAGATGTGTAGTTGCCCTTCAGCAGGGGTTGCTGGACCCTTCAGATGACAAATGCTGTGAGCGTGGGGAGACTGGCAAGGCTCTCTCCTCTCTTCTTGTGGACTGTCTATCCTCTTGCCTCACCTCCCAGCTTACTGCCCTGTCTGTCTGCCTGCTCTCTCTCCTTCTGGTCTGTGCAGCTGCATTTGAACAACCCTGGAGCTGTGCCCTCATCTCCCACCCAGGAGGTGTTCCCAGGTAACAGGCAGGGCACACAGCATGCACGTGCTGGTGTGTGGATCCGTGGAGCATGTGTGTGTGTCCAAGGGCAGGGAAGCACCCTGAGACCTTGCATGCTCATCCTACCCTCTGCAGTGAGTGGGAAGCACAGGGAAGACCCACATCTGTCTTTTCCCTGGTTAAGTCAACTGAGGAACTGCTTGGAGGGAGGTGGTGTGGGTCATTTCTTTGTCCCAAATGTGTGGAGAGCACATGCTGGGCAGCACATGCCTTCTGTGAAATCAGCTGATTCTGGGAACTGTGCCCATGTGAGCCAAGGCCAATGGGAATTTCTCCCTCTACCACAAAAGCAGACCAGGCACTGACTGTCCCGGGGCAGGATCCACCTGCCTCAGCAACCTGCCCACTCCTCTTGCTCTTGTCTGCCTCTCACTCAGGGCTACACATCCCAGCAGGAGTTCATTGCCACCCAGGGGCCCCTGAAGAAAACCATAGATGACTTTTGGAGGCTGGTGTGGGAGCAAAACGTCTGCAACATCATCATGCTGACAGTGTGCATGGAGAACGGGCGGGTAGGTCGGTGCCAGCCTCAGCCCAGCCCAGCCCTGGTGGTGTGAGCTGAGCCTGGGGCTGGGGTCATTCCCTTCACACAGTCCCTGCTCTGCTGGGGCTCCAGGCTGAGCTCAGACCACACAGCTTCCCTGACAGGCACTTTGGGGAACATCTGTGCAGCTCAGCCTTAGACTGGGGCAGGCAGGGCCAGAAGTGGAGCTTAGCTAGGACCATGCCCACTGCCCTCAGCTATTTCTGAAGAATCTGAAGTTGCCACATCCTCTGGATGAGCCACCTCACATGGACCATTCGTCCTATCCCCAGGGATGATGAGACCCCCACACAGGTCCTTTTCAGTGGAGGAGGTTGAGATCCAAACAAAGGGGTGGGGTGGGGGTGGGTCATGCAAAGCTCCCTGTGGGGGAGACAAACACCCCCTGTCTGCTCCCCAGGACCTGTCCTGGCTCCCTGCACAGCTCTCAGGGAACCAGAAGGCCATGTGAGCCCTCACTGGGACCGTGTCTGTGCTGTAGGTCCTCTGTGATCACTACTGGCCATCCGAATCTGCCCCGGTCTCCTACGGGCAGGTGCGGGTCCACCTGCTGATGCAGAGCAGCTCTGAGGAGTGGACCACGCGGGAGTTCAAGCTGTGGCACGTGAGTACAGACTCAGGGGGGCATGGGGACCCGGCAGGGGCTGGAGGTTGGCGTGGGAGGCACTGGCATCCTGGCATCTCCTCGGTGGTGGTGGCATCGCTTCCTTTCCCTGCCGTTTGTGGGGCTCAGAGCAGACCCAGGCCCTGAGGAGCAGTCTGCCACTTGGGATGGGTGACACAGAGGTGGCCACCATGTGTCACCCTGCTCACCACTGGGACAGCCTGCAGCTTCCCAGGGCATGTTCCCTGGCAGTCAAAGGCAGATCTCCTCCCTCCCACCTCCATGTGTCCCAGCATGGCAGGGGGGTTGTGGGGGAGCAAGAGGAGCAGGAGCCACCAGGCTTTGCAGCAGACCTGGTGTTGGGTGTTCCCTGCAGCTGAGCCAGCTGTCCTCAAGCCCCCAGATGTCCTCAAGTCCCCAAGTGTCCTCAAGTAGCCAGGTGTCCTCAAGTCCCCAGATGTGCTCAAGTCTCCAGATGTTCTCAAGTCCCCAGGTGTCCTCAAGTCCTCAGGTGTCCTCAAGTAGTCAGGTGTCCTCAAGTCCCCGAGTGTCCTCAAGTCCCCAGGTGTCCTCAAGTGTCCCAGCGGTCCCAAGGGCTGCAGGGTGTGAGCCTGCCCTGTCCCAGGGGGCTGCACACCCACCACCAACACCCCTCCCAGGAGGGTCTCCAGGCAGAGCGCTACGTGTCCCACCTGCACTACACAGCCTGGCCTGACCACGGCATCCCGGAGTCCACAACTTCCATTATGACCTTCCGAGAGCTGGTCCGAGAGCACATCCAGAGCACTAGGGATGCAGGGCCAACCCTCGTGCACTGCAGGTGAGGCTCTGCCACAGGGGGTGCTGAGAGGGGACAATGGGACATAGCATGGGCGGACCAGGGTCCTTCTCGTGCACAGGGTTGTGAGGGAAAGCAGTGCCCGGGAGACACAGCTGGTCTGTGGAGTCTCCTGCTCAAGTGTTGGGGTGTGCGGGTCTGCTGGCAGCCTTCTCATGGTCCCAGGGCATGGGGCAGGTGGAGACTGTGAGCCCCAACCCAGGGCAGCCTGAATGGCTCCTCAGCCCCATGTTGTGCTGGGACCAGTGCTGGGACCCCAACCCAGGGCAGCCTGAATGGCTCCTCAGCCCTTTGCCCTGCTGGGACCAGTGCCTGGGGGTGCCCAGACAGATGCCCAGGGAGCAGCCTCTGGGAGCATGTCTAGCAACAGGAGGAGAGCCCACTGATGGTGCTGCCAGGCCATGCTTAACCTTTGCTGTCTGTGCTTTCAGTGCTGGTGTGGGTCGCACGGGCACCTTCATTGCCCTGGACCGGCTGCTGCAGCAGATGAAGCAGGAGAAGATGGTGGACATTTTTGGTGTCGTTTATGCCTTGAGGATGAACCGGTACCTGATGATTCAGACACTGGTGAGACCTCTGCTCCCCCTCTGCACCCCCTCTGCTCCCTCTGCTCCATGGCAATGCAGCTCACCAGCCACAGCACCCCCAGGCTGGTCCCCAGCCTGTCCCTGTGTCGTGGCACTGCTCAAAGCAGCAGCTCAGCTGGAGTGGGAGTTGCTGAGGGGGTCCTCAGCAGCTTCATGCCCTGCTAGACCCAGAGTAGCAACATCCAGAGTCTCAAAGACCTCCCAGGAGGTTTGAACACACCCAAGGAACAGGATCAGGCCCTTTGCAGGCAATTCTTAACACTATGTTGTTGGCCTGTGATGCTCCACAGTCTCTCTCACATCTCCAGTCCTTGAGGCTGGGACAAGGATGGACAGAGAGACCTGGAAGGATCATGGGGCTCTGAGACTGCAGCAGCCAGAGCCTTCTGGGCATGAACATTGGGCTTTTAGGGCATGAATTTGGACTCCCAGGCAGTGCCATACCCACCCTCGGATGCTGTGTCTGTAGTGCCATGGTCTATGTTGCTGTCTGCCTTTGCCTTCCAGTCCCAGTACATTTTCCTGCACAGCTGTATCCTGGACAAGATCTTGGAGGAACCTCTCCTGGGTTTATCAGGGACAGAGAGGTAAGGGCTTTCTGTTCTTTGCCACTCTACCCACCCTGATGCACGACCCCTCCAGACAGCAAGCTGGGATCCAGCCCCCAGCTTGAGCCTTGGCTCCAGGAGAGGACAGGGGAGTTCAGTTAACCATCCCACCTGGTGTTTTGAGTGGGATCAGGGCTGGTTGTTTCCTGAAGCATGGGGAGCCCAGCACAGGACAAAGTGCCAGTCTCTTTGCCAGTGCCAATGTCAAAGATCTGCAGAGCTGTCCTGGGGAAGGCATTTCCCTCAGCCCCTGGCTTCCCAGCCCACAGGGTCGCCCTAGGTTCAAACTGGAGAGGCTCATCACAGCTGGGTGGCCTTGGGCTGTCCCTCCTAATGGAGGCCAAGAGGACAGAGCAGAGTCCAGCTGGGCATAACTTTGTCTCAGAGAATGCATCTGAAGGTCACATACCTGTCTTTGTGGTCAGATTGTCTCCTCCCTCATCCAGAACAGGCTGGCCTTGTCCTTGCTGCCTCTTGGGAATGAGCCCTGGGTTGTACCACACCTGAGACCTGCCTTTGTCTAGAGGAGAGCAGGTTGTCACGCTCCAGAGCTGGGCTGGGGATGTGGGAGAGCCCTGGCATTTGAGGGGTGAAGGTTCTGCTCACAGCCCTGTCCACCTGCTGCAGGCACAGCTGGGGTGCTGCTCAGTGAGCTCAGCCTCACTGTTATGCCCCACTTCTCTTCCCAGGTCCTGCCCCATCCCACTGAAGAGCTTTGCCCAGCACTATGCCCAGAAGGCAGCCAAGTCCCACATGGGCTTCCTGAGGGAGTATGAGGTGAGAGCTGTGCTGGGCAGGTCCAGGGAGCCCTGCCGTGGCTGTCAGCACTGGGGCAACCTGGGGGGCAATGAGGGACACCCCATAAGTGCCTCCTGAGTGGGTCCCATGCCCCAGTTTCCAAGTTTCCTGGCTGTGTCCACTCTCCAGGGCATTGTGTCCCCAGGCAGTACCTCCCTCACATGTCCTGCACTGCTCAGGGTCTGTCCATGACCCTACTCCTTCCCAGATCCCAAGCTGGGTAGGGACCTACCTGGACACCAGCAGCCCTCTCCTGACAGCATGGCACAGACCTGGCAGCCCACCCCAGAGGTGGTCTCATGGCACCCCTGCTCAGGCTTCTTCATGTGCAGCCACAACCTCCCCACCACGGAATCCAAGTGTCCTCAGGAGTCCCCAGTTCCTCCTCCTCTTGATCCTTCCCACTCACCACTCCCTCTGCTTTCTCTCACTCTGGCAGACCCTCCTGGAAGCTGTCAAGGAAGAAGCCAGCTCTGCATCACCATCCTCAGGCAGCCAGCAGACACAGCCCTCTTCCAGCATCCTCCCCTGTAAGTGCTGGGACACCTTGCATCCTCTTCCTTCTTGTTCCTCTTCCTTCTCCTTGGAGCCAGGCTGGAGCAGGGCTGGTGGTCCACAACATAAAGTGTTTTGAGGCTTTGGTGACTCCACCAGAAGAATGCTGAGGTGTTTGGGATGGAGCACATGGTTTGGGACGGGGATGGGTAGGTTTGCTCAGCCTGGAGGAGACAAGGCAAAGGGGAGATGTTATTGCTGATTTCAGCCACGTGTGGGAAGGCACAGGGACAACAGAGAGTCTTCTCAGAGGTTTGGAAGGGTAATCCAGCTCAGCAGGAGGAATGATGAATTCCCATGAAGGTGGTCAAACATGGGAACAGAGGCCCAGAGCACCTGCAGGCTCTCCATTCTTGGAGACAGGCAGATCTCCACTGGCTCAGTCACTGCAGGGGTTGGCTTTAAGCAGGTCAGGGTAGAGGCCTGTCTTTTGGAAACCAAGATCCAGAGGCTGGAGACAAGCACTGCAGAAGAGAGCACCTTTGCCAAGGAATGGTGAAGGGCATGTTGGATTTGTGCAGCTCTGTGAGCTCAGGACTGCCCTGGGTCCCTCGAGCTGCCACCTATTTTGCAGATGATCGCTCCAGAGTGAAGTTTTCCTTGCTGGAACAGGGTCCTTTCTCAGGACTCCTGCAGGTGTGGCGTGTCCAGGTGAGTCACTGCCAGCAGCAATGCCACCCCTGTGTCTCAGTGCCCCATCCTCACTGTGCCCCTGCCCCTGCTGTCACTGCCACTGTGATCCTGTGTGCACAGGAGGGGACTGTGAGGGTTTAGATTGTCCTCACTTCCCTCTCTCAGTGCTTTCTTTTCCCCTCTTGCCTCCTGCCCCACTGAGCTTCCCTCCTGTTCCTGGCCCCTCCTGCAGCCTCCTGGGCTGACAGGGCACCCTCTCCAGCCTAAGAATGACATTCCCATTCCCCACCCAGGGCTGCAGCCCCAGCAGGGACTATCTGGCTGTTCAGGGCCCTAACAAGCTGACCATGGAGGACTTTTGGACCCTGGTGTGGGAACAGGATGTTCACACCATCCTAACACTTCTCCTGTGGCAGGAGAAGGGGGAGGTAAGGCCCTGTGCCCACCTATGCCATGGCCAAGCAGGGATCTGTTCAATGGAGTTGGAACTAGCATAGCTCCTGGAACTCTTGACTGCCTCTTGAGGCCTGAGTGCAAATCCAGCTTAGCTAGACTGGACCTTTCCTGTGTCCAAGTGCTCCCAGAGCTTGTCACAGGGGACAGGTTCTGTCTGCCCCCCATGCCTGGACTCAGCTGGTGCCCTTCAAGCTGCATCTACATGGCATCAAGGGCAGCAGCTCCTGCTCTGCCCAGCCAAGGTGTAGACATTGGCTGAGCCAATTCCCACTGCCAGGCAGCTCTGGGTTCACAGATGAGGTGGCTGAACCAGCTGGTGTTCCCAAAATTCCCTCAGGGTTTAGCTAGAGCATGAACTGACATGCTGGGGGTCCAGCCCCACCACAGACCCCTAAGACAGTGACTGATAAGACAGATGATGACCATCCATAGGAAGCCAAACTTGCTGTTGCACACAGGTCCAAGGTGAGGGGTGCTGGCCACTGGAAGGAGACTCACTCTGCACGAAGACACTGACCATCCAGTGTGGCTCAGAGAAGCTTGTCTCAGGATGGAGATGTACCCAGCTCAAATTGAAGCATGTATGTGTCAGTGGGGCTGTCCTGGCTCCCACCTCCTGGGAAGGGGTGGGTCTGTAGGGATCCGTAGGGTCTGTGGGGACTTCTCCAGGCTGCAAGAGTAGTGCCAGCAGTCCACAAATGCATGAGGGAGTCTGGACTGCAACATCCAGAACTGAGATGCATCAGAGAGGCCTTGGGGGCTTCCCCCACCCACCCCTTGCTGATAGGTCTTTCTGACCTCCTTTGAAAAGGCCCACACAGTTCTCAGTCCCATCACCAGGGGAAGGTCAGGGTGTTGTGGGGAAGGAGAGCAGAGCCACTGTACCTGCTGTGTTGGGTGGTGGGCAGTGCCCCAGCAGAGGTGCCTGGACTGCTTTACAGAGGAGAGACTCCAAGGATGGGAGAAATGGGGCCCCTCTGCATCCAAACTCGCCCATCCTTCCCCAACAGCCATGTCAGCTCTTTGTGTCTCACCAGGAGAAGAAAGCCAAGGAGAGGCAGGTGCAAAGGTTCCTGTACACACCGTGGAGCAGCAAGGAGCAGCCTGATGTCCAGAGCCTGGTGGAGCTGCTCACGGCTGTCAGACGGTGCCTGCCCCACCGGAGGAGAACCAGCCCTCTCCTGCTGCACTGCAGGTACCCCAGGTTGCACCTCCATCCATGGGCAGCCCCCCAGAGCTGGCAGTTACCAGGCTTCATAGTTCCTTGGCATGGTGCCACCAAGCCTTCCCCTCCACCACAGCCCCTGAGGCTTTGGGGCATGTTGAGAATAGGTCCATGGGAGCCAGGGGAGGTTCTGAGCTTGGGAGATCATAGTGTTCTGCCAAGGACAAACAGGGCTGGGCCAGGGATGAGAGTGGATGGAATAGGCATTCCCAGGCTGAGGACATCCCTGGATTGACTGCTGGGATCCTGAGAGCAGCCCTGATGTCCTCACCTGCTTGCACCCAGAGAGAGCTCACAGCCCCACAGTGCCAACACGCCTCCTTGGACTGGTGCCCTCTTCCAAAGAGGTTCAGCTCACCCTGGCCTGGTATCAGTGACCCTCCCTTGTCCCCTGCAGTGGTGACGTGAGCCAGATAGGGACAGTGATCTCCCTGGATTGCCTGTTGCACCAGATGAAAGCTGAGAGAGTCGTGGACATCTATGGTGTGACTCTTCAGCTGGCCAGAAGCTGCTGCCTCATGACCCCCAGTCTGGTAAGTGGGAAGGAGAGAGGGCAGTGGGCTGGGCTGGGCAGAGCCTTCGTGCTGACCTTCCTGCAGCATCCTGCCCACTCCTGGGCGCTCCCTGTCCAGCCTAGGCAGGGGTTTACTTCATGTTTCCTCCCCACCCTGTGGCTCTGCCAGCAGCTTAGGGCTGAGGGCACTGTCTTCTCCCAGGGAAGAGTTTCCCATCTCCTCAGTTCTGGAGTCAAGATGAGTTAAATTGCATGAGCTCACAGTAAATACAAGGCACTCTTTCCACTGTATTCTGGGGAGAGTGGAGCACCAGTGTCATCCTACAGGACAAACCTGCCTGCTCACCCTTGGCTCCTGGACATGGCTCTCAGCCTGGGCACCCACAACCTGCTGGCTATCCCCTTGTCCAGTGCCTTTCCTGCCACATCCCCCAGACCCAGAACCTGCTACCAGTGTCAGGGCTGCCTTCCAGGGGGACAGTGGGACACGCTGCCACACAAGCAGGTGCCACAGCCCTGCCATGCCATGCCAGCCCAGCCTCTTAGACCTGAGCATGCAGCTCCTGATGGGCACTCATGGCACTGATGCCTCTGGTTGCTGCAGCTGCTGAATAGGCTCATGCACATCCCTAAAAACCCTCCCCACAGGGCACAGCAGAACTGAGCCAGATCTCTCCGAGGCTTCCGAGCTGCAGAGCCTCCTTTTCAAGGAGCTAATTGCATTCTTCATTAATGTGAACCATGTGCATGGCGGGTGCCTGAGGAGGGCAAGGCATCTTTGTGCTTTGTGTTCCCGCAGGGACACAATGTGCCCATAAAGGCACATCAAGTGGCCATCAAACGGCGCTGTCCCCACTGAAGGGGGGCAGCAGAGGGGCTGCCTCCCCTCCTCCCCACGAGCAGTGGTCACTGGGATCCCAGCACGGCCAGCAGGGGAGCAGCAGGGCTGCCCTCCAGTCCCCTCCATCCCCTTCATCTCTGCTGTTGTGCTGGGGGCATCAGTTGGGTTTCTTTTTTTTTGGAGGGAAGCAAGGAGGAAGCTGAACCTTTGATGGTTAATCCGTGGATAATGGTTGGGTATTAAGCAGCACCAGCTCCAGCACGGTGCATGTCCTGGGGGATGTGCTCTTGCATGTGGCCAGGCACTGAGTGTGCCTGGGCTGAAGTCACCCCTGGGCTGTCACTGCAGATCTCACAATCAGACCCAGCTCATGGAAAACACGCTCTGGTGACCTGGAGCCTCAGCCATTGTGTGATCTGTGGAGTTCCTGGCCCTTCAGTGGGGTTAAACCCACCACCCCAGGGAGGAGGTTCCTCGTGACTTGTGGCTCAGCCTCTTCAGAGGCCCCTCTGCAGGTCCCTAATCCCCTCTGCCCACTGCCATGTGATTCCAACCCTCACCATTTGCTGGCAGGCCCTGCCCTCCAGCTCTGTGTCCTGAGTACAACCTCATTTGCCTTCCCCACATCTTGCCTTCCTCGGAGCCTGCCTGGTCACTCCTGGTTGGTTGTAGCCTGGTGTCATCTTGGAGCAGCCTGGAATTTGGGCAAAACTTTGCATCAAAACGCACGAGGGACTTGAGACCCCTGAACCCACATTTGAAACCCACATTTTGGTGATCTTGAAAAGAGACAAACAGTGCAGCTGGGCTGAAACCACAGATCTTTTTGTGTACCCTCGTGCTTCAGGGGTCTTCCCTCGAGCCTCGGGACCAGACCCCATGCACTCCAGCTCCATGCTCTGCAGCTTCACTGGAGTTACCCTTCACTCTTGGTTTGGATGCAGCCAGGGCACATCCAAAAGCCCCTGGGCACTCAGAGGAAGCCCAGTGATATTGTTCCTCCCCGTCTCAGATGGGATTTCCTCTCAGCCCCGCCATGGGGGGATGAAGCAGGGGGAGACAAACGTGGTACAACAGGCTTGATTCCAGAACCGTCATGGACAACTTGGGAAAGCAAATCCTGCTCTGCTATCAGACACTGTTCCTTAATTAGGATTTTTTAAAGCAAACTGCAGAGTTAGTCTGTGAGCAGGGGGTCTCTGTCAGAAAGATGACTCTGACCTCCCTTTCTCTCTTGCAGGACCAGTACATGTTCCTGTACAGCTGCATCCAGGACATCATTGCCCAGAGCCAGCCCTAACCCTGCTCAGCCTTTCCTGGCACTATCCTGCCCTCCCCCTCCGTGGGGTCCTGTCAGGAGCTGGGGTGAGAGCCCTGTGGGACTGCTGGCACAGAGCGAGCCCTGCAGCCAGCACTGACCCACCCCAGCAGTGTCACCAGCTCAGGGGACATGAGCAGCGACACGGGGTGTCCTGGGACAGATGGACAGTGCCCTGCCCTGCACTGCTGCAGCCCCTGGGCTGGGCAGGATGCTCTCCTGCTTTAGACATCTCGGGGATTCCTGGTACCTGGAAGGTTTGCCAACCCCCCTGCAGCACACAGGAGGCTGGGGGGGCTCCGTGGTGTCCCTGAGGTCCAACACGAGCACGGAGCACCACGTGTTGGGCTCGCAGATGTGCTGTGGGCAGAGCACTGTGGGAGCTGCCTGGTCTTGGCTGCTGGAATGGTCTGAGGTACAAACAATAAACAGCCCTAGGAAAGTGTGTGCTTGTAAAGGGTGGCTTGGCTTTTGGGGGGGTCTCAGTGGTGCAGCGGAGCAGCCGTTCCTGGAAGGGCAGCTTGTCCCCAGCCATGGCACACAGCAGTGTCCCTCGGGCACTCCAGATGCTGCAGTCCATTGCACAGAGCAGCTTCTGCTCACGTTCATCTGCTCCTGCCCCTGAGGCAATACTTCTCCAGCCCACCCACAGCTTCGTGAGGAAGGCACACATTTTCAGATGAAGCCTGGGCTCGAAGTTGTGAACCTGCTGGCTGCCCAGCACTAGGGACCAGGGCAAAGCCACCTCATCTAGCCACCTCATCTAGCCAACATACTGGCAAGCAGCTGGCAGCCCCTGCAGTCCTGGGTTGTCCATGCAGGAATGCCATGCACAAGCTGAAATTACAAGTAGCAACTCAGTTTGTTGAGCTGCAAGTGCGGAAGAGTTGAAAACAGCAGATGGTTTCACAAGCGTATTCCTGGGGTAGAAAAACTGTAACTGAGCCCCTCTTTGTCTTCCTTCACCCCTTCAAGCAGTGTGGGATTATTGTGCAGTCTCAAAGGACCACCCCTGTCCCAGTGTGGCCCCTACTCCTGCCCATAATACCAGAGGCTCAATCCCATCCACTTGGAGCCCTCCCTCAGCACAACCTGCAAAGCACATGAAGGCAGAGATCCCTGTGTGGGAATCAGTGAGAGAGCTGCTGCTGCAGGAAGGAGTGGTGCTCATCCCCTCAAACAGGGGAGAGGTGAACCAGACCTGGATCCAACTCCAGCATCACCCTGCTGGTGTGTTGGGCACACCCTGTGGCTTTCCTGGCTGTGCATGCCCAGGAATCCCAGGTGCTGAGCATGGTCAGGTCTCCAAGGTGTGTGGTGACACAAAGTTTAGCCTGGTGTCCACCAGGCTCTTGTTCAAGGTGTGCACTGTCCACTGAACACCAAACAAGCCTTTGTACCTGTATGTCCCTGCGTGGTTTATGATGTTAAAACACCTGACCCTCATCTCAGAGGGTTTCAGGAATATCTGTGGAGGGCCCTGACCTGCAAAGCAGGGCCAGTCACAGTGATAGTGAGGATGCTACGGGGTAGGAGGAGCCTTGTGAGTGGCACAGAAGAGGGTTGACCAGGGCTTTTGCTTTCTGGGTCCTGGCAGCCAGTGTGTGGGGCTTGTTCTGCTGGCTGCCTCTCCTGGGTGGGTGGGCATTGCCCCTCACATCACCCTTCAGTAGCCCAGGGTTCTGCAGGGACAAGCCCCTCCTTGCTCTGCCAAGCACAATTCCCAGCCCATCCAGGACTGTGTCCTCCAAAAGGGGCATCTACCAGGGATAAGGAGGGGCAGGAACTGCCCAGCCTCTCTTTGCTGTTGCTCTGCAATCAGATCTGCCCTGTGGCTTTCAGAGTCCTTATGCCTGAGGCTTTTTCCCTGTGGAGAGGGTCTGGGTCTGGCTCCACAGCTGATGGCACAGGATGGGACAGCATTCCCAGGGACTGCTTGTGGGCTCCTGTCTTTCCTGGAGAAGAGCAGAACCTCATCCACGTGAGACAACCTAGTCACTCCCCAGTTCACCCTCAGCTGAAGGCCCTGGCTGAGGAAGGGATGGGGTGAGTTCTGCTGGCACCTGCCCTGCCCCACCTCTCACCCCACTGGAGCTCAGTCCAGCACATCACTGTCCATGTGCCTCAACAGATGAGCTGTGCACCAGAATCCTTCTACAGTTCCTTGGGAAAATGCTCCTGGGCCTCCTCTGTGTCTGTGCACAGAGACAGCAGTCCCAGCATGGGGCATGGGGTGCTGCCCTGCCACTTAGGGCTGGTGGCACAGAGCTACACGGGGCACTGGCTCCAAGTCCTCAGGAAGGAAGGGGAAGCCAGGGTGGAGGAGAGACATTGCTGTCTGCAGAGCTTCCATAAATCCAGGAGCAAATGATCCCTCAGCCCTCACATTTGGCTGACACAACACCATGGTGTTTCCAGCAGAGCCAGCTGCAAGGTGAACCTGCAACACCTGCAGCTAAAGCACAGCTCTTCCACCAGCTACAGTGGGACCTTCTCGTCGCCAGGACAGGCACAGCACGGGGATTTGTCACCCAAACTGGCCAACAGGTTTTGCCCAGTGAGCTCAGCATGGCTGGGACAGTCACACAGTGCGTGCCTGTGGCACAGCCCACTGCTCTGTGCTGCACATCCTGCCTGCCAGGAGGCCAAGTTGGTGACGATGAGGAATTTACGACCTCCCACCCACTGCTGCAGAGGAGTCTGGAGCCACAGATGCTTGCAGAGGGTGTCGGGGGAGCTGTGGTTTGGATGAATAATTTTCCAGCCCTGCAGCTCAAGTGCCACGAAAGCCAGAGGGGGAGAGAGAGACAACAGAACACTAAAACAAAACAAGCCTCAGGCCTGGGCCGCCCAGTGAGCTCTGGACCGTGTTGTGTTGTGCTTCAGATTTATCCTGCTCTAGTCAAGCAGCAGCCAGCCACTGCCCTCTTCCATCAGCTTCTGTGCAGAGGTCAAAACATTGATATGAGCAAGACCATGACTGTTTAGAACCCCCTTCACGCTCCCCACAGTAGGGGGAGACTGGGTTAGTATTGCCAAGTGACAGGGAAGCAGGGATACCCACACCTTGGATTTCCTGGGGATGCACAGCCTGCTGGTGGCTGCTGGAGCCCCACAGCTCCTCCATCCCACAGCTCCTCCAGAGCAGAACCTCTGCCCCAGGCTCTCCCCTGTCCCCTGCTCTCCCCAGGGCACAGGGTCCAGCAGCTCCACATCTTTGCACAACACAGACCTGGGGCACTGCTCCCAGCACAGGGAGCCTATGGCACCCTGCCACATCCCCACATGGGCATGTCCATGACATCAGCCCCTGGCACCAGTCATGGATGCTCACACACACACACACACAGGTATCACACACGGGCCAATCCTGGTGATGTTTATTTTTCTCTGGTGTCTCTGTGCCCTGTGAGCCTGCCTGGGACTCTCTGCATCCCCTGCTCGCTGTGCCAGCCCTTCTGGAGGGAGGGACTGCCTTGCTGCTGTCCTGCCCAGTGTGTGACATGCTGTGGTCTCTGTCCCATCAGTGCCCTTGGCAGTGACACACAGCCAGCATCCTCCTGGTCTGCACTGCTTGTCCTTGGAGATCAACAGCCAAACTGGAATTCTACTGAGCTGATCCAGAATCCTCTAAAATCTGGAAGGGAATAAAAAGAGAACACAACTAGTTGCCCCGTGGGAGCAGATCAGGAGACACAACTGGTGGGTTTGTTCCAGGGCCCCCAGGTTCAGGCACATGCTGAGGACAGAAACAAACAGCCTCCAGCCCTTTGACTCAGCTGGCACAGCCAGTTTTCCAGCTTAGCATCACCTTTGGAGAAGCAACATCACCTCCTTCTGCTCTGCTCTGCTCTGTGCTTGCAGCTCACACGGGCTGGACCTTGTACCCCACTTTAGGCTGTATTCTAAATTTTCCCAAATGGGGGATTTTCCTGCTTTTAAGCAAGATATCGGAAGACCTCTAAGTGTGGAGGCAGCAGGAGAAATATTGCCTGGGATGTCAGGGGTACCCCACGCTCAGCAGCGTTTGGTCCCAGAGTCTCAGCCCGTCCTTTAAAAGCAGACAGGGGGTGCAGGGAGTGAGAGGAACAGCGCTCTGCTCCTCTCCCCACACCGCGGGCTGCCGCTAGAGGACAACACACAAACACGGCTGAGCCTGCAGGAAAACATCCACTCCAATCGGAAGGAGCTGCATCGGGAGCTCCCGGTGCCTTCAGTGATGGGATGACACAGCCCACGCCGCTCCCCGAGAACTGCAGCGCCTGCCAGAGCCGGCTCAAAAGCGGCACTTCCACCCCAGAGGGGTGCAATTCAGAATTCCGGGTTTCCCATGGAAGCATCAAAGCTCTCTGGTCCAAGCAACGTGATGTCCAAAGCAGGAGCCAGGTGACACGCTGGAATAAGCGACAGCTTTGACTGTCGGCAGCTCTTAGGAGGTCTCAGAGAAATGAGATGTGGATATGAACCACCACAGCCGAGCTGGAACAGAAAGCAAACAGAAAAGTCAAAGCAAATGAGGCACACAGAGAAAAGTTCTCCAACGTCAGGCCATGCTGCTCCAAAAACAATGTGCAAAATGTCACTGCAGTCAGTGCCTTCCTGAGGAAATATCTCTGTTTCAGCTGAATGGCAGTTTTCAATAAGAAACTCTTCAGTTTGATTTCTTTTTTTTTTTTTTTTGAGGAATTCTACGAACAGTGTGCTCAGCCAGAGCGCTGGATCCCTGAGCATTCACTGAGCAAGAAATCCTCAGGAGCTGGCAATGTGGTTGGTGTTGGCAGCTGAGGTTTGAGGGAGAGGAACAGGCATCACAGATAAGAGCTGCTGCAGCCAGGAGCAAAGTGATAGCCTGACACTTTCTCCAGACTGACTCCAAATTCCTGGAAGAGCAAATCCAGCCATTTCAGGCCAGGCTAAAGCCCCACGTCAGAGCTGGAGGGGAATCATGCTGAGAAATCCCAGGAGGGACCCATTTCTCCAAGGACAGCTTCCCATCTCCCCACCAAGCAGTGTTTTACATTTGGAGCTGCCAAAACACGTTGCAAATGTTTAATTAATGACATCTCCAGCACAGTTCATGATGGAAGTGGCTTAATTTCAATTAAATCAGTTCCTGCTCCTAGACCAAAATCCTCTGCACTCAGTGACAAAGTTTCCACTGAGTGCAGCAATCCCGGGAAGTCCTGAAACTGCAGGATCTGAATGTGCTTCGCAAGTAAAATAGTTTCAGATCCAGCATCACCCCAGCCAGGAGCCCTCAGCCAGAGTCTGTGCGTCAGCCCTGAACCCTGAACTCTGTCTTGAGCAGTTTTTTGGGGAGGAGATGCCTGCTCTGACCCAAAGGCCTCAAGGCACCCCAGCCTCTGGGGGTGCTGGAGCTGTTTTAAGCCTCCCACTGTGCGGGTTCACCTTCCTGACCCCAAGATAACTCCTCCACCTCTTTTATCCTGAGATAATGGGGATATCAATCAGGAAAGTCTTTTGTCAGAAGGGAAAGCCCGTTCTGAGGAAGCAGGGCTGTGAAAGCATCTCCCAGCCATATGCTTTGGCCATGTGGCACTTCACCATAGCATGGTCACTGTCAGAGGGGTGACTTTGTGGGGGCACTTCGCAGCCACCCGACCCCTTCCTTCTCTGCACTGTTCATGGCTGTGGGAGAGGCAGAGGGAGGAACACACTGGGAGTCCAGATCCACCTAAAGCCCCATGTTCAGCTCCTGTCCCAGTTACAGATGAGTTGCTTGGCCCTTCAGAGAGACAGACACTGTGTGGTTTAAGCTGTGGGGCCAGGATCACCCCCTATCCCTCAACCCACTGCTGTGGGAGGACAGCAGTCACCCTGTTTGGGGACATCATGGTGATGCTGAGCAGCCAGTGGCTGCCATCAGACAGGACACACAGAGTTGTCCTTTGCAGCCTCCTGCTGCTGCTCAGCAGGTGTTTCTGCTGCCCTAGAACTCAGTAGCTTCTTGACACACAAGCAGCAAGAAATCCTGTTCTGATGCACATCCCACTTTGGGGATGTTTAGGGACACTGTGAGGGCTTGGGCTGGGCAGGCATAAGTAGTTTCCCCACCTGATAAGCCAGACCATGACACAGCTCCGGATGACGTGGCTTCAAGCCCCCAGTCACTGAACTGTTCCTCTACTCTGGCCCCTGGCCACTTTACCCAGGGTTGGAGCAACCAGCCCCCCGCTCCTGGCATCAGTGCCAGGCAGCTCCTGCAAGCACAGCCCACAGGTGTCCTCAAACTGGGCAGAACCACAGCAAGAGCCCCGTGTTCCATCACAGAGCTTGGCACCACGGCCCTGCTGCCTCATCCCCCTGCATCTGCCCACCCAGCCCCTGCCTGCTGCAAGGGGATTGCAACGGGGCTGCTGCAGGGTGAGGATCAGAGCTCAGGACAGACAGACGGACAGCCCTGGGCACAGTCACTCCCAGCAAACAGCTCAACCTGAGCTCCTCACTTCCTTCTCCCCAGCTGAACCCTGACTTTCCTGTCGCAGCCGGGCTTAACAGCCAGCACAGACGCAGAGTCCTTTATCTGGGGTTATATTTCAGCGTCCCAAAGTCTGGAGCCCTTGAAGTGCCGGTTGGGTACTTCTGCCTCCCTAGTTATACTCTTCTGCCCTGCCAGAGCCAGCTCTGCCTTCCCCTGCCCTGTTATCTCACAAAAACATGGTTACAAAACAAGCCTGGGTCCCGGAGCTATGAACAGGTCTTTATTTGTTGAGGTTTCTTTTTTTTTTCCCCCTTTCTTCCCTTTGAATGAAATTCCTGCCAGCTCTGAGTGAGAGAGAGAGAGAGAGAGAGAGAGAGAGGGAAAGAGTAGAAAGTTTAACTCCTCCCATTGAAGTGCCTCACGCCCCTGCCCAGCCCTTGAAACCCAATAACCAAGATCATTCAACAATGCCTTTCCTTCCCTGGCTGCATCCTTACCACGCTCCGACCTGCCGGAGGTTCCGTGCCCGCTGCGTGCCAGGCGCCGGGAGCGCTGCCCGGAGCCGGCCGCTGGCACCGCGCACCGACCCCGCAGCCACGGCGAGGATGGGCAGGCTCTTCTTCTGGGGCATTCTCCTGGCCTCCTCTGCCCGCTGCCAGACAGTGCCCGTGGAGCAAGGTGCTGTGCCCTCCTGCCCGCCGCAGTGCCACTGCGAGCAGGATGGCATCATGCTCTCGGTGGATTGCTCCGAGCTGGGGCTTTCGGAGGTGCCTGCCAACCTGAGCCCTCTCACCGCTTACCTGTGAGTACCGCCCTTCGCCGCTTCTTTTGCAACGCTTTCCCCCTCCTGGAGCCTTCGGCCGGCTGCAGCTTTCCTCCTCCGGCTTGGGAGCTCGTGCCACATTTCCCCGAAATTAAATTTTCCCTGTGGAAATTGGAAACCAAGCGAAAGAACAAGAAAAGGCAGCTCTTTGGGCAGGACCTGCCAAGCCCCCCCTCCTCCTGCGCCCCTCCGCCAGCCTTGTTTATACTGCGATGTTCTGCATGCTTTGCTCCGTGATTGCAGCCGATCAGGGCAGCTGATTTGCTGGGTCGATTCTGATTGTCTGAGCACATAATGGAGTATTTTTGCACAGCAATTAGTGCAAACTGCTCTGGGATCCTTCTGTCAAACATTTCAATAGCCGCGATAACTCGGTGCGTTGGGGGGTTTGGGTTGAGCTGGCCACCAGCAGTGTCTGAGTTGCCTCTTTCAAATGAATATTAAAGTCTTGTAAGAGGTGTGGGGGTTTGGTAGGTGTTCTGTTCTGACTATTTCTTTATTTATTTTAAAATTATTGGTTATCTGAGTGTTTAACATCCTTTCTGATGTTAATACCACTAAGGCTTAATTGACCACAGGGACCGGGGGGGTTTCTTTTTAGCCCCAGAGGTGGTCTCAGTGGTGCCATCAGACTGGTGATTGACTGAGGATCCTGATGACTGACCATGGAAAAATCTCAGGGTTTAACCAGGAGAGGAAACATCTCTCACAGGGAGACAAGTTATCCCCGGGGAAGATGCTGCCTGGGTTTATATACAGAAAGTGCTGCAGCTGTGAGGCAGATAGGCTGGTAAGGACCATGGCATTCCCAGCTTGGAATGCAGCCACGTGTACCCAGACATCGAGGACCACCAGTGGCCCCCAGACAGTGCTGGGGATGTTCGTGTTGTGTCCATCGTGCTGAGAGGGAACTCGTGCCAGGTGCTGCTTGCCTGGTGTCCCTGGATCGTCCTGAGATGCAGATGCTCATCTGTCAGAGCAAAGCACCCAAAGCCCTTCAGGAAGGGCTTTGCAGAGCCAGGTGGGAGCTGCCACAGCTGGGTAAGGGCTTCCCTGCTCATGCCACTTGTCTGATGAGCAGTCCCGTGCCAGCCATTGGATGGCCGGAGCTGTACGGGATTAACTGGGAGGGAAATAGGACAGGAAAGGACGATGCTCCCTGGAAAACATGAAAGACGATATAAAACGTGTAATGCGAGCTGTATTTCCCCCGGGAGAGGGAACCGCTGGTTACACGAGGAATGACCAGCCCAGAGCTGTCCCCGGGGCTTGGTTCGGAGCCGGCTGCCCATGAGCGACGAGCCACTGGAGCTTGTGGGGCTGGCAGAGCTTTGGGGCACTGATGCTACTGCGGGGACAAGGGGCAGCCCTGCCAGGCACCACTCCCCCGCCTCAGGCATCACAGGACGGGGCAGCCGTGGCTCCCACTCGGCGGAGAACACGCTGCGTGTCCGCCCCGCAGAGCTGTCCCTTGGGCTGGGAGCCGCGGCCCGGGTGGGCACTGTGAGATGCCCCCGGCCCGGCTGCTGGCAGAGCTCTGGGTTCCGCTGGGATTGGGTCCTCGGGACAGCCCTGCAGCACTTTTGTGTCCCGTCCCTCGGCCGCGGCCCCGTGGGCTGCCCCTGCCGTGTCTCCCCTCTCCCCAGCGGGTTTCTCCCCTCTGCGCTGCACCACCCTTGATCCTCTGTGATCCTCTCCCGTGGATGGCAAATATCACCACTCCACAGGACTCCGTGGGTCGGTCCCCCGTGGGCGGCCCCCACGGCGCTCACACGGTGGCGCCAGTGACGGTCCTTTGGCATGGGCAGAGCATCCCCCCCTTCCCACCCAGCCCGCTCCGCGCAGGGGACACCCGGCTGGGGGAGCACCCGCCGGGTACACGGGGCGTGGGAGCAAGTCCGGGGGTGCTGGAGGGTCTGCAGCTTTCATCCCTCAATCTTTGGGGAAAAGCAGCCAGATCGGTGCTCCTGCATCAAACCCCACCAGATGTGACAGAGGTGGGAAGGCCAGATGAACTGGGAATTAATTACTGGGGGAGAACTGGAGAGCTGAGCTTTCGTCCTGTTTCTGTCACTGCTTTCAGCAAGTCATGTGAGTTTAGGCTTCTCAGGTGCAGCCAGGGCTGGTTTGTCAAAGCAAATCAGCCTAAGTTTTGTAGAAAGTGTTAGAGAGAGAGACCGGAGTTCCACACGGATATCCAGGCTTAAAATCCACACTCAGGTATGTAAAGGCCAGATTGCTCTGGAGAGCTGCAAGTGCTGAAGGGCGAGCCCTGTAATGGCAGAAGGAGCAGAGAGCTGGTGGGCAGCTGCTCCCAACAATTTCCAGCTTCTTTATGCCATGCCCTGCCTTCTAAGCAAGTCACTGGCACTGTGGATAGCAGGACTTCCTCGGGAGCAAACTAAAGGATCTTTGTAATCACCTCTGATTAGATGTTGCCTCACCACTAATGAGCTGCTGTTCCTGCCTCATCCTGACCATGCTGTGCCTCCTCCGTGCCTCTCTCTCTCCAAGAATTCTGTCCTTGCTCGCTCCTGCACCTCCCTGAACTTGACCCTGATCCCACCCAAACAACACTGGGGGTTTCCAGTGGAGTGAAGCTCCAGCTGCTGGTGAGCTCGCAGTGGTCAAGGAGATGGGAGAGAAGTGTCACCTCTTCCCATGGGCACCTCTCCAGTAGGGACTGAGACGTGCTGGTGCCTTGTGGCAGTCTTGGAGATTGTCGCATTGGGTGACAGGTCCCTGCATTGCTCCAGCTGGCAGCCTGAGCTCCCTCAGGGTTCCTGCTGGCCCTAACAGCCCATTTCTCTTGGAGCAGCACTGACCATCCTGCCTGACCATCACACAGAGGCTTCCAAGTGTGGGATGTATTTGCAGGGTGAGCTGTGTCTTAGCCTGGCCTTAGAGAGCAACCAAGGAGCACTACAGGTCAGCAGAGCCCCTCCCATTCAGCTACCCTGCATCAACCCCAGAGTGGAGCTGTTAGAGAGCAGATTTCCCCTCTAGCTGATGTGCCAGTGAGTCCCCACAGCCATGTGTCACATACCACACCTCTCTCCCACAGCCAGCACCGTCAGAGAGTTGATCTGGGGCTGCAGCAGAAGTGGCTGGAGCTGCTGGGGGCTCTCTGGAGAGACAGCAACAAGCTGGGGGTGCAGGAGAGGGGAAGGCAGCAGGGAGGAGACTGCACAAAGGGGCTCAGAGGAGGACAGGAAAAGGGGAAAAGCTGCTTGGTGCTCAAAGCATTAGCTTAGCTGTGATCCCTGGCACCACTGCACAGGCTGCATGTGACCTGCTGGAGCAGCCCAGCCTCAGATCCTCAGGGTATGGAAGTGCTGCATTGCACAGTCTGGGGCAGTTTGGTCCCCAACTGTCCCCATGGCTGTCACCAGGAAGATGCCCGTGGTTGGGTGTGGGTGTTCAGTGCAGACCTTGCCCCAGGATGGCATCCTGAACCCCCTCATCCCCATACATTTGGCTACCAGCCCCTGCAAGGGGGACAGGTGGCAATACTGGGGGCACAGGGATGCTCTCAGTTTGTTGTGGGTCCTCCTCTTCCATCAGAAGAGAAGTGACACGGTGTTGCTGATGCCTGCCAGGTCCCTTCTAGGGGTGTGCTGGCCTGTCCAACCATTGATGGCAGGAAAGAAAAGAGGAGCTGTCTCAGCAGAGGACACCCTGGGATGGAAAGGCAACAGCAATAGTGCCATGGCCACATATTCAAGTCAGCTGGCACAGATAGAGTGGGCAGAACACACCTTGAAGTGCCTTACCCCAGCCTGGACTGAGGGTACATGGGGAGGTACCAGAAGGATTGCCCAGATATCTTAGGCTGGAAGACACCTCTGGAGGTCTCTGATCCACACTCAAAACAGCTCCAGGTTCTGAGGCTGCTCAAGACTTTGTCCAGTAGGGTTTTGAGTATCTCTAAGATTCCCTCACCCCTTTCCCATTTTTTACTGTTCTCAGGGGAAATATTTTCCCTAAATTCTATTTGCAATTCCCCATGGTTCAACTCATGCCCATTACCTTTCACCCTTCCCCCCCACAACTCCAAGGAGAGGTTGGCTCCAGCTTCTCTACACCCTCCCAGTCAGTTAAGGAGAGCATTCCTCCATTCCCCCCAGTGAAGACTGATCAAAACCTGCTTGTACAAGCAGTGTGTGGGACACAGCTGGAGTGGGGAATGCTGCCCTGTGGGAGAGGGAAGCACGCAGGCTGATGGGGATGCTTCAGGGGAAGAGAGAAGGATGAAGGGCCCAAACCTGGAGGATACCACACATCAGTATGTTGGCTCAAAGCTCAGCTGGAGGAGCCATCCCCCACTTCCCAAGGGTCTCAGGCCCCCCCAGCCCCATGGAGGGGTCAGGCTGTGCCCCTGCTCTGTGTCCCATCCCCAGAATCACTGTGTTACTGCCCCAGAGCCCTGCACACCAGGAGCCAGGCAATGCTCTGCTCTGTCCTGCCAGGCTGCTGCTGTCACAGCAGGAGCTGGGACAGGGGAAAGCAGCAGGTCCTGGCTGCTCCCAGGTATCACCAGGCACCTCATGAGCCTTCCCAAAGCTTCTCATTCCCCAGGCTTTGAGGTGAATGGGACCGGGAGCCTTCAGGGCTGTTCTCACCTTGCAGAGGCATTTTGAGACACTGCCTGGAATTTGGCATCCCTCTGGGAGTCTGGCACCCCACACAGCACCCACCCTGTCCTCTGAGCTGGGATCAGGTGCCACACAGACCCGTGACAGGGATGGGCTGGAGACAGGGATGCTTTGACATGAAGCTGGGCAGACACAGGTCACACGTGCAGTGGATTCGTGGGTTTATGTTCACCATTTATCAGTTTTGGGGAGTTTTTTATTTTCACCCTAAAATATCAGGAACAACAAGCATTTCTCACTTTCAGGGATTTGGTTTCCTCCAAAGGGACCCTACAAAGTCCATCTGCAGAGCTGCTGACTCCATACAGGCACTTCCCATGGACACAGGTGTGCTCTGCATCCTTATTGCAAGACTTTTTCTGGTTTTAAAACACAATTTTATTTTATTTTTGTTCTATATTAAACATTGGCATGTTGGCTCCTTGTTTGGGGTTGAAGGGAAAGGACGTTCAGACCTCTCTGGATTTCCAGTGAGGTTCATGACAGCTCTTCCCATCTCCTCCTGCCACATCACCTCCCAGCTCCCTTCTCTGCCATGGACTCTGCCCACCTTTCACCTATTTATGTCATGAGGCAGAAGCACTTTGGGTCCAGCACTGTTCATTTTACTTGGGTGCTGTTTTCCCAGAGTTTTCACTGTTGGGGTTCATGGGATGCTCTCTGGAGGGAACTGGTCCATGAACAGAGGTTGCATCTCTGAACTCCTTCCAGCCACAACAAGAGGTGCTGCAGGTGACCAGGCAGAGGGCTGTGGCTTTAGTGCCACGGGCCACTGCTGAGACCTCCCCAAGATCTCAGCTCAGAAGGAAAGAGGCATCTTTTGCAGGGCTGTTGGGAAGTGCCAGCAGGTGTCTGGGGCACTGTCTGATTCTCTCTGGGGCACTGCCAGACCATGGAATCATGGAAGGGACCATAAAGACCATTGAGTCAAACTCCTGAGCTACAGAAGGGAGATGCAGGAGGGGAGATGAAGGGTCTGCCCCATCCCAAAGCCACCAGCTGATGCCCAGGTCACTCTGCTGGAGAGGAAGCAGCCAGAGCTTTGCTGCCCACGGGGCAGGGCTGGGTGAGGAGCACGGAGGGAAGGCAGCCCAGGGGGTGCTCAGAGCAAATGTGGCACAGACAGCCGTGTCGGGACTGCCAGCAAGCCTCGTCCCTCCTCCTTCCCTCTGCAAACTGCACCCCAGGCAGCTTCATTAGGGCTGGGGGAGAGCAGTCGTGCTCTGAGGGATGCTCCCCTGGTGGAGCCTGGTGGATGCTCAGCTCCCCCCCGTCAGGGTGCCGGGGGCTTCCTTCCCGAGAAGAGAAGCTGGAGAGAGCTGCTGCTCCCCCTCCACACGTCCCGACCTCCCGGTCCTGGTTTATACCCCGATCCGGCTTTCCCTCTCCCCCGTGCTGGAGCGGCGGCACAGCCCGGCTCTCTGCAAGGTCCTTCCACCGCAAGCGCCTTCCTCCCCCCCGATCCTCCCTGCCCGCCCCCCAGGCTAAGCAATATGCCACAGCCTCCCCTCTCTCCCTCCCTTTCTTGAAGAATAAGCTCATAAATCTGCCCGGGGCAACGAAAACACTTGAGCTCATGGCCCTTAGATCTGTGTGGGAGGAGCTCTCGCTGGCGATTAAAGGAGTTTAAGGTTTGCTTTGAAAAGCTCTTTGATTCTGGCAGAGGCGCTGGTGCCAAAAGGCAGCCATGGGGCTGCGAATGCCTCTCCCCCCCTGCACCTGCCTGGGTCAGGGAGCAGCAGGAGCGAGGGGGAGGGAGACGGAAG
This sequence comes from Scytalopus superciliaris, assembly GCA_013400415.1. Classification (NCBI taxonomy): domain Eukaryota; kingdom Metazoa; phylum Chordata; class Aves; order Passeriformes; family Rhinocryptidae; genus Scytalopus; species Scytalopus superciliaris. The sequence goes on along the minus strand of VXBX01009836.1, from coordinate 531,190 downwards.
CACAGCTCTTCCCAGCTCACTGCTGCGGGGGCCGAGGGTCCCCTGGGACCCCTCTCGGGGGGCGGGGAGCACCCTCTGCCAGCAGACCTTGGAGAGCAGCCAGGGTGCCAAAATGCTCCCAGCTCCTGCTGCTCCCCCACATCCCTTTCCCGAGGAGCTGGGTGGGTTCTCAGGCACGGGGGTCTTGCCTGGGTGACAAGGATCACCACAGCAGAGCTCTGGAAAGCAGTGGGAAGGGGTAGTGCCAGGGCTGGGGGCTTGGAGAAGGACTGGAGTTTAGCAGGAGCAGAAAAGAGATCAGAAACAGCCTTCGTGAGGAAGAGCAGGACCGAGCACAAGCATCGTGTTGCAGTGAAGTCAAAACAGAGCCAGCCATGTGGAGGCAGGAGCTGTGCTGGAATGCAGAGCAAGGGGAGGACACGGGAAGCTCTGGTGGTGCCTCCACTCCTGCAGGGATGTGTCAAGGATCCGGGAAGGGGTAATGAGAAACCTCTCCCAGATCCACCAGTGCAGGCTTTGCTGGCTGTGATGAAGGAGCTCCCAGTCTCCTCCCCTCCATAGATGACAGAGGAGTCTCCTGAGCTACCTGCAGCTCTGTCTCCCTTTGCCTTGTTTGCAGGCCTTCCTGGAGCTGTTTAAACCTCTTGGAATGATTTGGAAATGAAAAGCAGCCCCCATGGGAGTGGAGCGAGTCAGACACATCTGTAAGGGCAGGACCCGCTCAAGGGACCTGCTGTGTCTTCTTGTGAGCAGCCACAGGTCCCACTACAAAGAGGCAGGATGGTTTCCAGCACTGAACATCCCCGTGGGGCACCAATTAGGGACATTCCCTTTGTTCAAAGGGAAGGTGAAGTCCAAGCACTGTGTGTCATCCCATCAGTGGGAACCACCCGAGTGAAAGGGGAGTGGAAACGTGGTCTCCTCTTGCCAAGCATGGGGTGGGACACCAGGGGGATGCATGCATGGGGGGTGCTAGGAAGGTGGCTGAGCATCAGGGGCCTCAGGGACCTGCAGCATCTGAAGGCAAAAGTCACCTTCTCAAGGATGTTTTCTGATGTGGGAATGGCTCGGGGTATAATTGCATCTTTCAGCTTCAAGGGAATTCCTGATTGTGGGCATTTCTTAACCCTAGTAAAGGTAGTGTTCATCTTGGCATGAAACCTGCAGGAAAGGCATTTGCACTTTTAGACAAAAATTCGTGTTGTATCTTTCCCAGAGAACACAAGAAACTATTCTGGTTGCAGGGAACTGTCTCTGCAGTTCTGCTTTGTGCCTGGTTCTGCCCCACTGGGAGTGTCCCCAGCAGCTCCTCAGCACCCGGGAGCTGGGAAAGGACACAGCCTTGTGAGTGTTCTCTTTGTAGTCACAGAATCACAGCTGGAACAGACATTAAAGCTCATCCAGTCCCACTCCCTGCCACAGGCAGGGACACCTTCCACCAGCCCAGGTTGTTCCAAGTCCCATCCAACCTGGCCTTGGACACTTCCAGGGATGGGGCAGCCACAGCTTCTCTAGGCAACCTGTGCCAGGGCCTGCCCACCCTCACAGGGAAGAATTTATTCCCAATATCCCATCTAACCCTGCCCTCTGCCCGTGTGAAGCCATTCCTCCTTGTCCTGTCCCTCCATCCCTTGTCCAAAGTCCCTCTTTGGTTTTCTTGGAGCCCCTTTAGGTCCTGGAAAGAGCTCTCAGGTCTCCCTGGAGCCTTCTCTGCTCCAGGCTGAACAACCCCAGCTCTCTCAGCCTGGCTCCATAGCAGAGGTGCTCCAGATCAACTCAGAAGCCTCCTCTGGGCTTGTTTCACTCCTTGATTTCTCCAGGCAGGACTCTGAGCCATCCTGGCTCTGGGCATGAGCCGGGGCTCCTGTGCTGCTCAGCTTGTGGCTCCCAAGGGAAGGATGAGATGCAAATCCACAAAGCTGCACTCTGAGGCTCTCTCCTCCCTGCACACAGGGGCGTGGCAGTGCTCAGATATCACCCCAAGCTTTTGTCCCAGGTATTGTCCCTGTCCCAAAACTGGAAGGTTGGTACCAAAGGACAGAGATGTGCCTTTAGGCACCAAAGGCATCACAACCAAGACAGGACTGGATGAGGTTTGTCCTGCTGCACTCATTTCCTGTGGCAACGAGTTCACAGAGTGGTTTGACACATGCTCTGCAAACAGCATATGGGGCTTTAGGGAGCAGCAGGCAGCCTTGCTATGCTTGCTGCCTGGAACTTCTCTTCAGCTCAGGGCCAAGCAGCAGGTTCCTGTGCTGCAGGTTGTGTTTGCAGCTGCGTCCTGCGCAGGGAAGTGCCTGTCAGTGTAGGTATTGTTGTGCTTTCATGTGGTGTAAGACAGCACAAGATTTATTAGTGACAAAAGCATGAATGCTGGAAGCCGTGATTTATTGAAGAATGGGGAGAGGAAACATGTTGCAGCCCATGCTGGTTAGTGTGGTGTGCCTGAGGTGAGCTCGCACACGCTGTGAGAACTGCCCTGCTCCTCCACCAGCTGCTCTGGCTCAGCTGGTGATACCACGGGGGGCACCCACTCCTCTTCCAGAGGCCAACTTTGCACTGACCATGCTTTGAGGAAAGGGTTTCTCCTGGGTGGAGGGACACAGGGACTCAGTTTTGGGAACAGACAGGGCTCCCATGAGCTTTGGCTCCCTTGGTATGGTATAGGTGGGAGATACAAAGGACTGGAGTGCAGCACGAGGAATTGGGACTGATTTCTGCCTCCATCCCAGCCTCATTGGGGTCACCCCAAACAAGCCCTCACCTTTCCCTGTGCCTCAGTCTCCATATCTTTAAAGCACTACTTATAAACCCTTCCCACTGTGCTTTGAGATCAACCCCTCAAACCTGTGCTGTGAAAGAGCTGGAGACTCTCTGCACTTTCCAGCCACATGTCTGGACCTCTCGAGCTAAAATACCTTTTAAAAGTTCATTAAAAAATTCTTGAGCTTTCCGTTTGTTCATCCACCACATGAAGAAAAGCACCAGCGAGCTCTCAGCTTTGGGTGCCCGTCTTTCATGTCCAGTGACCTCATCACTCCTCGCTCAGGGAGCAGCCACAAGTCAGAGCAGCTACCGAAACACTCCCCTCCCAGCCACATCCAGCAGCTCTGCAAAGCACTGGAGGTGAATCCACCTGGGAAATGTCAGCTTGGCCATAGCTGCTGTAAACCCCACTCCTGGTTGCTGTAGGAAGCTCCCCCGGCTTTCAGGGTGTCCCTCCTGAATGGGTGGGGGTAAATATCAGCTAGTTGAGCTCTTTGCTGAACCTGAAAAAGAGGGGAAAGATGGGCTTGGGTTAAACAAAAAGGGGTTTTTTTCAGGTTTCCCAGGCGATTAAAACTCAACCAAACCAAACCAAAGCAAACCAAAGCACGTTTGCTCTGAATATTCCCGCAACATTTTGCTTTGACCAAAAAAAAAGAGAGTACTTTCCTCTTTAAGTCACTTGAAAATCATTAAAAACTTTAAAAAATATATCTTACAATGAGAAGTTCCACCATCTCCCTCCCTGATCCTGCTTTTTTTTCACCAGAATTTTGCTGTGAATTTACTTTTGACCAAAACGCTGTGGGTTCTGCCTGAGCTGGGCAGTTGCAGTCACCCAGCTGAGCTTGTGCTTGTCACTTGCTGTTCCTGTCAGCACTCTTTCCGTCTTTCCACCCCCCACTGTAGAGACACAGTCGGCTCATGGGAGCATCATCCTGATCCTGGGGCTGTGCTGCCTTCCCAGGGAGACTGGAGAGTAGCTGGGAGGGGGGGAGGAAAGAATCCATGAAGGTTCTTTTTAGCTTCAGAGAGCTCCTCTGGCTCTTCTGACTACCTCTGGCTACTGCCAAGGCACCTTTGAAACACCTTTGAAACGTCTCCAGCATGTTGGGCACCATGACTGGGCTGGAGGGGAAATCCACGTTCCCTTTGAAGTCTGGATACTTGAACAGTCTTAGAATTATAGGGCTGTAATGTACAGGAATGTGTGGGCCTGTAATTGTGACTTAGATCCTTGGATGAAAGGTGCTATGTACATACAGAAGGTATTATCATTATTGCTACTATTATTACTATTATTATTACTATTATTATTGCTATTATTATTATAGGGCTGCAATATGTGGATTGGAGATGAAAGTAGCACCAAAAGATCCTGAAATACAAGATGTGTCTTACGGAAATTTCAGCTTGGAATTAGGTTTTGTCTACAGAGGGGCAGTGGAGCCGGCTGGGGTTTGATGGAAGGACTCCTGTAGGCAGGCCTGATTCCCAAATCCAAACTGCTGTGACCTTTGGAAGGGTGTCTCCAGTGGGAGCTCTTCCAGGATAGTTAGAGCAGAAAAAGTGAGATCAGACGTTTTCACTGTTCTTTATGAGACACCCTAATTGCTCTGTAGCCGTCACAAAACGAGCCCCTGGTGCTTGAGCCATCCGGTATGAGAGGTTTGGGAATTGCTGTCCTAGCAGGGCTCGGAGCCTGGAATGGAAACTGGAGGAAGCTCCCAGTGTCACTGGGCACCAGACAGAGCTCATCCTCCTACACTCCAGCAGGGATGGGGCCAGATCCAGCACCCTGTGCTGTTCATCCTCCTTCCAGCCATCAATCACAGCTCTCCCAGAGCAGCCAGGACACAGAGCATGGAGAAATCAGGGCTCAGCTCTGATCCACATCCACCCTGTGGCTCTGCACAGCTTTTGCCGTCAGCCTCACGCTGTTGGTCCTGCCCTGTTCTGCACTCACCTCCCATTAGCAAGGGGGGCCACAAGTGACACCAGGCACTGGAGAGGGACTCCCCAGGACAATCCCATGGGGATTTTCTCCCATGTCCCAGGCTCTGCAGAATATCAGATTTCACTTTCTACCTGAACCAAAGGGGCTGGCTCGTACTGGGAGGTGGAGAGGGGGGAATGAGTCAGGTCAATCCACGGCAATCTTTCCATTGCTAAACTCCCACAGGAGAGGTCTGGCTCCTCACAGGAGGCTTCAGCACCCCAGCCCTACCCCTCTCTTTCCCAATTGCACTGGTAAGTGGAGCTCTCCCCAGCAGAGTCAGGAGCGAGGGTGACTCACCAGCCTTTGGAGTGAGCTGTGTGGCCCAGGAGCTGCGGCAGCAGCGCCTGCTGGAGACAGGAAGGCTCTTGTTACCCACTTGACAGCAGAAGAAAGGCTTTTCATGGTGCATGGGGACCACCCACTGAAGGATGAGACAAGGCAAGAGCTGTCACGCTCTGATGTCTTGTGGCTTCCTGGTGACACCATAGAGTCTGGTGCAGTTAATGGAAACACTCTCGTTCCTCGGGTTAGCAGACAGCACTCTGAGATGAGACAACTCCCAGCATCTCTGAAACACAGCCTGTCCCACCAGAGGAACTCCCAGCCCCCTGGCTTGGCTGGAGAGCATCTCAGCCCAAATCCCTGCAGGCATCTCGTTGCCCTTAGAAGGCAGTGAACGTGGTAAGGAATGCAGCTGGTGTTCCTCTCCCACCTTGGGCTCTGAGCCCCAGCCAAGCAGCAAACAGCGTGGGGCAGCTCTCCTCCTCTGCTGTCGCAAATGCTCGGCGACTCTCCATCCATAAATCACTCGCTGTTTTTTTGGGAGGCAGAGCTCGCATGCCTGCTGGCCACAGGGAGCCAGGCTGTTCTGGTTTAGGGCAGGGAGGATGCTGGCAGGATCAGCATTCCCTGGGAAAGCATCCAGAAAGGACTGGATTGTCGGGGCTGGTACCACAAGGGAAGTCTGCCTCATGGGCTGCGGCAGGAGAGGGAAGGAACGGCAGGACCTTCTCTGCCACGTGTCCCCATGGCCAGGATGGGCCCTTTGGGTTGGATTCTCGGTTTCTGCTGGCTGGGATTTCACAGCTGCTCCCTTTGAAATTTCCTCATGAAAAGGCCAGAAGTCCAAAAGGCATTTTTCAAAAGCTTTCAGCCATAATGTTTCTTTTTGGGAAGTCATTGGTCTGAACGAAGATAATTATCAGTGAAAAATGACTGAAAACCACCAGCAATTTTCAGTCCTGATAAAAATGCTATTCTCCACTTGACAGTGTCAACAACTGTTGTTTTTTGCTCCTCGTTCATTACAGTTTCCTGCAAGAGGAGTCAAATATCTCCAGGCAATGATCCTCTGGAATCCCAGCAGTTTATCCATCTCTGTCACCCAACACAGTCCCGTCTCCAGTGACCGTTTCTGTTACCTCCAAAGGGATGCAGAACGCTGTCTCTGGCCCGAGATCAGGGCTGTGTGTGCATGGGAACAGGATTTATGGAGCTGCCTGGCCTGTGCTTTGCTCCACAGTAAGATACAGCTCAGGAAATCACTCAGTGCCTCCCATCTGCCATCAGGTGTTTGCAGGGAAGCAGAACTTCAGCACACCCAGGGGTTACTTAGGAAGGCAAATGTTACAACCACAAATGTGCCCCCTTTCCCCACAGCTTTTATTGCTGAGCGTGTTGTCATAGGATGTGGGACATCCTTTCGATCAGCTGTCCTGGCCGGGTTCCCTCCTGAGGACAGAGGGAGGAAAAGCTGCTGTGCAAGCACTTTCCAGCAGTACCCAGCACACCGGGGTGTTAGCAGCACAGTCACAGATCCAACACACAGCACCCCACGGGCTGCTGAGGAGAATTCTCTCCATCCCAGCTCAAACCAGTTCACAGCTCCATCAGTTTGCCCAGCTCCAGCATCCACCTGCTTGTGCTTCCCTCTGGCAGGTCTTTGCAGGCTGGGGTGGAGATCAAGACCCTCTTCCCAGCTCCTGTTATCACTGCATGAACTCGTGGCCACACCAGATTAAAAATCATCCTTTAGCTAATCTTATTGTTGGCCTTGACCTTCCAGAGGATGGTGTAGATCACTGTTGCTGTTTGGGCCAGGATTCTGCACAGTCTCGATAAATCAATCCAATTCTGCTAAATCAGTCTGATTTATTCACTTTAATTCTTTCTGTAACGTTGTTCATCAGTTGTGTGACCCTCTCCCTGATGATGTTGTGAGCCCACAGCTTTTTGGAGGCAGAAGGGTGACAGGGACATCCTGTGGCTCCAGTCCTGGAGCTGGGTGGTACCTGCAGTGGTGGAGGTGACGTGTGCCTGGCATTTATCTTCCCTTGGCCACGTGCTGTGGGGACTTCCCCCTTGGCAGGCAGCAGTTTGCCCTGTGGACTTTGGTGGGTCTGGAGGAGGGGTAACCTTCATCCTCCTGGAGCCTGGCACGGTGCTGGATGGCCTTCTCTGTGCCAGTGAAGGTGTTTCCACGTGCACATGGAATTCCTTCGGTGGTGCCCACCGGCTGTTCCCTGGGCTGTTTTCCACAGGTGGATCCTGACAGCTCCAGCCTCTCAGATATTGTCATTTTGGAATATTGCTGGCTTTTCGCTGTTGCTCACACTGGGGCAACTTGTCTGGGCAGGAGAGGTGATCCCTTGGTGCATGAGCAGAGGGAGTGCCACTGAGTCACCCACAGGGCATCCCATTTCCAGACACTCCACTGCCTTTCTCCCAGGAGACCAGGCCACAAGTTTTGGGGTCATCCCATCATCGATGTGTGTTGAAGGGAGGGAGCAGAGCTGCCACTCAGGGCTTTCCACTGGGACAGCATCCACTGCCAGCAGGCAAAGATTCCAATATCCCAGAGCTGTCAGGGGGCTGGGAGCAAAAGGGGCTGGAGGGGCATCCTCTCTCATTCATGAGGAACATCTGGGTTGGTACCTTACCTGGNACTGCCAGCAGGCAAAGATTCCAATGTCCTAGAGCTGCCACTCAGGGCTTTCCACTGGGACAGCATCCACTGCCAGCAGGCAAAGATTCCAATATCCCAGAGCTGTCAGGGGGCTGGGAGCAAAAGGGGCTGGAGGGGCATCCTCTCTCATTCATGAGGAACATCTGGGTTGGTACCTTACCTGGAGCTGTGGGAGGAATGAACAGGAACAGCCTGATCCTGTGGCAGGGAGGGTCCTTGGCAGCCCTTGCCAGCTCAGAGCCCCTGCAGATGCCCTCCTGCTGGCTGTGTGTGCTGGCAGAGTCCCTCAGGCACTGTGAAGATGGCCAGGACTCTGGAGACCCAGAGCAGCATGATGAGGGCACATCACTGGAGCCCCAGTGAGGAGGTCCCCTTCACTCCTCCCTTCAGGGTGTGGATTAGGCACAGACTGCCTCACCCTGGAGTGCTGCCCCCCACCCTCCCCTGCCCCCCTTGCTGCCCCACACACTCTTGGCTCCCAAGCAGCACCAGGGCAGTCAGGGGGAAGCCCCATCTGCTGCTCAAGCCACCAGCACCAGAAAGAGCTGGGTAAAACCAGTGCTGAATACTCAGGCATTGGTCCAGCACGTGGCAGCCAGAGGTGGGGAGTTTGCACAAGCTCTGCTCCTGATTTCCCAATCCAGGAGAGCACCAGGGAAAGCTGGGCCTGCCCACAGAGCTTGGCCATTGCCAGGGTAAACCCCTACGCTTTAAAAACTCCTTGTAATTAGTGAACCTTCTTGTTTGGAGTTGCAGTGGAATAATTCATTGTTAGTGCTACATGCAGACTGCATTCCTCTGGCTCTGCTGCTCCTGCAAGAATGTGGGGACTGGTCTAAATAGATGGACCCATCTCATCTGCATCATCTTTGGTGATTTAATAGTTCCAGGTGCTGCTCTCTGAGCCTTTGGCAGTGACCTGCTCCTCAATCCTCCACTTTCACCAGCTTCCAGGTAATGCAGCCAAGTGGATTTGCACTGAATCACATCTGTCAAACAAAAAAAGGGAATTAGAAACACCCTGCTTGAGGGTCACTTCACTTTTTACACTGCAAGAACCAGCAGGGATGTCAAAACACGAGCTTTCAAACTTCCTCCAAGTGTGAGCACTCAAACTGAGTTCTGCTCTCAAGAGCTTCTGTTTCCCCCCCAAAATTCTTAGTGATTTGGTGCTGCCTGTGAGTTTCCTCGGCTTTAGTGAGTTGTTTTTTGCACCTGTCTGGGTGCAGGTTCCTGGGTGGGTGTGACTGGGACGAGCACCGTCCCAGTGTCAGCACTGGCAGCCGGAGATGGGCAGATGGCTGAGCTGGTGGATGCACAGCCCAGCAGGGCTTTCCAGAGGGAAGGCACAACAACAGCTCTGATCACAGCAGGGTGCTGTGTCCCAGGAATAGTTTTCTTTCCTCTGCCTGGAGGGCAGAGCAAGGTCTCCTATTAACAGTGTGTATCTGGTGGAGAGGGAGTTCTGCTCTCGTGCCATTTGCACCCTTCCCATTGGCTTGTTCTCTGATGGAGGAGGTGCAAACCCTCCAGCATGGACAGGGGGGCTCTGTCAGCCACAGGGAGAGGGTATTTTGGCAGCCTGAGATTGGTGGATCTGCTTTAACCCTGTGTTGCTGTCTCACTGCCCATCTCTCATCCAGATTTATCCAGAGACAACACAATGAGCCACAGCCATGATTTCCTCGGTAGACTGGTGAAGGACTGGCTTTGCTGGAGACTCTCATGGCAGCTCACCTTCCTCCTTTACAAGTGTTTCAGTCTGTCATCCTTACAAGAACCTGGGAAAGGGGAAAAAAACCTCCAAGAGCCCATCTGACCCTCAGAGATTGTGCTGTGAGTCTCCACTGGAGCAGCAAGTGAAACCAGAACAAACCAGAAACAGGGACATTTCCCCAGACAGAAATAAGGTCTGTGGGACAGGAAAAGGCTGGATTAGAGGTCAAAGCAGGAATCAGTAAGGGATGCAGAGGCAGAGCTTTGAGTTGGCAGCTGAGTGTAGGAACCTTTCAGGATGGCCATACAAGCATCTCATTATTTATCATGCAGGTGTAACATTATTGGCAAGGGGTTCCCCAGGACAGAGTTTGCACAGACACCTCACCTGTCTATCGTGGTGTGGCCTGGACTTCTTTGTGGCTGATGGATGGCAAATTTCCATGAGATTTTCAGTGGCTTTGCAGAAGTTCTCCAATCTGCCTAACTCCCAAAGCAAAGAAATTCAGCCTTGTGTGCCCCCTCAGAATCCAATATTTCTTGGATTTGACACTCTGGAGGGTCACCAGCCTAGGACAGAGGGAGGGGAGTGCTTTTTCAAACCTCTCTTCATGGGGATTTATGAAACAGAGAAAGAACTCAAAGCAGCAAAGATGTAATTTATCGGGTGGATCTGGGCAGAAATTGTGAAAGGTTCCCCACAAAAACAGCAGTTACATTTTCAGATGGGAGTGAAGTTTGTAGGTGTTTTGTCTAGACTGTCTCTTCTTTTGATGGAGTTGGAGACTCCCAACAATGGAAATCTGGCTGGGCTTTAAAGACTTCCTTTGATATTTTCAGAAGGGACTGTGAACCCTTCTCAGCACAGACAGGTATGGAAGGCACAGTCTGGCCCAGCTGAGAAATCTGCTCTTTTGTAATTTAGTGTAACTGAGAGTGAAATAATTGATAGACCTCAACCTGTCAGCCCAGACAGTTGTACAGAGAAATGAATGGAGGAATGTTATGGGAAACAGGATAAAACACACCAGGTCATCCAAACAGTACGAGCCAAACCATCATCCCAGAGTGTAGTTTAATCTCTTTATTTACTCATTACTTTAAAGTGAATACACAGCAGTGAATAACTCATTTGTTCCCAGTAGGATAAGAAATTCTTTCCAGAACTTGGGTCATATCGGAGGCTTTCAGTGAGAAATCCCAGTAGGCAGCAGGTTCACAAGTTAAGAAAAGCTGAGCTGCATAGATGGTAGGCACAGGGTAGGAGGTGGATTGTCTTAATTAAGCTGGTTAATAAGTTAAAAAACAAGCTGTTCTGATTCCCTGGAGGTAGGAAATGTAAACTTGCATCAAAAGTGTAAGGCAAAGAGAGCTGGTGCAATTACAGATGCAGAAGCATCACTAGTTCTTCAGCCCTGATCCATTCCCAGAGTTCAGCATGTAAAATACACTCCCAGGTGTCCCCAGGAATGCTGGACTGCTCAGAAAGAATATGATGGGAAGTTTCTAATCCCTGAACCACCTTCTGTGTCAGAAATGTGGCTTGCTCAGAGCTTTACCCAAGCATCCCATCATGGGCTCACAGCTGTCTCCCAAGCAGGGTAAGCAGGCTCATGTATGCATGTTAGAGAGTCATGGAATCTCCTCAGCTGGGACACCCACAGGGATCATCAAACCCAACTCCTGGCCCTGCACAGACACCCCAACAATCCCACCCTGTGCCTGAGTGTTGTCCAAACCCTCCTGGAGCTCTGGCAGCCTCGGGGCTGTGCCCACTGCCCTGGGGAGCCTGTTCAGTGCCCACCACCCTCTGGGGGAAGAGCCTTTCCCTGAGATCCAACCTAACCCTGCCCTGACACAGCCCCAGCCACTCTCTCAGGTGCTGTCACTGCTCACAGAGAGGAGAAATTGGTGCTGCCCCTTGTGAGAAAGCTGTAGACAGCTGTGAGCTCTCCCCTCACTCTGTTCTCCCACTGAGCAAACCAAGTGCCCTCAGCCACTCCTGGTATGGCCCCTCCAAACCCTTCCCCACCCCCATCCCCCTCCTTTGGATGCTCTCTAGCAGCTTTAGGTCTTTCTTACCTTGTGGTGCCCAAAACTGCCCCCAGGATTTGAGGTGAGGGGACAATCCCCCTCCTTTGCCCAGCTGGTGATGCTGCGCCTGATGCCCCCCAGGGCACGGTGCCCATTTGGGCACTGCTGACTCACATTCAACTTGCCATTGCCACAGTACCTTGCCTTGGTTGAAGACTAAGAGCCATGAGTGGGGAAAACCATCCTTTGGGTGGCTGTGGGACCTAAACAGGACCTAAACCCAACAAACTCCAGGTGGTTTTAAATCTGATCACCAGAGCTGGTTTTAATTCAAGGGCCACTTTCCACCTCTTTCCAACAGGCAGAAATACAAGCTGGTGAAATGAAAGATGATCATCAGGAAATCAAGTGGGTTACTGTTGAGTTTTGCCATCCTGGGGCTTTCTCCTCCTCAGTGTTGCCATCCCAGCTGGGCAGGAGTGGCTCTGCTGCAGCTGGCTCATCAATTAGAGCTGATTCTCTTGAATTCAGCCCCTGCCAGCACTAAAAATGGCCTGTGGAGGGAGGAAGCTCCGTTTGAAACGCCTTTACCTGAGCTGCTTCTACTCCAGCAGCAGAGTGAGAGCTGCTTTCACAATGACCTCATGGGAAGGGTCTGTGGGTATTACGAATGGCACAATTACAGAAACCTGTCCAGAATTATCCCGTGTTTCCTCAGCTACCTGGACATGATTTATCCCCACCTAAATTGCACCCCTGCAGGAGGCTGAATCACAGGGTAAAAGGACTGGTTTCTCCTCATGCGACAATAAAGGGAACCCAAAGTCTTGCTCAGATGTAGAAATGTGCATCCCAGGCTTCTGAACTGAAGTGGTGAGATTCAAACATCCCCCTCTCTTTAATAAGTCCATAAATGGGAAGATCATTTGCTGAAGTCTTTAATTAATTGATGATAAAAGCTAATGAAGCTAAGAGAGCACCGAAACCCAGTAACTGTCTTTGGCGTGGCCAAGTCTGTGATTTCTCAGGGTTCATTTCCATTGCCTCTGGGGAGGTGAAACAGCCCAGGAATTTAATGCAAGGCTTTTCAGAGTTTTACCTCTCTAATTTGGCATATGAGTTTGTGACAACTCAAGTGCCCTGGGACTGATTTTACAAGCTGCTCAGGTTGGTTCATGTCCTGTGGAAAGAGAAGCGCTGTTGTCCAAGAATATTATCATAAAGGGATGTGGTAAATTTCTAAAATCCATCCTTAAACATTTTGCAAGGTAACTGCAGCATTACATAGGCCAAAGGGCATGACCAAATAGTCAAAGTGTCTGTCTCTGGTCCAAAAGACCATTCCAGTTTTATCTTCTGAGGATTCTCTTGCCAAACTTCAGATGTCTCAGAGCTGCAGTTTTGTAAAGACGTACTCTACAATCTCATTTTTGAGATCAAGAGTAACGCTCTCATTTCTCATTGCCTGATTTCCAAAACCTTGATGTGTGATGGAAATAAACCATCCTACTTGCACACAAAGGGAATGTAGGGGCAGTGGTGGCAAAGCTGAGGGACACACAACCCCCCTGGGCTGACTTGCAGAGGTGTTTCCCCAAGTGCTTTCATGCTGGTCTGAAAACAGATGAAAGAACCCAAATGTGGGTGACCTGCCCAGAGGAAGGAGCAATGCTGTGTCTCCATGGCCAAGTCTCCAAGGGCCTCTTGTCTCACCCAGGCTGGGGGAATGGCAGTGACCTTCTGATGACACACTGATGAAGCCAAAAATCAGAAATAAATGGTGTTATCCCCCTTATTCCAAAGGGTTTGGGGAACTTTAGGATTGGGCAAGGGGAGCCAGTCCCCTGCCCCCCTTCACTTGACTGGGAAATGGCATGAATGAGCCAGACAACATTTAATAGCTAATTAATTTTGCAATGTAACTGCTGCCTTTAATAATATTTCCACCAAAGGAGAAGCAGGCAATCCAACAGACCAAAAGGTGGCAGAGGTGGGAAGAGCTGCTCGAACACAGGGCCATCGCCATCAACTGAACTCGTTGTCTTTGCTGTTCCCTGAGAACAGGCAGTGGGTGTTTCCTTCAAAGCCATTCTTAATGTGGACAAATCTGAGAACAAATGGATAAGTCAAACAGCAAAAATTGTCAGCTGATACTCACACAGCTTCCAAAGGCATCCAAATTTGAGACTGCTGACCTACCAACCGTCCTGCTTAGCCCAATTCTGCTGCCTGAAAAATGCAAAGGGACAAATGCAAACATCTTTTGAAAAGCCTCCAGGGGCAATGCAAAGAATCACCTACCCTTAAAGCCCATGAGATGGAGTGAAGGTAGAAGGAAGGAACAGAATTAGGAGATTAAATTTTAAAGGGGAAATGTGGTAGGAGGTAAAAAGAGGTGGGTTTGGGAAGAGAAAACCAGTCATGGAAAGTGCCATTAGGCATTTGGTCCAACAGACATTAATTGTTGAGTTTTCAGAGTCTCCAAAATGAGCTCAAAACCTCTTAAAGGAGTTCATTTGATGTAGGTTGATAAATGGTCAAGAGAAGGGAAATGAAAGAAGGCTCGGTGGGCACTTTGGGAGCAGAAGGCAGGAGGAACTGGGGACTGGGAGGGCATCACAGGAATCTGTGCCTCTGCCAGGTGACAGAGCTCTGCCTGGGGGACAGATGAGGGGAAATTCAGGTTTGAGAGCCCCAGGGACAAGCTGCCACCTGAGCAGCACCCAGCACCCAACACAGCACCCAGCACCCAACATAGCACCCAGCACACAGCACACAGCACCCAGCACCCAGCACAGCACCCAGCACACAGCACACAGCACCCAACACACATCAGCCA
>VXBX01009836.1:474511-516203 GCA_013400415.1 Scytalopus superciliaris | reverse complement strand
CAGCACCCAACAAACAGCACCCAGCACAAAGCACAAAGTGCCCAGCACAGCACCCAGCACAGCACCCAGCACCCAGCACCCAACACCCAGCACCCAGCACCCAACACCCAGCACCCAGCAGTGGGCTGCAGAGATGTTATGACCATGTGAGAAAGAGTTCATGGGGGCAGCACAGGCAGGTTGATGAATATCTCAGCTTGGCAGGTGTCAGGCATGGCAGGGAAGCTGCAGCAGATCTGGTCTGTAGAACTGTGTGGGAGGTGCACTGAAATCAAAAGGGATGATCAGGAGTGCTGAGCACCCTCTTTGTGAACTGAACTGAAATTCATACCCCACAGGTTGAGGACCCAGAGCTTAGAAAAGAAACAGCAGATCCAATTCTGTGCCATATCCATGAATCACTTCCTTGCCCTGGTCTCTGCTTCCCTTGCTGACTCCAGCAGGTCCTGCTTTACTGCCCCAGCCAGTTTTGGATGTTTCTGACTCGGGAGTTAGGAAAATGCTCATTTTGCCAGGCTTTTCCTCCTGCCAGTGCTCAGAGCAATTCCCACGCTGTGAAGCACTTCTGTGGAAAGGTTCAGCTTCAGCAGGAGTTTCCAAGCCTGCTGTGGGTGCAGTGCCCTCTCACTATTTGTGAACTGCCAGTGAAATGATTATAAAAGAGAATATAAGTGAAATGGTGATAAAAGCACAGGCCACTGGCCCCATCGTGATAATGACACAGAGTGGTTATGTCACCTTCTACTGCCACTCATCTGCCTTGCAAAAATATCATTAATTTCACTTCTGTTTCCTTCCTCCCATTCCCTCCTGGCCCAGATAGGCCCGGGTGCCTCTGTCTGGGCTGGTGTTTTTGGTGCTGGGGTGCCCAAAACCAGAGCTCTTGTTGGCAGGTACTGCTGGTGCTGCTTCCTTGTGAAATCCAGGCTGTGCTGAGGTGACTACAAGGAATCTGAACTCTTCTGAAAATCTGGCTCCAAAACAAGCAGTTCCTGGTCCATTTTTCCAGGCAGGTTCTGCTCAGTGGGAGAGGGAAGTTTCTGGCTTAGGTTTTGTTGGGTTTTTTTCAATGGAAAATGTGCTTTTGTCCTCAAATTGAATATTTCCTTCAGAACACGGTGGTGTTTGCCAGAACGTCTCGAGTTTCCACTGGGAAAGTTGAATCACGATGAATTGACTGGCATCCTCCTCTGCCCAAGCCAAAGCACTTGGCTGGGTCAAAAACAAAACCATATTCCACTTCACAATGACGCTGAACTGCAGAGTGGGAGGCACCTGCTTGGACCTGCAGCTCGGAAAATCCTGCTCCCAGCTTTCCTAACTGGAAGCCCAGAGTGCCTGTGGTGTGATAAAGGCATTAATGCTGGAGATGTGGCTGTCAATGTGGCAAACAGATACGTGAGGAAAGCAAATATTGTGTTTCAAGATTTGCTGCTGCTCTGAAAAACATATTGGGAATATTTCGGTCGGTCCTGATCAGCTCAGCTGGCCTTTCCCCAGGTCCTTTCTGATTCCTGGCTGGTGGTCTTTGTAGGTGGAGATGGGCAGGAAACAGGGGGGAAAATACATTTCCAATTCCAAAAAGCAGGAGCATTTGTTATCAATTGAAGACGGTGTTTTGTCTGAACTGATTTCAGCCAGTTCAATCTATTTAACTGTGTCAGTTTACCTGAAGAATGATGTGTGCTGAGGGCCTTTTTAAAAGAATTTTGCAGTCTTTGCCTCCAAAAATAATTGGAAAACCTGATGAGCTTCTCATTTCAAGCACTGAAAAGTGTAGAGACGCTCCTGCTGTCCTGACCCTCTGCACCCCAATTCTGCCCAGCATGGAACGGACTCTGAGCTGTGAGAGCAAGTCCAGAGGAGGCCACTAAGTTGATTAGAGAGATAGAGCAGCTTTTCTATGAGTAAAGGTTGAGAGAATTGGCTTCCTCAGGCTGGAGAAGAGACCTGATTGTGCCCTTGCAGTACCTGAAGGGACCCTACAAGACAGGGAGGGACAAAGACCTGGAGTGACAGGACAAAGGGGAATAGTTTAGGTTATTAGGGGGAAATTCGTTACTATGGGGATGGTGAGGCCACCACCAACTCCCCACAGCAGGCTGGGTTCAAACATCACTCTGGGGCTGCAGAGGTGGGTTCAGAGTCCCCCCAAATGGTCACAGTAGCTGTGGCAGCTCTAAAGGCACAGGGTAGGAGACTTGGTCACTCTCTGTGCCTCAGTGAGATGGGGCAATGAAAGGTTTCTGGTCCCAAAGCTGAGTCCAAAATGCAGAGAAGAAACAACACAATCACTGCTTTCCCCCCGAAACATTTGGCACAATTGAACAGCATGAGACAAAAGCAATTTCAAACTGGAGTTGGATGGGAGTGCTGGACCAGTGTAGGGTGATTCTGCTTGTCTCTGTCATTTAGAGAGGCCTCTTTCCACCCCAGAGAACCACAGGGACCTGGAGCAAGTCTGGCCATGGCTCTAAAGGTGGTTTATGCAGGAGCAGGATCAGGCTGCCAGCAACCATTCCAACAGTGATAAGGTGTCTGCCCATACCCCAAGGTGTGTGGCCACATCCTGAGTGGGAAGGCAGTCAAACCCCAAAGTATTCCCTGGATTACCCACACAAACGCCTCAGTCTCTGTGCCCAAGGTCAGATCCACTCAAACAAAGCAGAGGAGTCATCTGGGGCTGAGCATGAAGGCAGAGCCTTGCTGTGCCTCCACACAGCAGCAGCCAGCTCCTCTCTGCTGCCTTCTGGGCTGCAGGTGAAACTCCACCCAGCCTGGGCTGCACAGAAAGTGCCCTGTAGCATTGCAGGTGAGTTACTGACCTGTCCTGCAGGAAACAGAGAAAAAGGTGTCACAATACTGCCTGTCAAAGCACCAAGCAGAGGAGAGAGCAGCAAAGCCAGAAGGCTCTAGTTTTAGAGCACTACTGTGGTGTCCTGCACCCAGCCTCCACCTCCTCCTGCACACAGCAAGGCTCCTCAGGGCACACCCTGGTGGATGAACCCTGTCCCCCTCCTGTGCAGAGCTCCACAGCAGCTGCTCTCCTGTTCTGCACTCAGCCGCTCAAACACTTGGATCTGGTGGTCAGCAGGACGGGTCTGGTGGTGGAACAGTGGCAGGAAGGAGTGGTGGTCAGACAGCAGTGAGATGGGATGCCATCCAGGGCTGGCAGAAAGCCTGATATCTGCTCCTCACTGGGTTATCCTCAATCTCTCATGATATGAACAACTCTGGACTCTCTGTGTTGTCTCCTCAGAACTTGCACTTCACTTTAAGGAAATCCTTCTGTTTCACTGGGGCTTCTTTCTCCTACTTCCCTTAATCTTGTCTGGCAAGACTGGGCTATGGAGTCTGGCCATAATGGCTTGAGAGAGAGAGGACTGCAGATAGAAGGACTCAGGCTCTCAAGCAGCTCAGCTCCATCAGTTCACAGGCACACCTCCTGGTTCTTCCACACTACCAGAAACTCAGACTGTGCCTCAGAACACCAACATTGCTGCAGCTTCTCCTCATGTCTCACACAGACACTGTGCAGGACACAGCAGGCAAACAATGTCCTGCTGATGAAGCAGGGACTGGATTCCTATTTGATCCCTCAGGACCTTGGTGTTTCCTGGGAAGAAGAGTGCCTTGGGCTGTCTAAAGGAAAGGTGAGGCTGCTCATGTGTGGCTCCAGAAAGCTGCAAGACTGGAGAGGGCATCTCCTTTGGCATCCATTGACCCTTAATCAACTAAGAAACAGGCAGGACCATCATCAGGATTGTTGGTGATAACATAGACTTGTTCTCCAAAAGTCTGGATCTTGGTGGCACGGAATATTTTCTTTCTGATGCAGATCAGTGCCTGGCAGTGCAGTGGGGCAGCACAGAGAGAACCAGAAGGTGCCCACCATGATGCTTTACCAGCCCTCAGGGCCTGTTTGCCACTTTGCTGCCAGAAGGCTGGGCAGTTTCACCTCAGGGAAGACATTTTTAGGTTGCATGGACAGAATTTGGACAGTGCTGTAGGCAGCAACTCCCTTCCAGGCCAGCAGCACCCCCTCTCTGAAAACCACCATGCTTAGGGGTCCCCAGTCCTCCCCAGCATGACCCTGACCAGCCTCTGCAAACCCTGCATCAGAGTAGCCTCTTGGAGATCTCCTCCCCACCCAGCTCTCCTTGGCCCTTTCCCTGCTTTATTTTTCCGTATTTTAATGCATGGGCT
Source organism: Scytalopus superciliaris (assembly GCA_013400415.1). Taxonomy (NCBI): domain Eukaryota; kingdom Metazoa; phylum Chordata; class Aves; order Passeriformes; family Rhinocryptidae; genus Scytalopus; species Scytalopus superciliaris. The sequence continues at coordinate 511,997 of VXBX01009836.1, read as the reverse complement.
GTTACTCAAACGCAGGGATTGTTCTCCCCTTTGTGCTGGGGCAGACAGGCAGGCTCCCCAGACAATAGACAGGCTTCACCTGTGACTGGGAAAGAGAGGTGGAAGATTTACTGCCATGAGGTAATTGGCTGGAGGAATTTGAACTGTCTTGGCTTCCGGAACTGCCTCCATTGTCAGCAGAGCCAGGGAGGGTTCCCAGCACGGGCTGTTTGCAACAGGCAAGGTTTGCCTTCTCAGTGCCAGCTCTATTCACACATGGGAGCCACGACCTGCCTCCTTGGGCTGGGATGGTTCCCTGCCTCTGGGTGCAGCTTACCCCACCTGCTCTGACACTTCTTCTGCCAGATTTCTCAACCATGTCTGGTTGGTGACCCCCCTCTCCCTTATTCAGAGCACAGAAATGTCCCAACCCTCTTTCACTTACCCCATCAGTGAGAATGAAACGGCTCCCTGATGCCTCTGATAGCACATCAGGACACCACGGGCAGCATCACACGCCAGATCATACAAGGGTGTGGGTGCAGGAGGCCAGCAGAGAGCCAGGGCGAGAGGTGAGGTCTTGTGGGCTGCGTGGGGGGTGAGCAGGGAGCTGTTTTCAGCTGGGAAAAAACATCCACTTTCGCAACTTCCAACTGCCCACATGGTGTTTTTGCAATCCCTTCCCTTCGCGGCGTGGGCGCAGCAGGCACAGACCAGGAAAAGCTGCGCCTCTTTGCTGGGAAAGGCCACTTGGTTGGGATCTACAGCATTGCTCAGATTCTTCACTGCTCCAGGCAGGTGCCATGGCTTTACTAAATGGTTGGTTTAACCCAGTATGGGTTCATTGGTTGCAACTGCACAGCTTTGTCACAGCCTCTCCTGGTGGCTCTGGCTTGCTGAGTTTTCCAGATTCCCGAGTTTGTGGCCTTGGACATGCTTAGGTCATTGCATAAGGAAGAAAAAGCTTTGAGCTGGCATGTGTTGGGGGTCCTTTAGCACCTCCCTGCACAGACATTGCCAGCAGGTTCTCAGGTGGACACAGCCAGGTGGCCTATCTGGGCAGCAGCCCGATGCTCCATGGGCATCGTGTCCCCCATCCCAGCCCAGGCACTGGGGGGGAACATCAGGCTGGGATATATTGGGGGATAGGCATAACCCCAGCCTTAGTCTAAGCACCCCAAAATCTCTGGTGCCTGAGTGGTGAGGGAAGGCCAATAGAGTCCATTTCCAGGATCATGACATCCCTTCCAGATACCAGCTGGAGTGGCCCAGTGATGTCCCATCTCTGCACACAACATCAGTCTGGTGGTTTCCCACCCCAGTACCAGCAGGAAAACCAGTGCTGCTCAGTTTTTGTAAAGCTCTAGATGCAGGACTTCAATGATGCTACAAGAGCTGTTTTAGTTGTATTTGAGCTTCTGAATTATGGGTGTTTTTTCCCTTTTCCTGATTGCCTCCCCCATATGTGAGGTCAGCAGCCATTCATGGGCACTGCTGCACAACCCATGCCAGCCCCCCATGCCAGGACAGCCCCACTGCAGGAATGTGCTCTCTGCCCTCTGGGGCCTTGTGGCCTCAAGTGGCCTTTGAATTCTCAGCCCTCATGCCAGCATGGCAGCACGGGGGGCTGAAAAGCAGGGGAGAGGGCTGGGACAGAAGAAGAGCCCAACTCTTTCTGATCCCACCCAGATATTTGGGTGCAGGATGTTGAAGAGACTGGCCACCTCTGATCAGTGCCAGTGCCGTGTCTCCAGCAGCACCCAGCACTGCTCAGCTCCCAGGAAATAGAATAGGGCAGTTTGGTGCACTTCTTTCCCAGCTGAGCTGGTTAATAATTGGCCATGCCACAAAGTGAAATGGTTTAAACTACTTTTGGGGCAGGTTGAATACATGAGAAAACCAAACTTCTGTTCCATAAAAGCACCTACCGAGCCCAACTCTAAATATAAATCATTTGCAGTGCCAGACCATCCCAAACCAGTCCTGCCCCAGAGTGAATTATTGCTTTCCATTCCTGCTTGAGTGCATTAAATGTATCCAGCCCTGTCGTGATGTGATTGTTCCTCCTCTGACTTGTTTTGGCATAGAGAACACCCCCTGCAAGACGAGTGGGCTGAAAGGCAAACCCTGGAAACTGCCTCTCTGCTCAGCAGGTGTTGGGCTGTGATGTGATTTTCTCCTCCACAGATGTCCTGTTGCTTCTCTTTGCAATTTTGAGGGCCTTACTCCGGTTTCTTTGAAATTCCCAGGCTGCACAGGTAGCCCTCTGTCTCACCAGCTGTTTCTCACAGCCGTGACCAAAGCAGTGCTACGAACCAGATTAACAAAGCCAAGTGGAAACCTTAAGGCAGATTGTGCTGCCCTGTCGTTGCTGTGGGCAGCTCCCCTCAGGGCAGAGCAGGGGAATCACAGGCTGAGAGAGCTGGGAGAAGAAAACGCTCCAGGGAGACCTCAGAGCCCCTTCCAGTACCTAAAATGGGCTTACAAGAAAGCTGTAGAGGGACTTTCCACGAGGGTATGCACTGATAGGACAAGTGGGAATGACCTTAACATGCAGGAGGGAAAGGTTTGTATTAGATATTAGGAAGAAATTCTCCCCTGGGAGGGTGGGCAGGCCCTGGCACAGGTTGGGCAGAGAAGCTGTGGCTGCCCCATCCCTGGGAGTGTCCAAGGGCAGGTTGGATGGGGCTTGAAGCAACCTGGGCTGGGGGGAGGTGTCCCTGCCCATGGCAGGGACTGAAACAAGATCATCTTCAAGGTCCCTCCCAATGCAAATCATTCTGTCATCCTATGATTCTCTCACTCTGTCATTCCGTGTTTGGAGTCTGCCCTGGTGGGGGGCTGAGCCTGGACAGACAGACCCCACCTGATCCCTCACGGTACAACAGTGCCCACAGCTGGACCCCAGCGGTGGAGGCACAGGTGAAAATGTGTGGATAACACAAAGCTAAAACTACTTTTGCCTGGCTGTTGTTGAATGGCTGAAACCAACACTCCTGCCTGCTGCCAGTGCCCCATCACAGGAGCCAGCAGGATGCACCTCCTTGGGGGGGCTGCTGCCCACATAACGTGACTCATGGGCCAAAAAGAAGGAGCAATAGCTGGTTGTGCTTGAAAATCGGGGTAGCCAGGAAAGGCAGAGTGCTGACACTACACCAGGGCTTGGTTTCTCAGCTGATCCCAGCCCTGCTTTTCCCAGGGGCAAGCCCAAGCTTGGGTTCACAGGGTGGCTCTGAAAGAAGCACTTGTAAGAACAGGGCAGTGACAATGAGGAGAAACTTGGCTTCATGGTGCCCCTCAAGTCAAACGGGAGCAGTCAGAGAAGCCCACCCTCTCCTGTCAGTCAGCCAACATTGCGACACAGCTGGCACCAGAGCTGGCTGGAGCACTGGCAGAGATGCCAGATCTGAGCCTTCCACCCAGTCCAGGCATGAGAACACAGCCTTGGCTGCCTCTTCCGGATGTTTATGACATTCAACTGTCTTTGTTGGTTGGTCAGCCCTGGCTGGGAGGGTTTAAAAAGTGCCATTTAAACACAAGCTTCTGCACAGCTTTTCCCACCTAAATGTGGGAAGGGCCAGTGCTGGAGTGTGTGCCCAAGACATCTCTCATCCCTCGTGCCAGCCTTTGGGCAGCAGTTTGGCAAGCAGGGGCCGCGCTGCCCTGGTGTTTCCCAGTGCCAATGTGCTGCGTGCACCTTCTCCCCAGCTCGCTGTGGGTTCATGCAGATGCACCCATGCAGAATCTGTGCTTGGAGAGTCATGAAATCACAGAATCACTTAGGTTGGAAAAGGCCTCCAAGATCATTGAGTCCAGCTGTTCCCCCGGCATTGGCGTGGTCACCACTAACCATGTGGCACTCCTCACGTGCCACATCCCACGGCTTTTGACCACTTCCAGGCATGGTGACTCCACCTCTGCCCTGCCCACTCTGTGCCAGTGTCTGCCCAACCTTTCAGGAGAAGACATTTTCCCCCATATTCAATCTGAACCTGCCCTGGTGCAACTTGAGGCCGTTCCCTCTCATCCTGTCCCTTATTCCCTTGGAGCACAGCCCGACCCTCACTCATCTCCCCCCTCCTGGCAGGGAGTTGTAGAGAGGAAAAAGGTCCCCCCTGAGCCTCCTTTTCTCCAGGCTGAGCCTCCCCAGCTCCCTCAGCTGCTCCTCATGAGATTTGTGCTCCAGACCCTTCCCCAGGTCTGTCACCCTTCTCTGGACACGCTCCAGCCCCTCAGCGTCTTTCTTGTCATGAGGGGCTCAGAACTGACCCCGACATTCCAGGGCCTTACAGTTTCCTGAGCAAAAACTGCCCCTCAACAAATGCAAAAGTTTCCAGGCAACACAGAGATGTGGTCAAATTTTTTGCGTGAAAACACATTGGAGATGTTTGAGTCTGAAGTGAAGGATTTTATTTTATTTTATTTTTTTCAATTGGGGTTTTATTTTCCTTCTGATTTTTTGACAAATTCAACCTCAGGTTCGTTTGTGCAGGTGCTGCCTGGCATTAAATATTGCATTGTCATGGCTAAGTTTTTAGTGAATGAAATGTTATGATGTCAGAATAAAGCGTTTCAATTGGCCATTCCAACATTTTCAACTAAAAAAAAAATAATTATCAGATTTGGTAGCCTCTAAAAAAGTATTCCTTGCTCCCATTCATGCTGCAACATTTCTTTTTAGTTTAGAAGCTCCTGTAGGTTTGATGTGCTCACAGTAACTAGAATGTTAAGGCTGACCCAGCTCCTCCACTTGCCAATTCTGAATCCCATTATGTGAGGTTAACACGTAAAAAGAGCTTTAAAGAGCCTGAAAAGTCCTCTCAGAGAGAAATTATTTTCCTTTTCAAACAACTTTTGGTTTGGAATAGCCTATTTCTGGAATGATTTTTTTTTTTTAATGTCAACAATAGAAGGGGGGGAAGAAACACCACCTTTTTTATTATTTTGATCAACCCAAACCAATTCTTTCCAGACTTCTCTTTCACGGGAATGGCCAAAAACATGAATTTGGAGAGTGGCAACAGAAATGAAAAAACGTGGGTTTTGCCCAAAACTCATCTCAAAACAGGCTGCTGTGTCTGAGAGGTGAAAGAGGGAATGGGGAGAAGCTCCATCAGCCTCGGTCTGGTGTGTGAGACCCCCCATGTCCTGCGGGAATGGGCACAGAAAGCACCAGGGCACTCACAGACCTGCAGACCAGAAGATGTCAGTGCTCCTAAAACCCGTACCCAGCCAGACAAGCCACCTGCTCCCTCCCCCCCCACATTGCCCTGTGCTTGGGGTGTTCCCCAGGCAGCCAGGACAGCTGCAGCCAGCAGGGACATCTCCAGGAGTTCGAGGAGTGTTTGGGCACGTGGTGGGGTTGGCGGGGCTGTCCTGTGCAGAGCCAGCATTTCACTCGGTATTTGTGGCACCCTATCCCAATTCAGGATATTTTATGATTTCACAATTCTGTGACACACTTCACAAAATTAACNGGGGTGGAAATGCCCTTCTGTTCTGCCTCAGGTGTCATTTGTGCCCCATGGCAAAGTGCCTTGCTGTTCCTCAGCCAGGGTGGCATCAGAGCTGTGCTCACCTTGGGTCACTGCTCCCCCAAACTTCTGAAGATCTTCTGGTGCAGGGATGGGCTTGATCTCAACCTGGAAAACTGGCTGAGACTTTCTTATTGAAACACTGTGGAGATCTGGGATAGGCCCTACACGTGGGGGATGAGCTAAGATGACTGATCTATTTTCAAACGTGGAGAGGTGGGAGTAGAAACACGTTCTGCTCTTGCCCATTGCAGTGATCCAGGATGGAAGCAGGGCTGGTGCCTCCAGATATGGGGTGATGCAAATGAGCTCTTATTGCTTTGATGTCTTTATCTTCCCTTTCTCCTTCTCTTGATGGAGACTCCTTTCAGGGTAGTTTTGAACCTGCAGGCTTTCAGGGAAATGTTCAGCTGGTTCTATGGCTCCAAGAGCCCCAGGTTTGCCCTGAGCAACTCAGGCGTTTTGTGGGGACCTTGGAGATTTCCAGATAAAGAGGAAAAGAGATAGAAAGCACCTTTATGAATCACTCTGGTATAATCTGAAGAATTTCTGAAGCCGTCATTTATTGCCTTTGGGCTGCTTTTCTGGCGGCATAATTGTGCATTTGCACTGGATGCTAATGAGAGTGGCCAGGAGAGAGGCAGAGACAGTGCTCAGCCCCCAGAGATTTCAGAGAGACAAGGGTGTTTCATGCCTTGCAAGAACAAAGGAAGGATGGGAATTTTGGTCTGGTTTGCTCAGGTCCCCCAGAAATCAGGCTGCTGGACTGGGAGGCCTTAATCCTGTAATTGTGCAATTAATTAATCAAGAGGATGCCAAGTCATTAGCTGCTCCCCACAGTCGTAAAAAATTCTGCTCACCTGGCTTGAGTGTAAGGAAGGTGCTTTTTATGGTCCAGGGAGCCACATGTTCAGCACCAGCACTGAGAGGAGCCAGGCTGAGCCTCTGCTGGGAACACCTTGAAAAATATCCCTGTAGTGGAGCACTTTTGGGGTTGAGAAAATCACCAGCTGGGATTCTTAGTAGTTTCGTGCAGGCTCAAACCAGGATGGCATTCAGGGATGTCCTTTGGGGTGACCTTTGCCTCCTTACAAACAAGGAGCACAAGGCTCATTTCCCTAAATACTGAAGCTCCTGTCCAGTGGCTTGGGCCATGTCTGTCATCACTTCCAGGTGTTGCCACATTGCATTGGAATTTTTGAGGTAGGAAAGAAGCCAAAAGCCCATGGAGTCCCTCACTGTGGGCCCTGTGAAGGTCTGGGATCAACAACCTGAGCTTGCAGAAACCCTGCAGAGCAAAATTCGGCTTGAAGGCAGCTCCAAGAGCAGGAGGACACAGGTTTCTCATTGTGCTGAGTGCCAGAGGGACCCATGGAGAGCACCCCAGGGGACTGAAGGTAGGGACCAGCCTTTCTGCTCCTTTGGAGTAGAAAGGAGTGCTTGGGGAACATCTTCTCCCAGCCACAGGTGGGAGCTGCTCTTTCCATGGGACATCTCCTGCCCTGTGATGGCTCCCCAGGAGAGCATCTCTCTGCCAGTTATGTAGTTATGTGCAATTTTCAGATCTGGAGCCAGACTTGCATCTGGCTCTGAAGGTTCTCTGCTTGGCCTTGGCCAAACCCCTATCCCTGTGGTTTCAGAGCCCTCCTGGCTAAGCAGCCACGGTCTCATTGTGTTTAGTGGCACCTCAACCTGTGTTACTGAAGGTCTGTTGTCTTCTGCTTGTGTTGATTCCCATTAGAGTGGGGAAACGCTTTGTTTTTTGCCTGGCAAGAGGAATGCCAGGAGCTTTGGGGGTCACAGGCAGGGTTCATCTCTCCCCAGTTGTTGGAGACACTTCGAGTTTGTGAGAGATGCACCAATCCTGCTGTCCCAAGAGGTACATCCCGAGGATATTGCTTAGGCCTATCCTAGGAAAGCATTCCAGTTCCTTTTTTGCAATAGAAACCCCTCCCCTTTTGGCCCCAGAGCATGCCCATCCACAATGTCCTGCAGGTGCCTTCCCCAGAGCTGAGCCTGGTGGGGCTGTGCCCTCCCCACAGGGACAGCCACGGCTCCGTGGTGCAGAACACCAGCCCCACAGCCCAAATCCCACCTCCCTGAGTGATGCCAAAGATAAACCCCTTTGATCTTTGAAGCTAAAACACTGTGGGCACCAGCAGAGAGCAGGGCAGGCAGTCCTACCAGGCAACCCAAAGCAGTGTGTGTGTGTGTCACTTCATTTTTCGGTAAGGAAGATCAGCTAATCATGGAATAATCTAAGGTTGTTCATGAAAGAAGGTGACATCAAAGCAAATAATTTAAGGAACCCCTCGAGGGCCAGAGGAGTTGTAAGGTCTGAGACTGAATCACATGAGCTCAGTCTCCATGAACTGTGTCTCAGTTTTCCTGCAGGTACAAGTTGGAAATGCTTACGATAAATGTTTAGAATTAGTTGGGGAAGGGGGGAAAGTTAAATCACACTAATTATAGCCATGATGGCTTTGGTGCAGTGCCATTTGAAAGCACAGCTATTTTCAACACCTAATTCAAGAAGCCTTAAAAGACATTTCTTCTTGGGTAGCTGAGATGATGCCAGCACAGAGTTTCAGTTTTGGGAGTAGTAGAGTAGTTCACTCTACTGGCAGCATTTCAGCCCAGAGCTGTGAAGGATCATTTGACAGCAAAAGGATTCCTGCTTTTCTTTGGTATCTTGTAGACAGGACAGACAGGCCAGTCACTGGGGAAGGGAACAGGGGAGCTCTGGAGCAGGAGAGGGATGGCTTGTCCCAGAACACCAACCCTCTGTGGTGTCATGACCTCAAAGGCAGGAACCTGGACAGCTCTTCTGCAGGTCCTGCACTGCAAACCTGGATGAAGTTGCAGCACCCCAATTCTTCTCCTACCTTTCCAAGTTCTTTTAGAGTTTAGGGGACTTCAGGGTTTGAATCACATTCTTTGTGCATTCCTGTAGTGCCTTCTGTGGTACCATCCTTATGTTTGCAGTGGGTTCTCCAGTGCAAATGACAACAGCCCTGCACAGATAGGAGTGACTCGGTTTGTTTGATCCAGTCACTCCAAAGAGTTCAGAAAGTCAAAATCAATGACAGAGCTCAGAAAGGTCAGAGGAATCCCTAACCCATTTAGTCCATGAATCCCTATTCCTTCTGTCAGAGGCTGCTGCCGGAGAAGAAAAAAACATCCAACAAGGTTCAAATACCGTGGGTTCCTTTTAAATTAACTTAATGTGGTTGAGTGAAGTAACCACCCTCAAATGCTTGAGGAGATAAACAGCTTCTCTGATTGCTCTGACAGGAAACACTTCCACTCTTGCATGCGCTGGGGATGTACATAACACAAGAAACCTTACTAAGAGGAAAAGCACGAGCTTGGAAAAACACAACAAGAAGTCAACAACATCTTCAAATGAGTAATAAGTCAAATATTTACTCCCACAACACTTCAGGCAAGAATCCTGTGCCTCGGCTCTCACACAAGCATGGACAGCCTGTGGAGAAACATCTTGTACTTTTGTGGCTAGAAAAAGCACCAGGTCCAGGGATGTGCTCAGGAAGTTCATTTCCAGACCTTGGAGGAACTTGTTCTTCCATCCCACCATCTGCCCTTGCACATCTCCTCCGTGTTGTTCCCTCACCAGCTCTGGTGTGGCCTGTCCTGCTCTGGAGAAGCTGGGGTGGCATCCCTGGGGGAAGTCACGCTGAGGAGTTAATGGCAAAGCTGAGTTATTGGCACCATATTTGCCTTGCAGTTCATTTGCCAGCAGGTCATGTCAGGGTTTGTGATTTTGGGGTCCCCTTTTCGGGGTTCTGAGTGTACTCAAGTCCTGCAGGACTGCAAACCACCAGAGTGTTCAAAGAGCCAAAACATCAGTAAGTTTGAAATAAAATGACTCAAAACGTTTCCCGTGCAATAACCTGAGAAATCCAAGGTGGATTTTCTTCGCTGCCCAAAGAGATGGTGGGAAAGAGCCCCTTGTCTGAGACCTGCCCATGGGGTGCAGGAGGGTGAGAGGGAGGGGACTTGGGGGTTTGTGCTGTGGAGCTGCGAGGCTGCCACGCTGATGGGGTATTGGCATTTCTTCTCTGCCTTTTGGAGGATTTCTTCAGAAACCAGTGGGTTTTTACTCCTTTTAAATATGGATCAAGGAGGAGGAATNCACCCCCCACCCACCCAGGGGTGCAGAGTGGGCACCCTCCCCATCCTGCCTGGGCCACGACAGGCAGACCCAGGAGGTTTGGGAAGTGTCTCCTTGCAGCAAGCAAGGAATATCCCATACACTGCCAGCAGAAGGCAACTTAAGGAATAAGCCTTGCAGTTTCAAGGTGATCTTGGGTGTTTCAGGCCTGGGTTTGCTCTCACAGTCTTTCGTTTTACATTATTTTTCGTTATTTTCACATTGTTCCACGACGTGTCAAAACAGACTGATTCATTACAGCACAAACAGGAGACACTTTGATGTAGGAAAAAAAAGTTGTTTTAATGGGANCCAGCAGGTCATGTCAGGGTTTGTGATTTTGGGGTCCCCTTTTCGGGGTTCTGAGTGTACTCAAGTCCTGCAGGACTGCAAACCACCAGAGTGTTCAAAGAGCCAAAACATCAGTAAGTTTGAAATAAAATGACTCAAAACGTTTCCCGTGCAATAACCTGAGAAATCCAAGGTGGGTTTTCTTCGCTGCCCAAAGAGATGGTGGGAAAGAGCCCCTTGTCTGAGACCTGCCCATGGGGTGCAGGAGGGTGAGAGGGAGGGGACTTGGGGGTTTGTGCTGTGGAGCTGCGAGGCTGCCACGCTGATGGGGTATTGGCATTTCTTCTCTGCCTTTTGGAGGATTTCTTCAGAAACCAGTGGGTTTTTACTCCTTTTAAATATGGATCAAGGAGGAGGAAGGAAGTGTCCAAGGCTGGGTTGGATGGGGCTTGGATCCACCAGGTCTAGTGCAAGGTGTCCCTGCCCATGGGTTGGATCGAGGTGAGCTTTAAGTTCCCTTCCAGCCCCAACCAGTTTGTGATTCTATCATTCTAAATCACATTTGACCACCCCCCCCCANTCATTACAGCACAAACAGGAGACACTTTGATGTAGGAAAAAAAAGATGTTTTAATGGGTGCTAAGTAGCAAGTGCCCTTAGGGGTTTAAAAATAAAAATAGAAGCATCACAAAATAATATTTTAACTCCTGTATCCCGGGATCATCCCCATAAAGAATGGAGTGTTGCACACAAAACAGTGCAGGCAACACCTTTGGGTTTGCATTCATTCTGAAAACATGTTTATGTTTGGGTTTGGGTTTGTTTGTTTTTTTTTTTTTGTGGAAAATGGTGAAAATTGTGAAGACCTGTACCCCCTCCCCAAGTGCTCTTTACTAGCAGAATTCAGGCATTTTTTTCACTGAAGACTACAAAGGCATTTCAGTAAATTTTTCAATAAACCCATTTTCCAGTGATTTCCTGCCCTCCTAAGCCTGGGATGCTGCAGAGCATTTGCTGAGTGACCTGAGGGATCTCAGGTGTGCTGAGCAGGCAGGGCCATCCTGCAGAGGTCCCTCGTGTGTGGTGGATTCTCCTGAAGGATTTCTCTCCTTCGTGCTTCAGTCCTTGCCCTTGGCACAATCCTCCTTCCCCAGTGCCTTTGCCCAATGCCAGGCAGATGCCCAGTGACACTGGGAACAGAGGGACTGTCCTGCCTTAAGCCTACAAGTCTGTGAGACTTGCAGGAGGAAAAATTAAACTAAATTGGCTTTATTTTGCTGTTGTTCCTCCTTATTCTGCTGTTGCACCTGCCTGCCCCTGCAATCTGAAGAGCCCTGTCCGTACACAACAACCAAAACCAGCCCCTCCTGCCTCACACAAGGGTACCCAGCACCTCAGGGTGGCTTTGCTTGGCAGGACACATGGCCCATCTCTTCCCACTGCTTTCAACCATGCCAGCTTTTAACTCAGCCCCCTCTTCCCTCCTAGCTGTGAATACCAACACTCCCTCGCTCACCTGGGTCTAAGTTTGGGTGAGCAGCGTGGTTTTCCTCTTGTGCAGCTGCTCATGAGGGCAGGGTTGTAGCTGTCAGGTTTGAGACCTCAAGAACAGCCTTGGAGCCCAGAAACACCCTTTTCTTAAGGCTCAGCACCCCTTCATTCACAGCACAGGCTCCTCCAGGAGGGTCTATCAGACCCTAAGCAGAGGAGATGAACCTTTAGCTGGAGATGGCAAAGGGTGAGACAGTCAGCCAGATTTCTCCCACACCCCTGACCTCATTTTGTCACCCACAGAGACAACTTTCACCCCACATTCCTGGTGTTGTTCTCTGCTTTTTTTTCCAGTGTAGAGCAGACCAGTCCAATGCAAAGCATCCCTTCTCCCATGGGTTTCCCTCTCCTCCAAAGCAGCTGCCTGTCCACATGCTGGCAAAGCTCCCTGGGGGGGCTGGCATGACCAGTCGTGACAGAGAGATGCTCTTGTGGCCCAAGGACATAGTGTCCTACTCCAGTGTCACAGGGCTTCCTGTTCACCCTCCAAAACTTGTGAGACAGCAATGCTGCTTGTGCTGTTGGGAAATGTCCTAACTTGCTTCATAACTTGGAGAAGGCCAGACAGACCACCCTGAAGGAGCCAGCTCTCTCTGGCTGCTCCTGTCCATCCCTCTGTAGGCAGAGCCTGGGCTGGGATCGCGTGTTGGTGTTGAAATCCCGTTTGCAGAGGCTTCTTGCCCTCTCCCTTGGCAGAGAGGGGGCACAGAGCCTGGCACTGGGGTTTGTTCTGTGCAAACCACGGTGTGAGTGATCAGAGACCTCTGTCTTTCTTCCCTGCCAGAGACCTGAGCATGAACAACATCAGCCGCCTGCAGCCCCGCGCGCTCCGCCGCCTGCGCTTCCTGGAGGAGCTGTGAGTATGGGGAGGCTGGAGGGGCAGAGAAGGTGGTTGGGGTGGCAAAGGGACACTGGAGAGGACCCTGTAGCAGTGGCCACAACCCCAGTGCTGCCACTGAAGGGAGGAGACCGCATGCTGGGACGGGGTTTATCTGCTGCTCGAGCTTAGGGGTTTCGTTGAGGCTGTCACCTCCAGGCTGAGGCCGTGCGTGTCCCAAAAGCCAAAAGAAAAGAGGACTTAATCCTCTTATGCAAAAATCAACACTATACCCCAGAGCAGAGCCAGCAGACAGGATGCCCCTCACAGCCTCTGCAGCCCAGAGACACATTAGCCCCCGTGCACTTTGCAGTTTGGATGGAGACGAGCCCGGGCAATGGAAATGCAAAAGGTTTGTCCCAGAGGCTGAGGGGGTCCCACCACAGCCCAGAGGGCTCTGAGGGCTGAGCAGGCACACTCAGGCACAGCAGCACTCTCAGTCCCTGGGATCAGCATGTGGCTGTGTGTCAGTGAAGGAGTGGCCCCACTTCTGAAAGTGTGAGAATTAACCACCAGCACGAGAAACCACTGGAATCCTTTGCAAGCCCCAAAAAATGGGAGCCCGGGGGGCAGAATATTGAGGTTGGCCATTTCTGCATGAGTAAATTGCACCTGTATGGTCTTACTCCACTTGACCATGAGAAATACCTCCAGGTGTTATTCTCATGCTACTGCTACTTTCAACACAGCAGCTTCTGTTGGAAAGCACAGTTTCTTCCAAACACTATTAGTGCATGGCATGATATACTAATATTAATGCTGCATTTGATGTGTGTTGCAAATTTATTGTGTATATAACAGGCACTGCAGCTTAATCTGTCTAAATGAAACACTTTCACTTTACCGAACCAGATCTTGCCACCACCACCAGGCACAACACTGACATTTCAAAAATGGTGTTTTCCAAAATGTCGGAATCACAGACTGGTTTGAGTTGGGAGGGACCTCAAAGCTCATCCCATCCCACCCCCTGCCATGGGCAGGGACACCTCCCACCAGCCCAGGTTGCTCCAAGCCCTGTCCAACCTGGCCTTGGACACTTCCAGGGATGGGGCAGCCACAGCTTCTCTGCCCAACCTGTGCCAGGGCCTGCCCACCCTCACAGGGAACATTTTCTTCCTAATGTTTAATCTAAACATGCCCTCCTTCAGTTTAAGGCCAAGCTAAAAGGCAAGAATATGTGTTTGCATTGCCCTGACAAGAGTCCTTTTCACCTCCCTGGTGTTCTGCAGTGGAGCCACCCTGAGCTGTGGGGACCCACTATATATAATAATAGTTTAGACTGGAGAAGAGAAGGCTTTGGAGTGACCAAATTGTGGCCTCCCAGTACCTGAAGGGAGCCTACAAGGAAGGTGCAGAGAGACTATTTACCAGAGCCTGGAGTGACAGGAGAAAGGGGGAATGGTTCCACACTGATAGAGAGGAGATTTATATTAGAAATTCTTCCCCCTGAGGGTGGTGAGACCCTGGCACAGTTTGCCCAGAGCAACTGCAGCTGCCCCCCATCCCTGGAAGAGCCCAAGGTGAGGTTGGACCCAGCTGGTCTAGTGGAAGGGGTCCCTGCCCATGGCAGGGGGGGGGGAACAAGATGAGCTTTAAGGTCCCTTCAAACCCAAATCATTCCATAACTCTATGATTTTATAATATAGGGGTTTTTTTTACTTCAAATAGTCTTGTAACTCATCATCCCCCTGTCTGTAGTTCAAATCCATTAGAGTTGTAAGAACCCCAGCTGCCCAAACCCCCCTTCCCAGCCGGATGATCAGGAGGCATTTTTGATCATCTTTTCTCTTTCGAGCCAGAGCTGCCCAAAGAGAAGGTGGATTTTCACCCATTTGCATCCATCTTGCAGCCTCTCTCTTTTCATTTGGCCGACGTGCACATCAAAGTGTGGACACCCAACGGCTTCGCTGGGGGTGGTGAAGCTTTTCACGCACAGAGACCAGCCTGCCGTGCACAATTAGCAGTTGTCTTGCTGCAAGCAACCGTGTCCTGATTACATCATTCACAAACAGAGCAGTCTCAACCAGCAGTGAATAAATATTCATAGGCTCCAAAAGAGCCAGCTTCCCACAGCCAAAAATAACCATGAATGAAACAGGCAGAGGGGGAAAAAATTAAACAGGAAAATCTGAAAAAGAATTGGGAGTTGTTAGATAACATTTTACTAGAGGTTCAAAATGCCACAAGTCCTCCTTCAGGAAGGAAAGGAATTTTGACGAGGGGAAAACATCACAGTGAGGGGGAGAAATGCAAAGTGCAGCATCATATATCTCTGCATAGCAAAGTGACTGCCTGAATTTGATGGCAGTAAGAGAGTAATCCTACTTATGGAAATCAAGTCATTGATATGAAATCAAGCAAGGGAGGATTTTATATACTGTGAGTAATTAATGGTGATTCTTTCAACAACAACAACAGCTAGACAGGGACAGCTTGTACAGTATTCATAGGGCTGTCATCGACCAGTAATGCAACTTGCCTGGCATTTCCCCTGCTCTTTTCATTTATCTCTTTGCTAAATTTTCATCCCAAAACATTACATCAGGACCTTGACATTCAGGCTGGGATCACCCTCTGTGCCAGGACACGCATAAGAATCGAGCAAACAAATCCTGCCTGTTTAGACATCCCCAAAGGAAGTTTGTTCAGGTTTCACAGCTGGGATCTCTGCTGGTTTCATTCCCTGGGGTCTGCCAGGGCAGCACACGAGACCAAACCCTCTGTCTGCATCCCCATGGCACAGCTGCCCGTGCTGGGACATGCCAAGGGAGGGCTGAGCAGTGAGGGATCCCAAATCCAGGGATCCCAGTGGTAGTGTCTCCTGGGGAGGGAGGAAGCCCTGCCTGCCCTCCTGCCTGCCCTGCTGCCTGCCCTCCTGCCTGCCCCTCTCCAGGCAGGGAAGTGACTCTGCTGCAGCCCATCCTTGCTGCAAGTGCCTGTCCCCAGTGGGGTGGAAGCCCTTCAGCAGGTTTCTCACCCCCAGGGATTTTGGGTGACTGTTATGGCTTCAGTCTGCCTCCTACACCCTCTTGTTCCCTGTTACATCCTTGATAAACTGAGTGGGTAGCAGGATAGAGCATCTGAAGACAAAATTTGCAAAATTCAGTTTGAGGTGAACCAAAACTGGTGTTCTGGGGATTTGGTCAACCCCAAAAATTTCTTTTAACCTGGCAGGGGAAAAGTTCTTTCATCTTCATGTTTCTTCTTAACATTTCCTCCTTTACTTTTGGTCAGGCCTGAAAAGAAAATGGTATTTCAAATTATATGTGTTTTATTGCAAAGAGGCCTTAAAAAAGATGCCTGAACCTTCTGAAAAAAAATTGGGGGTTGCTCAGCAAAAAATACTTGCCAAATTCAACCCAGACTTTCAAATCTCCCTTTTTAAGGTCCCACAGAGATTCTTATGTTTTAGAGATACTTTAACCTTGGTCTGAGGCTCAGAAACACCCCATCTTTGACAGGCAGAGAGAGCCCAAGTTCCTCTGCCTCCTCCTCATGGTTCTCCCCTCCTGCTCTCACCCAGCAGCTGTGGAAGGTGTCCTATGGCAGGGGGAATGGGACTAGATGACAATTAAGGTCTATTCCAACCCCTCAACCTTGTATAATTCTGTGATTCTGTCTTCTCCCTCGTTACATCCAGCCCCAGTAGCCCAGGGTCTCTTGGAGGAGAGCTTGTGTTTCACACCCTTCACGATCAGCTCCTCTTTCCATGCCTCTATTTTAGCCCCAGCTCAGGCTCCTCACAAAAGTCCTGGATCAGCTGGACTCGTGGCTGAGCTTGTGCACGGAGCCAGGATTCAGTGAGGAACAGGAGCAATGGGAATGGGGAAGATGACTCCAAAAATGGGTGGAGGAAGAACACATTCCCACCACCTGAGCCCCGAGTCTGTGAGGGCTCTGCACACACCCACACCAGGTGGGGGCATGCCAGGGGAAAACAAGAGCAGGGTGGCACATGAGGGTCCTGAGGACACCCAAAACACACCATGACACCCAGCCAGGCTGTGTCGCACAGCACATTTCTGCAGTGGCTCACCTCCTCCCCTCTGGACACCAAGGGACTGGAACAGATCCCGTGCTCAGGGCACAGATGAGGGTACAGGGACTGCTCCAGCTCCAACTGCTCCCTCACTGTGTGCTCTGGGTAAAGAGATTTTCCCACCAGTGCCTCATCCATGCAGGAATGCTGGGACCTGTTAGCCAGTCATTTTTCCTGCGAGCTGCTCAGGAAGGTGTTGCAGATGCAATTAGCACTCATGCTCAGAGGATGCCCAGACTCTCCAGTCCTTTGAAGAGGCAGTGCAAGAGGGTCCTCAGCAGCTGCCCATCGGTCTGGGCTCTGCTCTGCACCACCAGCCTCGAGCTCTGGAGACGGGAGAGGCTGCGTGTGAGCAGGCACAGTCCCAGCCCAGGCACTCACCAGGCTTTCCCTCCAAAGAAAACCTGCAGAGAGAGAGAGAGGTGTTCAGAGCTGGGCCTCACACAGGCAGGGAGCAGCCCAGAGTTTAGTATGTCTCCTCTTTGTTTCTTTCTTTTTCCTTTTTTTTTTTTTTTTTTTTTTTTTTTTCTTCCTTCTTCTTTTCTTTCTCTCTTTTTGGCAGCAGGAAGATTGCTTAAAGTTGCTAATAAATTCCAGTTAATGAAGCCTGAAAAGCTAGAGTTGGGAGCCAAGAGAAACAAGAGCAATCAGTACAGAAGGAATAGAAAGAGGATCTTGAAAGCCGGCCTGGGAATAATAACATGTTGAAATGTGTTTGCCGGCGAGGGCTTTGTTACTGTGCTTTGAATCCAAGCACGAGCTCTCAGTGCCAAGAGGAGAAACTGCAGCCAAAGGCAGGTGTTCATTGCCATTCACCTCTTGCTTCGGGGCACAGCGGCAAGATCAGACCCCTTCCCAGCCACTGGCTCTTTCACCTGCCTTTTCTCGGGCCCCGGGGGCAGAGGGACTCACCGTCACGGGGAGGGCACGCTCGGCCCCCGCGCGCTCAGCGCCCGCTCCGTGGGCTCCCCTCGTGGGCTGTTCGCTTTCCCAGGCAGCTCCAGGGGCCAGAGGCCAAGGGGCAGCAGAAAAGTGAAAGGGAATGAAATGCAGGCTTTTCTCCTTGTTTGCACCTGTGAGGGAAGCACCTTCTCCCTCCTCTGCCCAGGAGGGTGCAGGGACTGCTGGAGTTGTGAAGCACCCTCGCTGTTCCGGCGTGTTCCAGCTGGAATCCACTCCAGCTCCCAGGCATGGGAACATCCATCTCGGGGGGCACTGCCCAGCACAGGGGCTCAGCCCAGGGCTCAGCACTGCAGGGATGCTGGCTGTGGGACATGACTCCTTTGGGAGAGACAGCTCTGCTGTGGAAGGGGGTGCTGGCACTTTTGGGCAGTGCTCACAGGTGTTGGCACCGTGGTGAGGAGCCGTTCCTGGAGCAGTGCAGGAACATGTCCGAGCAGGGTACTCCTGGGACAGCAGCTTTGGCAGGTTTCCATGACATAGCAGGCTGCAGAGGTCTCTTGTGGAGACAGAAACACTTATAGGGCCATGACCTTGGAGGCAGAATCGCTGCTCCCTTGGTAGCCACCTCGCCTGGCACTGCCCTGCATTTCCAGGTGGGTGTAGAGAAGAAGCTGCAGCTCTGAATTCTTGGTTCTCCCGGGATGCTGCACAGCTCCTGTGTCTGAGAAGGCACCAGGGTGCAAAAGGAGACTAAGTGGTTCATCCAGGACTTTCTGTTCTCCTGGTTGGCACCAGTCCTTGGCAGAGTATGGTGCTGTTCTGCTGATCATCAGTTCACTGGGTGAGCAAAAGCACAGAGAGACTTAAAGGATAATTCCTGTGATGAAGCCTCCCAAAGGTCATCCCTGCACAATCTGTCATGATGTGGGGACAGACACTGGCTCAGGTGAAGGTGGGGACAGGAGAGAAGGGTTTCTAAGGGGTTGTCTGTCATGAGCATTGACAAGTGAAGCCAAGTTATTGCAGGGGCCTGAATTAAATTCAAAATGTTTCGAAAAATGAGGTGTTTCAGTTCTATTCCTACTCCATTTAGGCTTGGGAGAGTGTTCAGCAACAGCTGGGATAGCTGGCCCCAGTTTTCCTGAAAACTGCTTTCCATACAACTAATTCTGTTCTGGGGTACCCCAAGTGGGGCACCCAAAATAGAGTCAAAAGCTGAAACTGCTCTGTATGTTGGGAGGGAACAAACTGAAACCCTTTACAGTTTATAATATAAAGCGATGGAATGAAGGTGTTCAGTGTCCTGTACTGGGCTGCTCATTAAGGGGTTGTGTCTTATTAAATCTTGCTTGGCAGAAGAATCCAAACTGGCTTGCATACGAACATTCATGTGGGTTGAAAACTGGCTTGAGGACCATAAACAAAAGAACAAATGCCATCAATCTATCGAGTTGGAACAGGCACGGGGTGGGGGGGTGCAGCAAACAGGGTTAGAAACAGGCACAGTCTCCTCCTCAGGGATGGAGTGAGGCAGCAAAGACCACGTTAAAGGCACCTCCAGGTGATACCAGCCCAGCACCAGCTGCAGATTCCTCTGCGGGAAGGAAGAGTCCAAACCTGGCTCTCTTCCCCAATGTGCCATGTTTTCACTTGCATGATTAATTGGCTCCGTTCCTCTTTTTGCACCGGCACGAGAACAAACGGAGGCATGACCCGGGTCCCCCGTGTGCCCAGGGGAAGACACACGCCTGGCGTGATGGCACTGCCCGGGCAGGAGCGCCGAGTGTCTGGGCACTCTGCCTTGCCGGTGTCAGAGCTTGAGAAACCAGCAGCAGATCAAAGGGGGCGGCCGCCCCGCTCAGCGCAGACCTGGCAAGGGGAAAATTCCACTGGGATCTGGACACACATGTTTGTCCTGTCCTGCCAATGGGCAACGTTCCTGCCTCCTAATGGGAGCGATAAGAGCATCGCCGTGCCGCCTGAGCGCGTGGCATGAGCCATCATGCCCAACACACAGCCCTCGGGCGTGCCATGGAAGTTGTAGCATGACCAAGAAGCCCGAGATACGGGAGGGGGTGGGAGCCTGTGGGAACCGAACAGCAGCAACCGTAAGGTGGTAAACCGGGAGTTTGTTCCAACTTGGAGTGCATTGGGAATGCAGATCAGAGCCTGGAGGAACGTTCCCAGAAGTCACGGGAGCGGTGGAAGAGAGGGGGGGGAGCACAATCTGAAATCCACCAGGAGCTTTCCAAAGCAAGCCAGCCATAGCCAGCTCCCACTCTCCCCTTTCACCTGCCCCTTCTCTCCCTCTTCCATCAGTCCCTTTAAGTCCAGGGCTTTTCCTTTCTCACAGCAGGACGTACCACTGAACCAAGTCCTAAAAAAAAGCGCTGAGCGGGCCTGGAGCTGAACTCCTGTGCTGTGGACCAGACATTCACCCCTGCAAGAGCAGCTCCTCTTCCCCCTGTGCTTAGGACAAAGGCAGTGCCACCTCTCAGTCCTTCTTGGTGGGGCTGCTTGCTTCAATCTTCCCCACAGAAGGAGCAAATTAAGAGCTGTCTCCGTGGATGTCACACTGGCAGCATCACTTCAAATGTTATTGTTCCATTTTAAATAGAAAAGAAAGAACCATTTCGCTGCGTTTCCTGTGGGATGTGAATTCTGGAGATATATTCAATGGGTGCCTGCCTGCCAGGCAGAGGGATCTCTGGAGAGTGTCAGTGAGAAGGACAGAAGGAACCAAGCACTAGGAATACTGCCAAGTGACCATGGACAGAGGAAGGGTCTCACACAGGAAAACTTTTGTGTCTTCAGTCTCTTACATGAAGTGGAACAGGAGCTGATGGCATGGAAGCAAAGGATGGGCAGGAAGAGGCTCCAGAACTGGAGCACCTCTGCTCTGGCTGAAAGAACTGGGGTTGTTTAATCTGGAGAAGAGAAGGCTCTGGGAAGACCTGAGAGCCCCTTCCAGTGCCTTAAGGGGCTCAGAGAGAGCTGGAGAGGGACTTTGGACAAGGACACGAAATGACAGGTCAAGGAGGAATGTCTTCCCACTGGCAGAGGGCAGGGTTAGATTAGATATTAGGGAAAAATTCCTCACTCAGAGAGTGGTGAGGCCTCTGGTTGCCCAGAGAAGCTGTGGCTGTCCCATCCCTGGAAGTGTCCAAGGCCAGGTTGGGCAGGGCTTGGAGCAACCTGGGCTAGTGGAAGGTGTCCCTGCCCATGGCAGGGGGTTGGACTGGATGATATTCCAGCAAAAACCATTTTGTGATTCTATGATTTCTTCCTGGTGGCCACCCTTCCTGCTTTACAGGACTCCCCTGAAGGCCTACCCATTCCTGATCTGCTCTCAGGGGGATGGGACAGCTGTGCTGCCTTGCCTGGAACATCTGGCCACCACTGCCAGCTTAATGCAGCATCTGTCCTGGGAGGTCTAGCAAGACTCCAAACCCCACACCTCCAGACCCTGTGTGCATCTCCTGGCCATGCAACCCCCTGGGAAGGCAAAACCTCAGCCTGTGTGCACAGAGACACATCCCTCCTCCCAGTCCCTGCAGGCACACAGGTGAGCAGAGCCCATCTCAGACCTCAGGGACACTCAGTTGCCTTGGGAGGTGAATTGAGGAGTGGCTGTGACTGGTGCCTCCCTTTGTGCCTGCTCCTTGGCTTGGCATGGACCTCTTGGAGAGAGGAGCTGGGTTGCCTCAGCAGCAGGAAAGAGTTAAAGGTACAGACAGAAGAGCCAGAAGCCAAGGGTGAGCCAGGGACAAGGCACAGTCCCAGTGTGGCATGGCCAGGGACAGCAACAGCAGCCAGAGGGAGGCACGGTGCCCTTTCTGGGGCTGGAGAATGTTTTGGGCCTCTAAACTCCCCCAGGATGGTGCCCAGTGAAAGCAGGGTATCTATTGCAGAGTTATTTTTCCCTTTATGTCCTGTGATACCCCTGGGGCTGAGATGCCATGAGCTGGCTCTGCATGTGTCCCCCCAGGGTGTGAGACCCCTTGCTGCCCTGCCCTGAGACCAGCAGCCCCAGCCTGGCCTCCATCCCAGCTCCATACGCCTCTCCTGCTAATCCTGGAGGTCCCAGATCCTTTTAGGCACCCAGCAAACCCTCAAACACACCCAGGAAAGCGAACAGAAAGGCGTGGAGCTGCCAGGAAACAAGCTGAGAGGTGCATTTGAGTACTTGTAGACTTCTGGCAGCGGAGGCTGGAGCAGCTCCGGGGAGGTGAGGACAGACAGCCCTGGCTGAGCCAGGGAGGAGGGATGCAGGGAGCAGGCTGAGGATGCCGTGCAGGAACACCTCCCCTCCAGTGAGGCACTCCATTCTCCCAGACGACACTCCCTCCCATGTGGAAATCAGCAATCAAAAGGAGCAATTACCCCAAATCACAGCCCCCAAGTGACAAATAGCCCAGCCTGCCAGGTAGCTGCAAGAGGCAGGTTCCAACCTGCTCACACACATTAAAGAGACGACCCTCTGCTGTTTATGGTGTCGAAGGCCTAATTATGGGAGCAATTTTCTCTGGATTCCCGAGGGGAGAGACAGAAAGGGAGAGCTCTTGGGCACACACAGAGAGGGAGAGCACTGCCTGCTCTGCCACCAGCGAGTGTGGCTGCCCAAAACAGCTCCAGTCCTCCCCCTGACCTTTGCAGGGTTCTGGTTGCAATGCACGGGGCTTCCAGCTGGGATTACTCTGCTCATCTTCCACACCTGCCTCCTCCCCAGACAAAATGCCCAAAAAGAAATTAGCTTTGTCAAAGTTCAGCGCTTACCTTTGCCAGGGTCTGAGCCAAATATCTTGGGCCTGGTTTGGATTTTCTGTGAGAGTGAAGATGAGCCTGGTCACAAATGATGTTCACTTTCTCTGTTTTGGAGACACAATATTCCACTCCAAGTCAAGGAGATAACAAGTTTCTTACTGAAATGTAGTAGCAGTTTAGGGTCTTAATAAGGTTGTTAAACTTGTCTTTATGATTTCTGGCTGGTAGGCAGTGGGACTTGGTCCATGTTTGTCCTTGTGGGTGAAACAGGAGGAGAAGACTCTCCTTTCCTCTGGGTAAAGCTTAGAGCCCAGAGTCCCCACTCCTGGCTCCACCACAGGTCCTCACCGTGGTCCTGATGATAACAGTGATGCAGTTTCTAATGTCAGTGAAAAACCCAAAGACCTTTAAATTCCCCAGTCTGCTCTGAGTCTTGCTAAACTCTGAACGCTCTGATTAGGTGATGCTGTACCGTGGCAAATCCCATGGGTTTCCTTGAATAAACTCTTTCAGTAAGTTCTGAGTGTTGTCCCCTGCTCTTTGTTCTGAATGTTGCCCCCTCCTCCCAGATAGTCCCATTTTCCTCTGTGATGCTGCTCTTCCTTTTGTCTTCCTCTCCCACCCCTCCACCCTCATTCAGCCTTCCCAGCTTGTGTTGTCCCTACCCTCAGCTTCCCTCCTACACTTTTCCCCAGCCATAACTCATCCAAGAACCACTTAGGACTTTTCTCTCCTGGTTTTGGAAAGCACACTGAGACAAGCTGGCTCTGCTGGGGCACCTACATGGTACTCCCCATCTCCAAGCCCTTCCCTGTGTCCCCTCACAGCAGTGATTCCAAGCCCCAGGGTGCTGAAGGAGCTGGACTTTAGCTGTGACCACACAGGTGAAAGCAGAGCTGGGAATGAGGGAGTGGAAGCAAATCAAGTGGCATCAAGCTTTGATGCACAGGACAAAGGAGAGCCTGCAGGATGCAGAAATGGGCCACATGCAGGCAAAAGGGACAGATAAGGGGGCAGGATTTAGAGTCAGTTGTCCCTCTGCATGAACAGAAATAGCTCTCTCCTGCTCCACTCTCCCTGCCAGGTCCTGGCATAGAGCAGGGTCTGTAACCTGGTCAGTGCCCGAGCTGTGATTTGGGTGGGGATCTCTGTGTGTATCCAGGGAATGGCTTTAGCCACGAGCTGTCTCTGAATGCTGAAAATCCTGGGCTCAGGTCTAGCAGGAGCTATAATTGTCTTTGCCTGTTCCATGATAAGCAGAGGTGGTTCAAGCTCAGGATCATAGTTCAGCTTGCAGGTGCTGCAGCCTCCTCTCAAGGGGACAGAGGCACGAGGGCCAAGCTATTAAAGCTCTGCAGACAAGGGACTGTCATTTGCAAGGGTGTTGACAAATCACTGGCTCCTCTTTTTCTTGCAGACGCCTCTCTGGAAACCAGATCTCCAGAATCCCAGGGGAAGCTTTCTTTGGTCTTTACAACCTGAAGATTCTGTAAGTAACTCACTCCCCTCCACAGAGCCACCCCTGTCCCTGCCCCCCCAGCCCCCTGGCACTGGCCCTGCTGGGGACTGGCAGCCACCTCCAGGGGATGCAAAGCTATGAGTAGGTGTGGTGTCAGATGTTAAACCCAAACCCTCACCAAATGCTCTGTTGTGGTGTACCCCCCATGTGGTGTCCACACCCCAAACTGGCCCCCATCTGCTCTGCTGCTGGGTTGGGGCTGGGTTGGAGCATTCCAAAGGTCCAGGCACTGGGGAAAGTGCCTGTGCTCTGCCCAGCCCAGCCTGTCCTTGCCACAAACCTCTGAACAGCTTAGGAGGCCTCTGCAAGGCTCTGGAATGACCTGCCCCTGGGAAGGGTGGGATCCTTGGACAGTCTGCCCTCAGCTGGAGCCCAACCTGCCCACAGGGCTGATGGGGACAGCTGGATCCAGGAGCATTGCAGCCATCAGGCCATGCTTGGATCTGCTAGCCCTGCTTAATAAAGGTTATCATGGGCAGGCCACCCACCTCTGCTGTCCAGTGGGGAAGCTTTAATGGCCAAAGTTCCTCTGGAAGCTTTGGGAACTGTACTGAGATGAGCTGGCTCTGCTGAGGCACCTACAGTCCTTTGTAGGGTGTCTCACTGCTTGTGGAGTCACACTGCTTTTCGTAGCCATGTGACAGTCCCACAGGGTCTGTTGAGGTGGGAGTCCCTTGCTCCCTTTCAGGAACCATCTTAAAAATCTGCAATAAACATTTTATCCCCAAGGGGATGTTTTGAACTCAGCCACAATGTGAAATTGTTGTAGCTGGTCCAGTTTATACAGAGCGAGCAGGTACGAACCTGCTCCCAGGATTAGAGAGTATAAGGCTGTTTACTACGTCTTCTGAAGATGTAAAGTATGAATCCTGCCCTAAATCTCAGGGCTTAGAGATTTATCCATCCCCTGCATTAGGCAACAAATCAAAGGAACTGAGGCAAAACCGCAGCTCTCCCACCCAATTTCAACAAGAGGAACCTTCTACTCTGGGGACGCGGGAGCTTTTCAAGGTGCTTTTGATCAATTTCTATTTGTGTCAGGCCCGGGGAGCTCCTGAGGCAGCCCAGGGAGCTCCTGAGGCAGCCCAGGGAGCGCTGCCTCCCTTCCAGAGCTGGCACAGCTCCCTGCAGGGAGCACGGCAAGAGCAGCGTGCTGGCCCCACGAGCGCTCGCTGCCACCCAGCCCGCCCCACCGCCCCACGAGTGACCCCACGGTGAGGAGAGGCTTGAAGGATCAGGGAAGTGATTGCACTGAGATCATTTTAGGCAGGACAACCTGCCTTGCCCTTGGCACAGTGGCACAGAGTGGCACACAGGCTGTCATGTCTCTCTGCCTGAAACTAAACCACATACCTGCTTAGGGCCATGGTTTAATGGTGGGCATGGCAGTGTAAGGTTAATCTTTGGATTCCATGATCTTAGAGGGCTTTCCCAAGCTTTAAGATCCTATGATTCTATGAAATTTACTCTGAACCCCACCCCAACCTTTGCCATGGGGGTGTGCAGAGCACTAGCCCAGCTGCAGGACCAGGGAAGGGAGGATGGGTGCCCATCCAGGTGAAGGAGATGTCTAGTGAGGGGAACCTGAACAGCCCATGAGGCAGGAAAAATCAGAGGGGTGCTGGTATGTCAGGCATTAGAAGACAGGAACAGGGAGGAAAGTCTTGTCTCCTCACTTTAGACAGAGGCAAAGCATTGATTTATACTTAACCATTTCAGGTCTGCTGAAAATAAAGACAGAGGAGGACTCAGGGAGGGCAAGTCACCCTTCAGGCTTTACACTGAGCTTCTCTGGGGTGCTGGGCTCTGACAGACAGCAAAGGCTACAAGACAGGCTGCTGGGCTGGGACCCACCCGCATCAAGACACCAAGTGTGATGCTTCTGCCCCTCTTGATGCTGGGCAGGCTTTGGCCACGCTGTCCCACCTGGGACCTGCCCCACAGAACACGGGGCAGCAGGAGCAGCCTCATTAGGAAATGCCAAATCCTCACCTGTGGGGAAGCTAGAATAGGAATTACAGGGATGGCAGAAGAATTTGATTGAAGTGTCTCTTTCTGCCCATGCCCTCCTGCTGTACCTCCTGTGCAGCACTAAGGAACCCACCCACGTATCCTGGTGCACACAGAGGGCAGTCTGAGCCTCTGGCACTCTGGCACTCACTGATCTCTGCCCCATCAGCTCCTAATTTCACTCTGTTGTACCCCACTCACACCACCCTGACATTCTCCCCTATTTCTTTTCTTGGCTGATCTTCCCACCTCCTGCTCTGTGTGCTCACGGGCCAAGTGCAGACACCACGGAGCACCATGAGCCACCTCACTGTGCACACAAAGCCCTTTCCCACGGGGTTCACACTGCAAGGCCACTGGGACCCCTCTGAGATGAGTGTCACCCACACAGCTTGGTGTGAGTGTGCCTTGGCAAGTCCATAATTATCACCCCTGGTTCACCTTCTATGCTGAGAAAGGGGCAGGAAAGCCCCAGGGATGGATCTCAGCCCATGGCAATGAGAACCCTCAACACACAAGGAGCAGCACAACTTCTGGGGCTCCTGGTCCTCCAAAGTGTGCTGGGGAGGTCAGACAGGGGGTCCTGCAGCCCAGTGGGAAGAATCAGGGGTCTGGTGATGAACTAAAGGAATGATGAGTCAACTGACATTACTTAACCTGGAGCAAAGGTGAATGAGGATGGGCACAAACCATCAAAGACGAGCAGCTGCTTCAATAAGGAAGGAAATGCATGTTCTCCATATATGAAGACAGGAACAGCAGGCCTGGGAGCAGATGGCACCAGGGGCTTTGGGGCATATTGTGTCTATAGATGTGGATGATCTGGCTGGCTGGCTGAGGTTTGACAGGTGACAGGCAAGGCTGTAACTGGGAATGGCTGCCCCAAAAATGACCAGCTGAAGGCTGTGTGGGTATTCAAGAGCTGACTAACAGCAGGCTCAGAGATCTTACCTCTGGTGACAGGGCTGTCCCCTTAGGAGACAGCTGGGGATGGAAACAATTTCCCCAATTTAATTTTAGTGTGCTGAAGCCTTAGAGATAATTGTAGTCATGTGCAGGTCCACCAGTAAACTCTCACATGCATCCTGGGACGTCAAAGGGCCCAGCGCTTTCCCAGTCCTTCCAGAGGATTTGTTTATGTTTAAAAAAGGATGGGAAACACCCTGGGAATTCCTCCACAAACCTGCCTGTGCAGATGGTCCTCTCCCTGCCCTCGGAGTGAATCCCAGAGGTACTGGAAGCAGGACCAGATTCTTGGCTCTGCCTGCCCTGGCTGCTCCACTGCACAAAAACCACCTGGAAAGTGGCCACAAAGATAGGCCTGTGCAGAAACCATGCAGGGGTACACCCAGGAGAGCAGGTGTGTGGAGACTTGGGAGGGAGCAAGCCAAGAGCCAGGCTGCCCCACTGCAGCAAAGCATCGTCCCGTGGGGGAACGTGCTGAGATCCTCATGCATGGAGCCTTGAGGCAGCCCCCAGCCAAAGGCAAGGCCAGATGGGGCCTCCTCATCTCCCCTCAGACAAGTTCAGGCTGACAGGGGGAGATGCTCAGCAGCTCTGAGGTCTTCTCCAGTGGCAGACCCTTTGCAAAGAGTCCCTGAGTGCACCTCTCCTGAGGGCTCTGCCCACCCACACCCTCCCCACAGAGGTTGGTGCTCCTGGGTCCATCTTCAGTGTCAGGACCATAAGAACCAGCTCCATGGGCTGTTGTGTCCCTTCTGTAAGCTCCTTCCCTTGCAAAATTGCTCTCCCAGCCTTGAAGGGGTGGCAGAACTTAATTAAGTATCTGGAAAGCTGGAAACTTCGCCATCCTTGCAGACCTCCTCATGAGCTGTTTGAATGTCCCACCCCTCTGAGTGTCCTGGATGGAGCTCCATCAGCCAGGAGGGTCCATCCCAGCTGGCCATGTGGCTGAGCTGGTGCTTCACACGATGTCACACAAGTATCCCTCAGCAAACACTCCGCTGCACAACCAGGATTGCCAGCCTCCTGACTTTCCTGGCTCAACATGTCACAGCACCAGCAGCTCTTACTTGCTGAGAAGGAATCCCACACCAAACTCCACGGGGAAAGGCTCCAAGCACAACCATAACCTCCCCCCAAAATGTGGGTGCATCCTCTTGGCTGCACACCCTGTACCCTCAGCACTCAGCTGGGGTTGCCCACCCTGCCACTCCATTCCTCAACCAGCCCAGGTGAGTGTGCAGACCCCACGCTGCCCTCACCTGCCTGCACAGCCCCTGGTGTGGGCACTGCCCTCACCTGCCTGCAAATCTCCTGGTGTGGGCACTGCCCAGCACTGCCCTGGCACAAATGAGTAGACCCAGCACTGCCTGAACCCTCTCCCAACCCCACACTGCCCTGGCACTTCCCATGGCTCATCTCCATCCACAGGTAAGCTGGAAGAAGCCTGACAAGGGTGGCCTTCCTTGGCACATGCCACATTTCCTCTGTGGCCACCTAACCAGTCTCTTCTCCGGGTGAACTACAACCACAGCACCTCCTGTGCTCCAGGACTAGCCTGGCTTGTGAACACACATCAAAAAACATCCCCAAAAAAAGCCACATTGCCCCAGGATGGCACATCTGAAGGTGGTTTGGGACTCCAGGAATCCCCAGACAGACCCCTAAGTCTTGGACAACCCGGAGCCTGCGAGAACACAAATGGCTTTGAGACAAAAGGAATGGGGTGGCACATCCAAGAGATGCTTCCACTGGGAGCGAAGGGGAACGTGCAGAGGTTGGAATGCCTTTAATCCCCATGATGGGCTCCAGGCACAGTTGCCTCGAGCAGTAACAGCCCTTTGACTGTGCTGGCTGAGTCACCTCAGCCTCCCGAGATGGGGACACCTCATCATGCACAGGCCTGTACCTCTGAGGGCTGTGTGTCTGCTGAGACTCTCTTGGGCAAGGATCCTGGTGTGATGGCACCCAATCCCAGCAGTTTTCTGGTCGTTGAGGTGTGGTCTCTGCCAACAAACAATCCTCCTACTTCTGAAAAGGAAACCTGACCTCTGAAGAGTTGGGATTTCTTTTCTGGTTCCAGTCAAACTGTGGGCAGCAGGTTGTGTGTCCATGTCTGCCAGTGCCTGTAAGCCCCAGTACCACCTGACACAGTGCCAGCCAAGGTGACAGGGCTCCATCCACACCTGCTTTTGAGCACTTGCTGGCCTGAACAGTCTTTGCTTGTCATGTTCATCAGTGTCCTCAGCTTGGCTCATCAATCACCATGGTCATAGAACCACAGAATCACAGAATGGGTTGGGTTGGAAGGGAGCTCAAGCACCATCTCATTCCAATCCCCTGCCATGGGCAGGGACACCTTCCACTAGACCAAGTTGCTCAGAGCTCCATCCAAACCGGCCTTGAACAATCCCAGTGATGGGGAGTCCACAACCTCTGTGGCCAGCCTGTGCCTCACCACCCTGAGTAAGTCCTGGAGGACTTTGCTCATTGATGCAGCTGCTTAAAGACAGAAAATTGGACTCAGCAACTGAGAAATGACAGCAGCCAGAGTGGGAGTGCTCTATGGAGAAGATGTTAAGCTCTGACTAAGGTTGTCTCCAGGCTGCCTTGCTATGGGAAAGCAAATGAAGCCCAGGGGTTTTGTTTGAATCGAAGGCAGGAGCTGATGGAGAGGCAGGAATAGGCAAATGCTGATGGACAAAGGGCGAGGACAGTGTGATCTGGGATCTCAGAGCATCTGTGGTCTTGTGCACTGAGGCCCAGGTTCACAGACCACATCTGTGCCTCAGTCCTGACCCTGCAGATCCCTGCACCACCACCCATGCTCACACCCTGGAAAAGCAGCTCCCTGTCAAGGGGAGCACAAATGCAGGGAGGGGACAGGGGGAGGCTTTTTAGGGAGGTGAAGTCAGCAGGTGAGTGGTCACCCCAGTCCTGCAGTGAGCCCTTAATGCAGAATGTACTGGCCATCCTTGGAGCTGGCCTGGAGCCCAGGACTCCTCCTGCAGGAGGACAGCATTGTCCTCCTCCATCCTATACAAGAGCAGCATCCCAAAGGGAAAATGCCACCACTTGGACAGAGAGGGACCCAGTAGCTCTTCAGATGCCCTGCTGTCCTCTGAGCCTTTTAGCCATCCCCCTTTTGCAGCAGTGACTGGACACCTCAGTGCAGAGAGGCCCCAGGAACCAGATGCCAGAGAGAGATGTGACCCTGCTGGTGTGTTGGGGTCTCCTTGGCATCATCCCCCAGGTTTTGGTATAATTATCGGAGCTCTTGCCAAAATCATGCTCTATGTTGTTGTCAAAAATGTCTTTTATGAAAAAAAAATAATATGTAAGAATGATTTAATGTGATATGTAAGGATTGACTGCAGTGAGCAGGGCCTGCCAGGGCCTTCCTGAACACCAGGCTGTAAGAAAAGCCATCCTGGGGCGTGCAGTGATAGGTGCAGTGTGTCTTTTCCTGCTCAAACCTGAGCTCCCAGTGAGCAAAGATGGAGTTTTCCTGAGCTTGAGGCTGAATGAAGAACTTCTTGTTTAACACCAGGGTGGCCCCGTCCCTAGAAAATTATCTAACCCAGTTTGGAACTGGTTTTTGGCTTCGCTGTGTCGTGCTCTGATGATGAGTTATTGGATTAATTATGTGCCATGTGAAAAAGCATTGGTTCTTGTCCCAGTCCCAGCATCTGAAAACTCCTCTAGCTGCCCCACTGCTGTGAAAAACAGCACTGTCCTGCACTCCAGTGGTTTTAGAGGTCTCTGAAGCCTCTTCCTTAAATATTGTTTGTCTGAGCCAAAATGGCTTCATTTTGGAACCAGTCCATGCTGATGGTGGTCTGGAAAGTCTCTCAGTCTGTTTTACTGGTAGGAGAAGGAGCTTGTAACAAATGGTAGGCAGCAGGATCCAGCAGGAGTGTGACAATGGGCTTTGCTTTAGTACTGACTCCAGATACTTGCAGTGATCAATCCTCAGATTTCACAGAGCCATTGAGATCTAATGGGAGTCCCACCAAAACCCCAACAGCGCTTTCTGAAGCCCCACTCTGCATCTCTCCGTGTTCAGCTCTGCATCTTGATTGTTAAAAGACATGAATTATTCTTCTACTTCCCACTGGGCTGCAGGGNAGCAGGAGGTGGGAAGATCAGCCAGGAAAGGAAACAGGGGAATTCTGAGAATGTCAGGGTGGTGTGAGTGGGGTACAACAGAGTGAAATTAGGAGCTGATGGGGCAGAGATCAGTGAGTGCCAGAGTGCCAGAGGCTCAGCTCTTTGGGCTGCCCCTCACCACTAAGGCCATGCCCTTCCCCTCTGACACTGGCAGTAAATGGCAACAGGACCCCAAGCACCATTTCCTTTTTCATGCCATCTCCAGCCACTCTTTGAAGGTTTTGGAAAGAGAAACCTCAGATATGTAAAATATTCCCTTTTTTAGGCACTTTCCCCAGCCCAGCTGCCATGCTGGGATGTCTCTCTTAGCCAGAGGAGCATGTACTAATGATGTCCCAAGTCTGGAAGGAACAAATAAGTTCAGGACAGAAGCTGGTCAAAAACTGAGCTTTTCCAAAGATGCTGGGGTGATAACACCGATAAATTCAGATTTGTGGTGCTCCAGCAGCTCAGCGAGAGAGGGTAGTGACTGACCAGGTCTGAAACACCCCTTGGGGTCTGATTCTCACCCTGCCTCTATCACTGGAGCCTGGGGTAGGAGCACTGCCACCCCTGCCTCCTCCTTTCCCATCACTTATAAAGGTATCTCCACATCCACAACCCTTCTCCACGCCCTATTCCCACTCCCATCTCCCAGGAGTCTTCCAGAGTCCTGCCCATTTCACCAACAGGTCCAGGGACCTGCTGCCTCTGCAATCCCAGCCCTGGTTTGGTTGGTTTTTCCCCAGTTAGTGCTGTGAGCAGTGCCAAGGCTGCAGAGCCCCTCAGCAAAGAGCTCTGAGGTGGCTCCTCACCCCCTGTTCCTGCAGGTGGCCCTCAGTGGGATAGCAGAGCTGCCCATGGGCTGGTTTCCATCACCCCACAGAGCCAAGCACGGCTGACACAGAGAGGGACAAGCACAGGGCAGCTGGCTCAGAGCAGGGGTGTTGCTCTGGGGTGACACACACATCCCCAGGGCAGAGGTCCCTTTGTGGTCACACCCTCTGAGTGGACCCCCAGGAGAGCACCAACCCCCCCCCGGGCTGCAGCTCACCTGCTCTAAGGAGCCCTGCTTGGCCAAGCCGGTGCTTTCCAGCCCCTTTGCAGCGAGAGCTCCAGAGACACTCAGCAACACCCTCCATTTCGTGTCAGGCTTGCTTTTATATATATTTTTTTTCCTCTACTTTTTTAACAAAGTTTTCTTTTTTCTAATTATAGGATGTTGCAGAACAATCAGCTGAGTCGCATCCCTGCAGAGGCACTGAGAGATCTTCCAAACCTCCAGTCTCTGTAAGTCATCAGTGCTGCGAGCTGCACAGTCCCTTGGGGGCCCCAGGCTTCCCAGCATTTGAGTCATTAGTTCCTTTGTCAGGGATGTTCTGTTCCTTCTTCCTTTTCTTTTCCAATTTATGCAAAGATTACTGTCACTTAGAGCAGAAGGGAGGAGAGGGCAGTTTTCAAGGAAGAAGCAGTGTCTTGGTGGAGGATGTTGAAATTACAGCTCCCCATGTGTGCACCGCGATGAAAAGGCCACCAGTGCCAACTCATATTTCAAGGAACGCTGGAAAATATCCACCCAAAGAGTCTCTGTCCTCTCCACTGTGGACCACAGTGGGGAAGGGACCTGCCAGGGAGCACACAGGACACTCTGGTGTGACAACATGTGAGCTGGGCTCTTTTACCCAAATGGAGGGTAACTGTGTCGGGGTAGAAATGCTTTAAAATACTTATAAATAGTTTAAAATACTTTTAGCAATTCAGCCTTGAAACACTTGCAGCTTTGCTGAGTGTAGACACAGACTCTGGCAGTGTCACTGAATTTAGGGAAGGTCTGTTTGGGAATTGCCCAGCTGGTGTAGGCAGCACTGCTGGGGCTTGTAAGAGGCTTCTGAGTTGGGCTGACTGAAAAACTGGCCTTATCCCTAATCCTTAACTTCAGTCCCTGTGTTACATGGTCCTTTTATCATAGAAATGTCTGGGAGTCTCCAGGACAGCCTCCTGCTTGGAGCAGGACTATCCCAAATACTCAGTGGGACAAGCAGCAGAACAGTAGGAACTTCTGTAGGCCAAGTCCAACCATCAGCTCAGCACCACCATAAAGACCCCCACCCCACATCCCCAAGTGCCAAGAGACAGCGACTCTATCACCTCACTGGGCAACTTATTCCAGTGCCTGATCAGTCTTTCAGCGAAAAACTATTTCTAATATCTAATCTGAACCTCCCCAGGTGCAATTTAAGGCCATTTTCTCCTGTCCTATCACTTGAAACACGGCAGGAGAGACTGATCCCCACCTCACTACAACCTCCTTTCAGGCAGCTGTAGAGAGCAACTTTCCACTCTTCACACAGAAACTGCACAAGAGGGAACCTTGGGCTGGGTGAAGGCCCAAGAACCATGGCTGGTGACTAAGTCTGGCATGGATGGGAGGCACAGCCCTGCTCTGGGTGGAGGGGGACGTTTCTAGAGACCCACAGTGTGCTGTGAGATTGTGCCACTGCTGAGCATGACCTGGAAAACATTCTGGGTCTGACCCTGAGCACAGTTCCTGCACTTCCCCTTCTAGCCCATGTTCAGAGATGCTTTTCTGTAGCCCCCACCCAAGAGGAGTGGCACACTTGGACAGCACCATGTCCCAGGGTGGATACAGGGCTGAGATGCTCTGCTTGGTTTCCACTGGGGCTGCTGTGGCTTCTCCAAATGTCCTCACCCCAGACCAAGAGGCTCCACGCAGGTCTGCACCAGAGTGAATTTTTTCCCTCCTCTTTTTCAAATATCTGAGTCATTTTCCACGAGTTTATGAGACTCCTGTGTATTCATTGCCAAAAAGTTAGCCAGCCTGGAACACCTATAGGTCACCCACAGCACAGTTTCTGAGAGTTACTGGTCAGGCTATCTGAGATCCAGTGTATTTGTGTTTTATTCACTCAGGAGGGGAAGTGGCTTTATAGCACATCACAATACCCACGAGTTACTGGGCTGGAATGGCACTTGGTGCAATATTAACTCTCTGTTTGCAGGTTGGCAACACATGCTGAGCAGGCAGGGCAGCTGGGAAGGGGGTGGGAGCCAAGAAGAGTGGGGTGGAACAGCAGCCCCAGACAGAAAGGGACTGTGTGCTGGTTATTTTCTTGCTCTTTCAGATGTTTACATTTGCTGTCCATGTTTGCCATTCTGGGATTCAGGCAGGAATTGAAGGGAAAGTGTGTATCCCTAAGGGACAAACTGACAAAGGAGAGGAAAGGCAGACTCCTCAATGCACAAGTCTTTTCTCAGGGTTACAACAGAAGCAGCCAAACTAAGTGGAGGCTGAGAACAATTGTTGTGAGTGTAGCTCTACCAGAAGAACTTACCAGGCAATTGAAGGGATGAGGTGGCCAGACAAGTGGGACAGAAGGGGATGTTGCAGCCACTGTGGGACACAGAGAGGGTGGCATTTACTGCCTGCACAGCACAAAGTTAGAGCTGAAATGAAGCAAAAAGCTGTCAGTGGAGTCTTTGAAATAGGAAAGAGGGAAATAAATGGCGATTGCTGAACTCCAGCTGTCTCCAGATGTGGCAGATGTCTTGGCTTCTGGGCATTCAAAGAGGATGAGATAAGACACATGCACCCAAGTTTGGTGGCACTTGGAACTGAACTGCCTTTGCTGCAGTGCTGGGGTCCAAGCTTGGCTCCCAGGCATGAGGCATGGTCAGATTTGTACTGAAATCCCTCAGCACAGGTTGCTGGCTGAGTGCTGGACAGGCCAGGCTGCAGATGCTCCTCAGGCTCTGCAGGATGTGTGCTGTGAGATATGGAACCAGCTGGAAATCCAGAGCCAGTCTGTGAGTCCCTAACAGCAGGAGAACAACTTTATACCCATGCTCAAGGAGAGGGAGGTCCAGGCAGGAAGAAACTCCAGTAAATTCTGTCACTCAGAGAGCAGAAGGGAAGCCATTCCTCCTTTTTATCAGGAGTATGTGGAAATAGGAGTGCCCTTCCAGAATGGTGGCACAGTCAGGGTGTGAACTGAACACTCCAGAATGGCTTGTCCCCAGGAAAGTCTCTTCCATGCTGGACCCCTCTTGCATTGCACACGGAGACCATGCCCACACCACTCAGCTTCTGTGGGCCTGCCCCTGTTCTTGCCTTCCAAAGAGGACCTGTCTTCAGGCAAGGGGCTTTCTCAAAGCTGCCAAGCCATGAGTTTCAGGGGTGCAGAACTTTCCATGGCAGGTGTGGTGTCACCCACAAAAGATGTGCTGTCGAAGCAGCAATGGCAGAACACTGATTTTAACTGCTCTAGATGGGGCACACTGGCTCTCAGGAAACCCAAATTACTGGAGATCCAGCCCTTCACAGACAAACAACATGCAAAAAAGAAAATAGTCAGGCAAGTTTAGGTGTGATGGAAGGGTCAGGGTGTTCCTCTGTGGATTCTCTCCAAGAGGACAATCCCATTGCCCTGTGTGATCCCCCCATGCCTTTTCTAACCAAGGAAGATGTGGTCCCAATTTTTGAGAAATAATATTTCAAACACAGTGACGGAGCTTCTTCCTGCAAATTCTCACACAGGTGCTGGGAAGACTGGCCAACCAGGAGGGGGTTTCCAATCACTCAACTTCACTCTGTGCCAAGGGCATTTGGAGTTCTAGGATGCCCATTGCCCATCACCTCGTGTGCTGACCCAAATGGTGGCTGCTCCAGGTTGGATCACTGTGTATCACCAACCACCACTCATCAGGGGCTTGCTGTGCTCTGTGCCACCCCTCCTCAGGGAGAGGCATCACTGGGGGGGTTCAGCTTTTCCCCCTCCCTGGTGTCCATTGTTCACTCAGTCCCCAGCCAGCCTAAGGAGGCATCAAACCCACCCAAACAGCCCCATCAGACACCCCTGTCTTTGCAAACACCCCTCCCCACACTGGTTTTCTCTTCTAGCTATGGAAAGACCCTATAATTGGTTTCAAGTTCTAAGTGAATGAGGTCCTCTGAAGCTGCAGCCGTGCCTGTGGGGCCAGAGCCAGGCTTGCCCCCCTCCCTGCCAGCCCCAGGATGTGGAGGCACCACTGCCTGGAGCCCAAGCTGTCAGGAAGGAGACCTTGGCAGAGATCACCGGGTGAATACAAAGACGAGCTTGGATTTCCAAAGAAGAGAAAGGCAAAGCGCTGGAGACCGAGCCTCCTACCGAGTGTGAGGGAGCTGCTTCCCAGCAGGCTTGATTTATCTGGGAAGCATGTTGGGAAGCCCAGTGGGGAGGATTAGAAAGAACACGCACACCTGATGGCAACGCTGTGAGCCCCGCGAGGGGTGCCAAGGCTTTACGTAATGCCCCCATCCAGTTGTGATCCCCTGGCAGAGCCTCTGCTTGCCAGGGCTTTAATAGGTGCAGTAACAACATACCATGTGTATTCTGGAAGAGTCGTGTGTCAGTCTAATTAACGACTTTGCGGTTTGTGAGCACTTACCTAAAGCAGATGGGCACTGTGTCTGTTCCTCTGCCAGGCAGAAGGAGGCCAAGGTATTTCAAAGTAAGCAGGTGCTATAAATTATAATTACCCAGCTTGCCGAGGTAGAGAAAGCAGAGAGAGAGAGAAAAAAAAAAAAAAAAAGCCTGACAGATTAAGAGATCAAGATAAACTCCTGGTTTTTCTTTCTCAAATATCTATGGAAAGCTCTTTGGGGAGTTTCTTGCAGATCAGCACTTTGGGAAGGTGCTTGCCATGTGTCAGGTTTGGGTGGGTGTTGCCTACACCGGCTCGGAGCGGGAACAGGAGGTCAATGCCAGCCAGAACAGTGTCAGAGGCTTTTCCAGCGTGGGGGGCTGTGTGGGACCCTCTGGAATAACCATCACAGTTCTCTGCCCTGGCTTTGAGGCCAGAGCCTCCAGCAGGATAAGATTTCTTATTGGCCCAGTGCAGCTTTCCCAAAGTTATGACTTTGGTTCGTGTCCATAGCACCAGCCCCTGCTTTCTGTGTGGTGTTCTGATTTCCAGTCTATGGCCAGGAACCCCAGACCTCTGCATTTCTTTGGGATTTGCACTTCCAGACTGGGAAGGAACTGCACTAAGAGCTAGTTGCTGGGATTTTGAGAGACTTTGGGCATCCCCAGGACAGTAGCAGGTTTTCTGACCCAGTAAGAGCAACAGCACAGGCACAAAGATTCTAGAGTCACATTTCTCCCTGAGAGCCAAAGACATCCCCTTGTTTATCACCTGCCTCATGGCAGTTCATTTCTCCTCCCACAAACTTGTCTCCTCTTGTAGACACCAGACCCCAACAGTATGGACAAAGCTGGAGATGGAGATGCTGACACACATCTGACCCCCATCAATAGCTGAGCTCCTCTTCATGTGTCTGAGCAGCACCTTTCAGTCAAGAGAGAGGAGTAGGCGCACTGGGAGAGAAATTAATCACCTGGAAAGCAGGAATGTGCCTTTGGAGACAGATCACTCACAGCAGTGCCACATCTGGAGAGGGACATACAGTGCCAGCATACACAGATGGTGGGCAACAGCCCAAGAAGTCCCATTCCCTGGGAGCCTGTCCTTGCTGCCATTTCAGTTCCCCTTTGTTCTCTGCACCCCTCTGGGATATTTGCAGGATTCTCTGGTCACTCTGCCACAAACCTGCTGTTTCCAGCTGAAGTCCTGAGGAGAACTCTGATCCCACCATCACCATTCCCACTCACAGCAGCTTCCCAGTTCAGATGCTCGTGTGGCAGCAGCGCTCTCCTCTCCTCTCCTCTCCTC
>VXBX01009836.1:457618-474448 GCA_013400415.1 Scytalopus superciliaris | reverse complement strand
ACAACCTGGCAAGATGCAAACTGGAAGACAAACTGTGTCATGTGTACTGTTCTTTAAAATATTGAAAGCATTTTCATGTTTGCTACAAGTGTATTTTCCCATTATATTCTGATTTCACTCTGGCTGTACTGACTCCTAATCTCTCAGTGGTAAATCAGCCTGCACACAGCTCAGTGGTACCTCTGACTAAAACAATCCACTTGCTGCATCCCTTTGGTTTGCCATTGCTCTGGTATATTGAGGTGGAACCATTTGGAGTCCTGGGGAAATGCAGTGAGGGCTGCTTCATCCCCTGTCCCTCAAGGCAGGCAATTATTTTTGTACATGTGGCCAGAGATTAAAATGCAAAAAATGACTTACAGCAATTTGAGAACATGTGGACTTTGATGTTGACAAAGGAAAAAAGCTCTTCCCACCTGGTCAGATTCTCACAAGCATATAAACTCTCATGACAGAAGGAAGACAGAAATTCCTTTGGAATCAACATGGCCTGGAGAGCTCAGTCAGTTCATTCCTCATTTCACTTCTTTGATCTGTTTGAGATTTGACAGTTTGCTGTTCGCAGCAATATTGTTCTCCATAAATCACACGTGATGCAGTGAGAGGTTTGGGAAGGTGTGGCTTCCACTGGTTGTTTAGAGGATAAAGGACATGGAGAAAACAGATATCTATGAAGTCAAACCCAACACAGCAGTGACTTCCAGTCTGTTGACAGAGGAGCTGTCTTGGGGCAAGACCACCTCAGCCCTGATTTAGTGTTTACAGGGTCTTCCTGGAGCACAGGGACAAGGAGCTCAGGCAAGAGCAGGGAGGCAGCTCTTATGGCACACCTGAAGACAAGAGCAGTGGGATCAGCCACACTGACATTTGGCATTGAAATGGAGCAGCCTGGGCAGTGTTTGTAGTGGGGATGTTGAGTGGCTGGGACCAGGAGACTGGTGTCTTTGTGCTTCTGCTGTGCCTGGGGTGCTGGATCCTTCCCTCGTGGTGGGAGATCCTAAAACACCACCAGGAAGGAGATCAGATTCTTCTGAGTCACGTCCATGGCCTCACTACACAACCTTTCTTCACTTTGAGTAAGTTTCTGCTGTGCCCACATCTCCCTCAGGCAGACCAGGTGGATTTGTCTCCTCTGTCTGTAGCTGTCTAGATATTACTCACCTCACCTCATCAGCAGTGGAAAATGATCAGCATCTCCACGGGGTGAATCATCTGTTATCTCAGAGCCCTGTCTGGGAGATGAATCACTCTCTGGAGGACTCTGGTTTTCTCTTCTAGCTATGGAAAGACCCTATAATTGGTTTCAAGTTCTACATGAATAAGGCTGGGTGAGATGTGGTTCTCCTACCCTTGGAGAGCAAAAAAAAAAGAAGTTCCTGTCCCCACCCCTCACTTTTATCCATCAAAAGCAGCCCCTCAAGCTGAGACAGCATCAGAGTGTGGGTCCCAAAGCAGAGCTGAGCATCTCACCTCCCCCAGAGCCCCTGCACACGACCCAGCACACATTTTTGTAGCCCTCAGGGAAACCTGTCACAGGAGATCACGGTGCCCAAAAATACCAGTGCATGGAGCAGCTTACCCTCTAACCAGGGAGGCATTTCTTTGCATTTCAGAGCTGGGGGGATTTGACTTTCTAACCGAAGTTCTGGGGGCAAGTCAGAAGTGAGACGTGGCTACTGGGAACATCAGAGACACGGGGGGTTTCCTGGCAGTAGGAGGAGCTCAGCTGGTCACATTAGAGCCTTTTCTGCTTAGGAGTTAAAAAGCATGAAATGCAATGTGGTTGTCTCACTACAAGGACCTCAGTAGCTTCTTTGAGAGGAAGATTTAAAGACCACACACAAGCTGTTGAATGTATCATCTTCCACTAGCCCAGGTTGCTGTTCAACCTGGCCTTGGACATTGCCAGGGATGGGGCAGCCTCAGCTTCTCTGCCCAACCTGTGCCAGGGCCTCACCATCCTCCCAGGGAAGAACTTCTTCCCAGTATCCCATCTATCCCTGCCTCCTGGAAGTGAGAAGCCATTCCCCCTTGTCCTGTCACTCCAGACCCTTGTCCCAAGTCCCTCTCCAGCTCTCTTGGAGCCCCTTCAGGCACTGGAAGGGGCTCTCAGGTCTCCCTGGAGCCTTCTCTTCTCCAGGCTGAACACCCCCAGCTCTCCCAGCCTGACTCCAGAACAAAGGAGCATCCAGCCCTGGGAGCATCTCTGTGCCCTCCTCTGGACCCCCTCAAACAGTCCCATGTGGTCCTTGTGTTGAGGGCCCCAGAGATGGACACAGTGATCCCGTGCACCTCCGTGTGCCATGGCCATTCAGAGTGCCTGTGCCCAGGGCGTGGTGCCTGCTGGCCCTTCTGTCCCCAAGGGCTCTTCTCCCCTCTCCTTCTCCTCCCCAGCTGGCTGCTCTGCCTCACAAACACCGCGTTCCCCAGCAAATCTGCACGTCCCACACTGCTTGGTGGGCCTTGGAGCTGCTCAGCTCAGACCCTGGCTGCTTCCCGCACCTTCTCCCTTTCCCTGTGCCTGGCACCGTGGCCAAGGGGGGCAATGCCAGGCGCGCAGGGCTGGTCGGGGAGCTGGCACAGCTGCCCAGCTGTCGGCAGTTTCTGGAGCCGCACGGAGGTTTTGGCAACCCTTCTCGTACCGTTCTGACCCGAGGGGTTTTGGAGGTGTCTGCCACTGGGGATAACAAAGCCCTCTTGTCTACACCAAAGGCACTTTGTGTGGAGTCTGGGTACTGCTCTGATTTCATTTCCTGAGCATCCCTCGCGGAGGGCTTCCCACAGCAACCTGCCCCATTAAGTCAGGAGTGAAGACTCTCTGCAGTCCAAACAGAGCCCTGCAAACTTTTCCACCAGGTCCTGTTCCACAGCCAACTGCAAACATGTTTGTGTCTTGAACCTGGGGTGGTTTTCGCCAGAGTTTTCAGCCTGGAAATGGAACTAGGAAACGCTTGTGAGTGTTGCTGGAGGGCTGAACTCTCCTGTGGCAGGGGCAGAGAGTCCAGGTGTAGGTGCAGGCCTACAAGGCAATAATGTGTCATTCATGGAATCACAAAGTGCTTTGGGTTGGAAAGAACCTTAAAGGTCACTTAGTCCAAACCCCTGCAAGGAGCAGGGACATCTTCAACTAAATCAGGATGCTCAGAGCCCCATCCAACCTGGCTTTGAATGTTTCCAGGGATGGGACATCCACCACCTCTCTAGGCAACCTGTGTGGGTGTTTCAGCACCTTTATCACAAAAAAATTCTAGTCTGGATCTCCTTTTTTAGTTTAAAACCATCACCCCTTGTTCTATCACTGCAATCCCTACTGAAAAATTTGTCCCCATCTTTTTTATACACCCTTTTAAGCACTGAAAGGGGCTGCAAAGTCTCCCCAGAGCCTTCTCCTCTCTGGGTGAACACCCCCAGCTCTCCCAGCCTGTCTCCAGAGCAGAGGGGGCTCCAGCCCTCAGAGTGGCCTCCAACAGGTCCATTGTCCCACCATATCTGCAGTACATGGTGACAACAAGGGCATGATAGGCAGAGCAGAAATTTAACCCACTTTCCCTTTTCCAGGTGAGCACTTCAGTCCCT
The DNA here is from genome assembly GCA_013400415.1 of Scytalopus superciliaris. Taxonomy (NCBI): domain Eukaryota; kingdom Metazoa; phylum Chordata; class Aves; order Passeriformes; family Rhinocryptidae; genus Scytalopus; species Scytalopus superciliaris. The sequence continues at coordinate 470,872 of VXBX01009836.1, read as the reverse complement.
GGCTGCCTTTGTCCTGTCCCAGTCGGTATCAGTTGATGGAAGAAGCCTTTGCTCTTCCCCTGGTTTACTGGGTAGGCTCAGGAACCCAAACTCTCCTGGCTCTGTGTGTCCAGCCCCCAAAAGGTGCTGTGCCAGGCACAAAGGGCAGCCCATGTGGAGCTGACTTGCAGGGGAGTGTGGCAGAAGCGGACAGAGTGGCCTCAAGCAGGTGGCTCCAAAGCCATCCTCCCTCTGTGTGCCCTCAGCTCCTTGCACAGCAAGTTTCCTGGGAGCTCAGCAGCCAGGCACTGACTCAGTGTGTCTGGGAGCTTTGCCTGAGAAAGGAGCCGAGGTGTTGGCCCCAGTCATTAGTAAGTTACCAGAGAAGTTTAGCTGCAGTGACATCATCTCCTTCTTATGTTACTACAAGGAACTTAGATCCTATTATGGGAGAGGAGGTAACTCAATCGAGCCTTTCAAGATAAACTCAGACAGGAAGAGAGACACGATTGCCTGAAGGCACCAATTAGACATTTCTGGTGAGATCAGCTCTGTTCAGCCTGACACACGTGCACTCCGGGGCCAAGGAGACAGCGAGCACCTCAGCCCAGAGAACGGGCACCTCTGGGAGGGGGGGCTGCCTGGCCAGCCCTCACTCCTTCAACAGCCACAGCTCTTCCTCCACAACAGCCTTGCTTTATGTCCTGTGTTCTGCTGTGGGCACAGAACTGCAGTGCAGAGGAACTCCCTGGTTTGGAGGGGGAGCAGCCCACAGTCCAGCACCACTCAGTGCTGCGTGTGATCTTTGGTGGAAAGTCTCCTCCAGCTTTGTAAAGGGAAATAATAGCCCAATACATTGCAAAAAATGCTGTGAGGATGGGCTGCAGGTGGAAGTCCCCCTGCCCTGTGGTGGCTGGGCTGGGGGGAAGATCCCCATACTGCAAGTTACTGCACATTAACTGGTCTAAGGCATCCAGTCAGCTCTTGCTGGCTCTGCTGTGTGTGAGGAAGAAAAAGCAGCAGCAACATTTGGGATATTTCCTGACAGCATGGCACTGAGTATTTCTGTTGCTTTCCAGGCTGCAGCTCCCCCCTTCCTTCACAGCCAGAAGGAACTGGAAAGATGCAAAGCTGTTTCTGTCAGACATAGGCTGAGATTTGTATCACATCTGTTAGGGAGCAGAGGGACTGGTTCTGGTTATCCCCTAGTTATCCTGCCAGTGACGTTGCCTACGGATCAATGTTTGAGCTTAGAGATGCCCAGGAACTCACTTGTACATCCTCTGAAACACTCTGGAAGCAGCTCTTGTGGCAAGACAGTTCTTAGAAACTGCTGGGTCTGTGACACAGGAAACCAAAGATCTCAGTTTGTAGCTCAGCTTGTAAGAATTAATACAAACCTTATGACATGTTCACTGCACTGACAGCTGAACACACCCCACCACCAGCTGGACCTCCTGAATGCAGCCACTGGTGGCATTGGCTCCTCTTCTGCACACTGGAAAGGAGAAATCTTCCACTCTTGACCTTTTCTCCCTACCTGCCTGGTTCCTCCTAAGTATGTTCTTGCTCCTAACCTCCTCTCTGGGCTGTTCCTGGCCAGAAGGCAGGCAGTTTCTCCTCAGGCATTTATTAAATACAATGCTCAAAGCAATGAAGGGGCTCTTCAAAGGCGTGTTGGGCCCTTAGCCCTGAACCCACATGAGGCCGACCTGACACTGTCCTGCCCAGGGAAACACTTCCCTCGCCCACCCCACACAGCTCCTCTGCCTCCCCAGAGCCACAGCAGCAGCAGAGGAAGCAGCTGGCAGGCTCAGGTGGTGACCTGCTCCTCTCACCATGGCTCTGCACAGATGGGAACATCTGCTCAGGGAACAAACACGGCAGTGCCTCCAACCAAGGCACTTTTGATGTTCTTCCAGGCAGCTCCCTCTCTACCCACCCCTGGAGTCCCTAAAACAGGAAATGGAGTAAAGTCTGATGTGACTGCAGGCAGTTTTAGGCACTTTTAGCCACTTTTGACACAGTGTCACGTTGAAATATAAATGTCCCATAACTCTCAGCAGTAGATGCAGCTCTAAAGCCAGTTGAGACTTTCCAGCAGCTGGTGATTTTCATAAGCTGTTGTTCTTCAGTGTCCCACTTAAAATCAGCTCCTTCTGAATGCAACGAGCAGGGCAATGCTCTGCAGGGCCTTTTTGAGCCCAGGAAGCCACCTGGAAGTCTTGCCCATGCTGACATCTGGAGTGTGTCACCTGCTCTCCAGACCCACAGCACTGTCTGACATGGGGTGTGGGTTGATGTCCCTCTCCAAAGCCACCCAGCAGCTCCCTGGAGGATGCACCTTCCTCTGCAAGCAACCAAGGGGTTAATGCTTACAGGGAAAGCCAAGTGAGTGATTTGGTGAAAGAAAGATTAAAACATCTCCGTGGAAGGTGAGGAGCCAGCCCCAGCCTGTGCTGTCCCATTTACCCACTAATCGGCCCAATTATCTCAGGTATAAATCATAACACAAAACACTTACAGAGCCAGAGTCACACACTGAAGAAAGGAGAGAACTGTTGGGTTGGTTTTTGTTTAGTATAATTGATATAATTACTAAGAACCCCGTGCCAAGAACTTCAGCTTTTCTGCTTCCAGAAGAGAGTAGAGAGCTGTCTGAAAGCCATAGCAATTAGCAATCCCCACATGCACAGCTTTTATTAGAAAGAATGCACCTCTATTCCAGAAAGAGCCAGCAGCTCCCTGAGGAGCAATTAAACCTCCCGGAGACCTTTTGGTGCCAGGAATGCAGCTGTCACTGAGTCCACGTTCCCTGTCCCCCTGGTTAATTCTGCAAAGGCACAGAAGTCCTCCTGCCCATCACACCCTTCACCTGGCACTTCCTTGTTCCTAATTTTAACTTCCCTGGCTCCTGGTGCATCTTGCTGTGCTGAGGTCCAAGCAGGCTGCTCTTCCTGAGGCTGCTCACTGCAACCAGCAGAAAGTCTCGCTGTCCCTTTGCTGAGGGACCTGTCTGGGCTCTGATCTCCACACTCCAGAGCAGATTAGGGCAGTGATTATGTGACTGACGGTCCCCAACACCTCCTGAGCATGTGATGCCAGAGGGTGTCTCCTGAACAGCAGCCACATGTTCACAACTCCCCACGTGGCCACCAGGCAGCTCTTGCAGAGCTGAGGAGCAGGAGGGTTGGGCTTCACCAGGAGGGTGTCCAAGCCCCTCAAAAAAACCCCCTCACTGGCACTTTTCATCCCTATGGATGAGGGATAAAAGGACCTTTCCTGAGAATATGCTAATCAGCCATGGAGCAAATCCATCAACTGACAGAATTCTTATGCTGAGGAAGGAATGGGAAAAAATTCAGCAAAGATTAACATTTCTCACACAAGTTTTAATTTTGGTCAGAAAGTTCTTGTTTGTCCCAAAACATTTTCATGACATTTTTCAAATAGAATCTTTAATCTTAACTTGATCTGCTGCAGACTTTGCTTTTCTGCTCTTTGCTCCTTGGGTTTGCTGTCTCAGGAAGATGAAGGATGCTGTTTGCTGACTTGTCTTTGGGACAGCAGGTAAATTGAGGCAGAACTTGAAACATCCCTGCCCTCTTCAACGGGAAAATTCACAATTCATTGCCTTGTGTCAGCCCTGTGAGCAAAGATGCAAGTCCTGTGGCAATGAAAGTGAGCTTTGGGTGGGATGTGCTTTTGTCATCCACAGGGGAATCGACAGAGCTGGCTCAGAAACTCTCACTGAACAGCCTTGCACCAGAAAATGCCACTTTTCAGCAATGCAAGACTGTTAGAATCTGGGGAAATGGAAGCACAGGGAGCACCTCAGCACCTTAAATGGTTAATATACTAATGTGGCAAAATGGGAGTAATGAAATAGCTGTTTAACCCATCCTGGGTTATCCTTTCAGTCTGAGGCGATGCTGGATCAGAACCTGCACACTGCATTTAAAGGAGAGTTGTCTGAGGGAGGTCTTAGGAAGGTCTGAGAGCACTTCCCCACCAGGTACAAATCTGCATCTTTGGCCATCCAGGGCAGGAAATGTTTCTCCCCCTGGAGTGTGGAAAGGACTCCTGTTTCAGCCAGGAGAAACCCCCCATACCCCACGCAGAGACCCACCCTCTGCTCCCACCCGTGATGGGGCTTTGGGGCTCCTCCTGCACACCAAAGTGCTTTGTGAAATAGGAAATGTTTGTGCTTTTTGAACAAGGGTCCAGTGCCAGGGGGCCAACAGTGCCTGGGGGGTTGCTGCAGCAATCAACTTTCATCAAAAGCATTACTTTATATGCTATACTTAATGCAGTAAAGAATACTAATTTCTTTCCCTCATTCCTTTTTGGGGGACTGGGCCATGACAGCTCTGTTAACTTCCTTCTCTCATGCTTTGATGAGAGACAAAGCACTTTCTCTTTCCAGTTTGAATTCAGAGATCTTTCTTTTAGATAGCCTGGAAAAATAAAATAAGCTCTGATGGAAATTAAAATTTGCTTTTTCCTTGATATAATTGTTTCCTGGTGTTTCATCCAAATTTGAAGTGTTTTCCTCTTATATTTTGGTTTTAAATGTGCAGATAATACATTATATCCTTCTCACCATTGTTGCAATGAGACCTTTAGAGAGATGATTTCCAAACCTAATTTTTAAACTTTATTTTTCGTAATAAGCTTAATATTTTTTTGCCTTCTCCTTCTCTTTTGAAACAAAAAAAAAAAAAAAAAAAAACAAGCCTCCAAAATTAAAGTTTCTCCCCCAATTAAACCTCAAATTCAGGGAAGGATTTAGCCCGACCACTGCGTTCCGGGAGCTGCCACTCCTTGGCAGCACCAAATGACCGTGGAGAAAGGATGTTCTTTGGTGGTGGTCAGACACCCCCAAGCCTGCAGGAGCCTCCCGCTGCTACCTTCGTTAGTTAATCACTATTTACAGCCTAATCCAATCTCCCTGGCCATCAATCCATCCCGCCTCGGCACCGCTCCCTTGCGGGCAGGTAAAGCCGGGAGAGCTCCCTCTCCCACTGATCCCCACCCTGTTTCTCTCCCACCCAGACGCCTCGATGCCAACCTCATCTCCGTGGTGCCCGAGGAGAGCTTTGAGGGGCTGCTCTCCCTGCGCCACCTCTGGCTGGACGACAACGCCCTGACGGAGATCCCTGTGCGAGCCTTGAACCACCTGCCGGCGCTCCAAGCCATGACCCTGGCGCTCAACCACATCTGGCACATCCCCGACTACGCCTTCCAGAACCTCAGCAGCCTCGTGGTGCTGTAAGCCTTCTCCTCTTCTTATTTTCCCCTCAGCCACATTGTCCTCCAGGCTGTCCCAGCCCACGGGGTGTTCCTCCCATGGGGACACTTGGGGGGCACTCCCCGAAAGCAGCTTTTTGATGCCCAGGTTGGGAAAAGGGGCAGAGGTCTCACTGCTGGCCATCATTTGATACAAAAGGCTAAAATTGCCTCTTTCGATTTTTAACACAGTTTTCTCCGTTTTCAAAACACACACACACTTAAAAAGCTCTCAGATATAAAAATGCCTCCTATTTAATAAGAAAAAAAGATAAAATGTCAGTATCTGGAAACAAAAAAACAGATTTTTTTTTTGGTTTTTTCCCTTGGAGGCTCAAGCAACTGAAAGCTTCTCATTTGTTTTCCTCCCTGCAATCCCTGTGTTAAAACAACGGGAATTTCTAGCAACGTGAGCAGAAGTTAAATTGAAACAACTTGCAGTCAGGTCAAAAACTCGATATTTCTATTTCTAGGAAAACATGCCCAAAAAGCCCCTTTTTTTTACCAAATCAGATTTTAAACCTCAATACCTTGCCTGAGCCTGTGCCTTCTTCTCTGCATGACTGTCCAGGAGGGAAACTTCCACCCCATGCGCACAGAGACACTGAACCCCTCACACCCTTCAGCAGGAAAAGGAGCTGATCCCTCTGGCAGCTGCTCAGGAGGGGCATCCTTTCCATCAGCAGACGCTTGGGGATTATCTTGCTTTTAAAAGGAAATGTGCAAATTAGCTGCTCATTCCTTCTTTGGTGTTGATTAGCAAGTTCAGGTGTGATTGTCAATCGCTTTAGAGCTCCTCTATCCACACGAAATGCCACCTCTGGCTTGGTAATTTGTACCGATACCAGGGTGTTAAGTAACCTCAGCATGTAGTGCCTCAGTGAAAGTTTAGCAATTATTTCCCTTTCCAAATTTAAAGTGTTTACTGAAGCCATCCAGCACAGAGAGTGCTTGGACAAAGCACAGCTCAGGGTTTTATTAAACATCAACTTCAGCTGTTTAGACAAAGCATAAAGGCTTATTTAGGAGAAACGAGAAAAGCAACTTGAGAGAAGTCAAAAAAACGTAGTTTTCACCCACAATAGTGCTCATTCTGCAAGGCAACCCATGGCCACCATAATGCAACCACTTCAGTCAGCTTCAATAACTGGCCCAGCGGGTGAGCTGACATTTGGGGTTTTATTTCAGCCTCCAAAGCATGCTGCTTTCATTTGGGCTTATCCCATACTCTGGGCGAGAAGCAACTCCTTAATTAAGCAGGCAAGCTCGAGAAAGAAAAGTCATTGGCCATTGGGTCACAAGGGAGAGAATAATGTCCCACCACACACAATTGGAAGGGAACACGTGTGTGATCCTGCCAGGCCATGTGGGACACGAGGCTACATTTTTGTGGGATCACAAGTGTTTGGCACAAGTGGCCCCATAAATCTCTCCCGTGCTTCCCTGCAAAGCCTTGTCAGCACACCGCCAGTGGAAAGTCACCCAGTGTCCCTCCTGCAGCCCTACCAGGGATGTTGGCCCCTCTCCACACTCACCCACCAAGCTCACAAGCAAATGTCCCCAAAAGGCATCCAAGCTGGAGAGGAGAGACTTTCCCTACCAGGGTGATGCATCCCTCTGCAGCCCTCTGGGTTTGCAGGTAGATGGAGAAGAGCTGGCTGCTGCCACTGGAAACTTCCAGCCACAGAGGTGTTAAGCTGAGCCCCAGGGGGAGGAAAGCTGTGGGTGGGCACAGGGGAGTCTCTCCTGTGCAGCCTGATCAATACTCAGGGGCACACCGAAGCGTGGCTGAGGTGAGGAGCCCCCCCAGGGCAGAGATGTGCTGCTCTTCCTCCTCCACACACCTCAGGGGGGAGAAGTGGGTGACTGTTCTTCAGCAGCCTCAATCTGGACTGCTTTAAAGGTTCAGTCTCTGCTAATAAATTACACCTTTGCTGAGGAATTCCCTGATCTTATTCCCATCTATTGCTGCTGCAGGTTTCCAACCAGGGCTTCAGGCAGTTCAGAGAGCAGAGCCTCGTGTAAATCACTCATCATGAACTCCATGAGTCTCAGTAATTGGCACCATCCTTTCCCAGCTTTAATAACAAGTGCTGTGTGTGTTGGGATGCTGGCACTGTGCTGGGATGGCAGAGGGGAGCTGGATACTTGATCAGGGTAGCTCATGGGAATAGGATACTGAACATGTTACCTCCCAGTCTGATCTATTCAGGACCAAATGCATCCTGGCATCTGCAAGCAGAAATAGTCCTGAATACTTTTCTGCTAGTGGTTTGTACGAAGCAAAGGTTGTTTTACAGAAAAAACATGTTCTTCCTTGGGCATAAAAGACTTTTCATTTAGCAGTCAGCATCTGAAACCCCCATGCTGCTGTGCTGACAGGCCGACAGAGTGCATGACAGCAGCTCTCATTAGTGTCCCTCATCCCCTCTGTCAGCTGAATTCAGCAGGAAGGCAAGTCCCAAGCCAGGAATCACAGCACCTCTTTCAGTCCTGCTCCCCATGTAAGATCTTACATGGATGAATTTGGGAGCCACTGCCAAGAAATCCCCCTGCTGTGGCCTTGCTGCCACATCTCTGCCCTGGGCTGCAGCTCCCTCCTTATTCCTGTGTCACCAAAGGAGCTCTCAGCAGAGATGCCCTGAGTGACCTCTCCAAAACAGGCCAAGCAGTGGAGAGGTTTGCCCTGTAATGAAGAACCTGGATAGAGAAAATCTTAGGTTGGTTTTGCATTCATCACATAGCAGAGTAACCCTTAGGTTAGCACGAATGAGGTCAAACCCCAGATCCTTCCCTGTTTGGCTCAGCAGGGAGCCTTAGCTCCCGGAATGCTCCCTGACTCAAACATCTCTGCCATGCTGAACATCCACTGACAAAAGGACCCTCTCAGGCAGAGAGTCAGCCTGGCCCCATAATGCAAAAGAGATGCTCCACTCTTCTAATCTGGCCCTGCTCACAAGCCTTTCAGAAAGAAGGACCGTGGGGAAAGTTGTTTTCATGTCACTGTGAGTTACTTTTGTTTAAAGCCCTCGAACTCCTGTGCTTTGTGACCACCTCCTCTGTGCCACCTCTGTATTTGTTAGTCTGTTGTACCTTTCCTTCATCTCAGTTCCTCTTTTTCAGTTCCCATCCAGCAATTCGGTTTGAAACATGAAAGCCCAGAATGGTTCCAACCATCTCATCCCCCCCCCTGCCATGGGCAGGGACACCTCCCACCAGCCCAGGTTTCTCCAAGCCCTGTCCAACCTGGCCTTGGACATTCCCAGGGATGGGGCAGCCACAGCTTCTCTGCCCAACCTTTGCCAGGGCCTGACCACCCTCACAGGGAAGAATTCCTTCCCACATCTGATCTAAATCTACACTTGTTCGGTTTAAAACCTTTTCCCCTTGTCCTGTAGCTATCTATGTAAAATCAGAAGTTATTTCACATGTGACACTTGCTTGTTCCTTCCCACCTTCAGATGGAGAGAGCAGATCTGCACCCTGCATCAAATACAGAAGTTAATTCCAGTTTATACCATGGCACAATGCCATTCTGTGCCTATTTTCCCTCTTCTAGTCATCCCTGTCATTTGATTTGCTTCTTTGACAGCTCCTAAACACCAAGACCTCCTTTGTGGAGATATTTAAAGGCCTGTTTGTTTGTGTGCTCATATAAGACTGTTCTCCGTCCTACAGCACTTATTCCCACAGCCTGAATTCCAGGTGATGTTTTATTTTCAAGGACAAACCACTGCCCTGCCAAGTGTTCCCTCCCTGGGTCACCCAGCAGCACCTTCCAGCTGAATGTGTGAGGACAGCAAATGAAGGATCTTTAGCAGAACTCCTCATTCTTACAGCTTTTATCATGCAAGGCCATGATGCAGCTCTGTCTCTGACAGCACGGGTCTGTGATCAGGAGAAGAAACGAGTTTCCAAGACTCCTGCCTTCCCATTCCCATTTTGGTCCTCCTTCTGGTGCAACCCTGACCAAAACTTTCCAAAGGCACCACTGCTTCTCAGTGTCCTCCCTGCCTGGGAGCAAACCCCAAACAGCCCTGCTTTCCAGGGGAGCTCAGGGTCAGCCCTTTCTGCTGAGCATGGGTGGGACTCGGAGCCTCCCAGCACCCCAAAGCCCCGTGGGGTGGGTTGGGGAGTCAGGATGAGCCTGGGAATCCCCGTCCTCACCTGGGCAAGGGACTTACCAGGCCCTTTCTGAGGAGTTCTCGGGAACCTCAGCGTTGGTGGGGAGTGCCAGGCATGTGCAATTCATTATCACTAAGAACAATATTGCCTGGAACATCTGGGTCCCATTCATGAGCCTTTTAATCTGCAGAAGTGCCTCTTCTCTCAGAGGACCAAACTCGCTGCCTTGGCAAAGGCAAATTTCCCTCTCCAGCACTTGAGGAAGAAGCAAATCATGCTCTAATGCACTCTGAGAATGTCACTGCTGATCGAACGTTATTCTTCACCAGACAAGTCTCATGCTGGTCCTTCACTGCCAGAAACAATCCATGGAATATACACCACTTATGATTTAGGTTTCTCTACTTATCCACGTCCAAGTTGAGGAAAAGGATAATTTTGCCACAATAGAGATGGAAGTTCATCGTGGCAATGGCTCAGTGGTGGGGTAATTCATATCATGTCAGAGCTGAGCTTGGCTCAAACCATCTAATGCAAATAACTGATGGAAAATGTTTTCATTTGTCCTTTTCGAGAAGAAAAAAATGAAGTCATTAAAAATGAAAGCGATGGCGAATCCACCACTTCTCTTTGTAGTCTGTTCCAGTGGTTAATCATCCTCAGTGTTAAAAAAGAGCTCGTGTTTCCCATTTGAATTTTCTTTGGCTTTGACTTCAGACATTTGTTCTTATTATTCTTTTCTCCACTAAATCACAGAACCATTTTAGTACCCAGTTTCTAAGCAGGAAGAATCCTATACATTACACTGCACTCATCCCCTTGATCTTACTTTTAATAGGCTAAACAGACTGAGTTCTCTAAATCTCCATCCCAGTTTTTTCCAGCCCTTGGATCATTTTTATTGCTCTTCTCTACACCCATTTCCAATTACCAACGTCCAGTTAACGATGTGGGTACCCAGCAATGCACTGGGCCTGCCAGAGCTGGTTTCACCAGTGCACAGTGCAGATGTTGACACCCTTTCCCTTTCCTTGCTCATACATCAGGCACCTTCATTAAAGCAATATTTAGGCATTAGCTCAACCTGCTTTCCTTGTGTAAGACAAATGCCCAATCCCCCTGGAGGTGCCACTGCCAGAGTTGGAGTTAATGCCTCTGTTGGACTCTCTCTCAGTTCAGCACAAAACTGCTCCCCAGGATCTTTTAATCCACTGGGAAAATAAATGGAAAAGGAAATGGAATGAAAACTAAACAAATTCCACTGAATGGTGGAGAAAAGTCACATTTATGCCCAATTTCTGATAAGAAACTGCTGGCAAGGACAGAAAGTCTTCCTTGTAGAATCTGCTTTGCGCTTCTTACTGCAGGTCAGAAATGGGTCTTTTAGAGTTGGATTTTTCCTGTTTTGCTGCTAGATTCCCATCCCTGGAGGCCCCAGCTGAGCTGCAGCTCCTCTCCCCAGCCTGCCTGCAGGATTCTGCAGCCCCTGCAGGATCCTTTGTGTTGGTTTCAGCAGGACACAGCACGGCAGGCAGAGGAGCTCCCTCAGCCCACGTCGCTTGTGCTGCTGCAGGAGCTCCTGGGCTGGGCTCCCCCAACTGCTGTTGTTGCCCTGCTTTGGACCAGAGGGGTGTGAGCTGAGAACAGTCTGCAGGCCAAGCACGAAACACCACGGACTGTCCTTCTCCCTGGGCAAAAACCTCTCCCAGGGGTGATTGCCCAAAGCCATCCCTCCCTCCTGACTGCAAAGAGGGAGAGACACAGATCCTGAAGCTCGCTGCCCTTGCCAAGGAGAATGATGAATTCTAGCCCTGATAGCAAGGCCTTAAAGACTTCCCAAATTTCTGTATCCTCGGGGTTGTTTATAGCCCAGAATCAGCTGTAATTTACAGGGCAAAATATAACGTCGTGTGGGCTGAGCTCAAATTGACAAGCCCTGGAGATGTTGCAATTCCACTTGTTAAAATTTGTTTACTAGGGAAGGAAAAAAAGAGGCAGGATGGAAGACAGTAACGACTTTTCAAGTGTTTACCTTTCCAGCTCTCTTGTTTCTATTATTGCCATGTGGTTGGGTAACTCTACAGTTCAGCTTGGACAGCAAATTTTTTATAACTCCCTTTTTTTGGTTGCTCATAATTTTCTCACCAACAAAGAACTTCCTTCGGATGATTTTCATTACTCTGCCTCCAAACAAAGTCCTTTAGAGCTAAATATAAACAGGGCAGGTGATTGCTTTGCTGTGCTGCCTCTCTCCTTGCCTCTGTGCAGGGAGAGCTCTCAAGTGCTCAGTGTCCTGTCCCACCATCCCAACAAAGCTCCAGGGATTCCCCTGGCACTCAGCAGTCCCTTCTCCCCTGGCAGCAGACAGGGGGGTGAGCACAGAGTTCTTCTGGTACCTCTTGATGTGATTCCAGAGCAACTGCAGCCCCCAAGTCCAGTGCTCAAAAGGACCCGAATGGTTGGCACCACCAAGGGAAGAAAGGGTGGTATGGTCTGAACCTACAACATTTGAGAGACAAAACCATCTAGACTCAAACTTCTCTTCTTGTCACAAAGAGAAAGTTCTCCTGTAGGATTCTCCTTTGGATCTCAAGCTTCTTTTCTCCTCCAAAAGTCACAATCCAAGTTTCCTTGGAGGCAACATCCTTTTCTTTTTTTCCCCGTTCGCTCAAAGGAGCAAACGTATTTTATCACACATCTTTCCCCTCCCTTCCCCTTCCTCTGAAATGTTTGTGTGTTCTCATCCCAACGACAAACATCCTTCTCGGGCTGGTTTCTGTTTTGCAAGCCCCTACCAAACTGCCCTAGAGCCTGGCTGCTCCTCCACTCCCAGCTCCCTCCTGTTTTACCCTAGAATATTTGGCAGTGGGAGCTGCCTGTGCTCAGCCAAACAACTCACACTTCAATCCAGGTGGAGTGAGAGATTTTTCAAGCTGAGACAGATTTAGATCAAGCAGCAAATAACGAAAAAGTCATTGATCCACCTGCCAGCGTGGAGCCTCCCCCGGGCTCTTGGAAGGAGGCAGCAGCCTTGGACAAAGGCTGGTGCATCCCTGGCATTGACAAGGCAGGAAAGGACCCTGGGGGTGAGTGGTGTGGCAGCAGATTCACCACAAGGACTCTCTGTTAAAAGAGAGCCTGGACTGATGGAGAAACCTGCCCTGGCAGAGAGGAAAAGGAGTGTCCTGTGCCCATCTCAGTGGGCATTTATCCACTCAGACCACACTGGTGCAAGCATGGCCATCACTAAGTGATGGGGAGTTGAAGAACAGGCTGGATAGAAGTGGGTTGTCTTCTGCTTTTCAGCAGGCTTTCCTCAGGCTGCTCACAAGAACTCCCTCCATGGACTTGGGGGTGCCCTTGAGTGGCATTTCAGAGGGAGATGCACAATGAGCCAGGCAGCTCACACCAGCTCTAAAGGAAGTCACATGGTGAAAGCACTCAGAATAGAGTGGAAGACACATAGAGAGGAAGAATCCAAAGATTGAGGCCTTGGGTTTGCCAAAAGACTGAGCCACAGGAGTGAGGGGCCCATGAAAACAGAGAATGCAGAACTTCAGGAACTCATCACCTACAGAGCTCCCAAGGCAAAGGGACCCCAGGTGGCTTTGCAGGGTCCCCCAGCACATGGCTCTCCAGTGCCAGTGTTAAGGTTGGGAGCTCCAGAACCTTTCAGCACTGGATGTTCACGGCATGTAGCATCAGGAATAAGGGAAATAGGGAAATAATTGCTCTAGTAGTGCATCAGCCTGTGGCATGGCCCCAGCACTTCAGCCAGGCACTCTGAAGCATTAAACTGAAGACAACTCTCATTGCAATCAAACTGGAGCCAGTTCAGGAACTGGCAGCATTTTCTTTTTT
>VXBX01009836.1:419900-457587 GCA_013400415.1 Scytalopus superciliaris | reverse complement strand
TTTTTTTTTTTTTTTTTTTTTTTTTCTTAAGTAAAGATAATAAACTGTGACTAACAGGATGATTTTGAACTCAAAGCCTTCTTGCTGCTACTAAGGCTCCAAGGAGTCCAAACACAGTTGTGTCCTTAGATAGCAGCCAGTGCCCATGAATAGCTGTGGAAGCCACACGGGGGGCTGGGCCAAGGGTAAGAGCTCCAGGCTGTTTCTTGAAGCTTCTTGTTTAGACATATTCATCCCCAGTTACCTGAAGGTGGAGATCTCAGGGAAACTCCTCCATCAGCCTGGAATTGCTGAGAGAAACGGCAGAACTACAGAGCTGCTCTGCTATTGCATCCAGCAAGAGAGGGAACTCTGTAATCCCCCTCAGCATCCCAGCCCAGGCTGTGCTCAGCTTGCAGGATGTCCTGGCCTCATGGGAAAAGATCAGTCTGCACCTCCACTGACCATCTCTGTTCTGTCCACAGGCACCTGCACAACAACCGGATCCAAAGCCTGGGAGCCAACGGCTTTGATGGGCTGCACAGCCTGGAAACCCTGTGAGTGCCCTCTTTGATTCTCTGTCCCAAAAAGCTGGGCTGTGTTCATTCCCCCCAGCACAGCCTGCAGGAAAGGGGGTCAGCCCTGCTGCACATCACCAGGCACTGAGGGAACAGCAGGGCTGGCTCTGGGCACCAGCACCAGGAGATGCCCAGGGCACAAGGCTCACTGGGGAGTGGGAGGCTGGACTTTCTCCCCGCAGGAGAAACTGGTCTGGCTGTGCTGTTGCTGCAGAGGGGTCTGTGCCTGTGGGCAGAGTGGCTGGGAGGGGGCTCTGAGGCCCTGGACACCGGTCTAGTCCAGGAGCAATCCCAAGAGCTTTCACACATGCCCTGCTCAGGGAATGTGTCCCAAAGCCTCCTCAACACATGACCAACAAAACAGGGAGCTGGTTTGAGTCAGGGGCCAGTAAAGTTCTCAGGGGTCTGTGGGCCATCCCTGTTCGAGATGGTCTCATGTCCCCCTGGCATCATCTTCAGCCAGCTGACTTCCTCTTGCACCATGAGCTCGGCATGTCTGGGTAGCAATCCATCAGGGGGGATGGGAAACAGGAATGAACTCTCCTCCAGGGCACACCTTCAGGAAGGTAGATTGAGATTGGATATTAGGAAGAAATTCTTTCCTCAGAGGGTGGGCAGGCCCTGGCACAGGTTGCCCAGAGAGAAGCTGTGGCTGCCCCATCCCTGGAAGTGTCCCAGGCCAGGTTGGACAGGGCTTGGAGCAACCTGGTTTTAGTGGCAAGTGTCCCCCATGGCAGCAGGGTGGAATGAGATGAACTTTAAGGTCCCTTCCAAGCAAAACTATTCCATGATTCTTTGATTAGAATCAGGCAGCTCATCCTGAACTTGAGGAGAGTTAAATCTGACAGCCTGGCCACACACACCCTGGGCTGTGACAGCTGCATGAATGGCCAGAGCCTCATGTGCTGTGCATTGGCCCAGGAGGAAACACAAACAAGCAGGCAAATAAATAGAGGCTCTGAAAGACTGGAAGAGGTGCCTGATGCCTTCAATTGTGCAGAAACATGTCCCTTCATGCAGGCTTGGGGTCAGAGTCAGGCCCTCTGTGCTTGCCAGGAAGAGCTAGGGGGTCTGGTGCATGGCAAAAGGAGGTGCTGCTTCCCAGCATTCAAGTGCCACTCAAGGAGACAAGGTCCCTCTGTGCCCAGCGTGGTGCCAACAGCAGCTATCGGGTGAGAGTGGCAGCAGCAGGCAAAGCCCTGGTCCCCAGACACGCTCCTCAGGGCAGGGCCATGGCATGCATTGTCTCTTCCTTTCAGACTGGCAGATCCTGGGGCCACCCAGAAGGGCTCAGCTGGGGAGAGACTGAGCTGTGCCAGGGGTAGGAGGCTGATGGATGGTCTCCTCTGGTGACCCACGGGTCCCCCCTCACTGTGCCAGCTTGGCTTTTCTGGCATCCGGGCAGCACAAAGGCAGGGGGAGCTGCAGGAGGAAGCAGAGGACTCACTCCTGGAAGAAAGCCTTGTTTGAGCTGCAGCAGTGGCACACCATGCAGCAACATCACACCCTGCATCAGGGCAACCTTGCTCTGCTGCCAGGGTGGTTAAAGCAATCCTGCTGCTCATCCCAAGCAGGATGTCTCTGCAGAGGAGAATCTGCCCTCTTACTTGCCATGGGAAAGACTGAAGGATTCCATTGCCTTGGGAGATAATTCTGTTTCCACAGACATTTGTGCTGAAAGCTCCTTCTCCCTCTCTTCCCCTCTGCTCCCCCCCCAGCTCTGTCTTTGCCTCTTGCTGCCCATGTGAGGTGCCTCCAGCACTTGGGGAGATGAGCATGTCCCACTGTTGCTCCCAGTCCCTGCAGGGACAGGGCTGTGGGGACACGACTCTCTGCAGGGCTGGGGCAGGGCAAGTCGTGTCTCTGCTGCTGCTGCTGCTGATCAGGAAGCCCTGGGAGCATCTGAGCTCCAGGGGTTGGCAGAGCTTTGCCTGTGTCCAGGCTCTCCTGGATGGATTTGTGTGGGGGAGTTTCCCACGGCCCCATCCTGCAGATGTGCACAAGGGCAGTGCTGTGGATGAGATGTCCAGACTCACTGGACTCTCCCCAAATCTTCTCACTCTGAAGGAGTGTCCTCCAGAGGAACCTGCCTCCTGCTTCTCTTGGCCTGAGCATTGCACTCTCCCCTCCAGGCCAGCCAGCATTCTGAGGCACTGATTGTTCGTCAAGCAGAGCCACCCTCCTCACATTAATTCTGAGCCTGCTGACCAAAGCTGGACAAGTTTTTTTGGGGCAAAAAACTGTCTGGTTTGGACTGCACCATCCCAGCCAAGCTGCCAGACCTGCACCTACCTACCACCTCTCCTCTCCTGTGCATGTGGAGATGATTACAGTCTCCACATATATCCTTTAACTCAAGTTGTGATTACATTCTGTTGATAGCAGTTAGCACATTTTCTTGGCTTGTGGAACCCAAAGTGAGCTTTCAGATAGCCCGTGGGCGTTACCTCCTGGAAGACAGCAGGATGGTAAGGGCTGGTGAAGACAGAAATTTCTCCAGGGTTCCTAAAACGAGTATTTGTGGCCAGATGTTGATTATAAGCCAGGCACAACCGTTGAAGAACTGTAGAAGCTGAGAGGGAAAACATTGTTTCAGGTTTTTCAGAAGAGCCTGGGAAGTTTTAGGTGCAGAAACCCCTGTTCCCCTAGGGGAAATATTTCTTCTCATATTCACCTAGACAGGAAAACTTCTATTTTTATCAATGCAGCCAAAATTCTAAAAGAAGCATCAGCCAAAACTTTAAGAGCAGCTCAATGAAGGTCTCAGCAGGGTGTAAGCTGTGTAAGTGCAGCCACACTGCACTCCTGCCCCAGGTCCCAGCATTTCTGCAGAAACAGATCGCAGTGGAACATCTCTCTGGTTTCAGGAGGGCAGCACATCTAGAAAGGGGCGAAAGCAGATGAATGACTTCATTTTTCCCCTGTGCCCAAGTCAGCTCTGCCAAGTGCACAGCAAGAGCCGCTCTGTGTTCTGCCCACTGAGGGGGGGACAGGCAGATGTGCTACACCCAACCAGTCAAACACCAGCGTGTAACTGGAGAAAGAAGCTCCAAGGAAATCTTCTGTGTCAGGGCAAGATCTGGCTGTTCGCAGTGCCCACCCAGCCTCCTCTCCCTGGGAAGGAAAGCTGGCAGGTAGGCTGGGAGCAAGTCAGAGCCACTCTGGCCAGACTCCCAGAAGGGTTTCGAAACAGCCTTGAAACCCAGTGAGATTCTCCCACCACCAGTTCCCATCAGCCTGAGAGGTGACACAGAGCAACCCTGCAGGGCTGTGGGAAGAAACCCCAGGCACGGCTGAGCCAGGAAATCAGGCATTGTTAGATGGTTGGAGTGGGTGAAGCTTGGCATTTCTCAGCCCTTTCCCAACACCGTGGAGCAAATAAGAGTGCAGTTGTCCTGACGGGACACACTCTCTCTGCAGCCCCTCTGGGTGATGGACTCCATCCTTTCCACAAGGTGTGAGGTCAGGGGGTGCCCACAGGGCTGAGCACAGAGCTGTTAAACACCAAAGGAAGCACAACCATAACCCACTGGCAAGCCCAGAAGGGAAGGTCTGTGGCCAAGGTGAATGTTTGGACCACAGCACAGTGGAGGAATCCTGAGAGGGTGAGGAGTGGGGAGGTGAAATGAGGGAGAAGAGTCATGGGGAAGCACCATCTTCTGCAAGGAGTAGGGGAGAGGTTGTGCCAAAAGCTGAGACTCCACACACACTGCTCTTCCCTGTCCTTGCTTTGCCTTGTGGTGTGTTGTCCTTCAGGCTGCTTAACACACCCTGTAAAACATTGGGCAGCATTACCTGCTCCTGCCATTTGGATGGAAAGATCTTAATTTCTACATTTCCTGTTTCTTTTAGACTTAATTTCTCAGTCTTTAACAATGCAGGGAGAAGGGCAGGGTAAGTACTTGCCAACAGAGGAGCCAAGTTCTCCACTGATGTGTGAGGAAAGCGTTTCTCATGGGGAGAAATCCTATGGCATGAATGAATTTCCACAGTGAGGTTGGTCTCATGCCAGGTTTCCTCCTCACCACCTTCACCCGGAAAGCTGAGCAGTGTCCTAAAGTCCCTGAACTTTGCAGTCAGTCTGAACACAATCTAAAGGCTGATGAATAATTGCCTGTGCCTTGTAATGCTCGACTTTGCCCCCATTAGGTAGACTGTGATAGCACTGAGTTTATCCTTCTGCATCCCTGAAATATGAATGTTTCATGGATCAGCACTGGAAGGGTTGGGGAATGCACAAAGTCCCTCCACATGATCAGACTCCAAGTCACTGCTCTGTGCAGGGTGAAGGGCTGGAAGGGGTAGGTGACCTGAAACTGTGCAGAAAAATACATATATAGGTGTGTGTGTGTGTGTGTGTGTGTGTGGCCTCATAGGTAGCCACGGGGAGGGCATGTGGTCACACAAGCTGAATTTTAGAGCTGGCCCCCAAATTCCAGCTCCAAACACCAGCATACACAACCCATCACTTAGCATTTCCACCTCGGCTGCTGCCAGGGAGCCCTCAGCCCCCATGGCAGAGCAGAGCAGACCCAGAGAGTGCAGCTGAAGGCAGGGAGAGGTTCCTCGTGGATCTTCCTACACCTTCTGCCAAAACAGCAGTGCAAGTGACTTACTGAAAGTGCCCCCGGGATAGGATCTCTGTTTTGGAGGAAAGGAAAAAGCATTTTTCCTCCCATCAGGACTGTTTTGTCCAAGCAGGGAGGGGTATTGTTGCCCTGGAGACTGGCTGCCACACGCCTGTTGATGCCAGTCCCTCTGATCCCAGGCAGGTGGGCAGCCCTGTGCCCTCAGCTGGCTCAGGAGGGCTGGCGGTGCTGAGGGTGTGGGGACGTGCAGGCTCCCCCATCACAAAAGCCACCACATTTCCCCCAGCATCCACTCAGGGTTGGATTTGGGGCTGCTGAGCCAAAGGGAAGGCTGCAAAAGTAAGAGCTGTGGGTCTGTCCTTGGACAGGGCTGAGTCCCACGGGGCACGGGCTGAACCAAAAGCACGAGCACACAGACGAGCCCCTGATGTTGGCAGGGAGCAAACACACGGCCCAGCAGCAGCCCCAGCCCCCGGCAGGGCCAGGGTGGCTCCCGGGGCACAGGATGGGAAATGAGCAGCTGCTCCCAGGACTGGCTCAAAATGCTGAGGGCATCTGGGCTACAGCCAAAATAGCAACGATGGGCCCCAAGAGTGCTGCTCCTCTGATTATTTGGGCATTTCCAGCCCGTCTCTGGCAAGGATGTGATGGGGAGCCAGTTCAGAGAGGCCCTGCAGCCCTTGCCCATCCCCTCCACCTGAAATGACCCTGCTGTTTCCTATCTCTGTGGCTTCTCCCTCCCCATCCACATCCCTGCCAGCTCCTCCGCCCATCAGAGAGGGAGATAAATCACTTGGAAAGAGCAAATCTCCATTCATTTAAAAACCTTTTCATTTATTTTTATAAAATAGTGCTAATAAATTAAAAACGTCTCGCAGAAGGGCTGAATTCAAACCCCTCTGGCTTCAGGCATTTTATCTGCCTAACCTTGCCTCACAGGAAATGCCCTTACCACAGTACCCACCCCATTACCCGGGTAATTAGTCAAGTCTGTAAATGCAGAGCAGGGCTGGAACTACCAACTTCTCCGGAGAGTTGGATTTTCAATGGGAGAGGAGAAAAAAAAAAAGAAAGAAAGAAAGAAAGAAAATTAATATAAAGTGCACCTCAGGCAATGAAGGCAGGAAGAAGGAAATGGGAAATATCTCCAGCACAGCTCATACAAGGGTTGTTTAACCCCTTTAGGGCCAGGCAGGCTTTGTTGTTCTCATGGAAAATTGTCTGCTAAGTGCTACATTACTCCTCAATTGGATTTGTCTTCATCAGCATGTTTAATTTGAAACTTTTTGTGCAGTCTCTTGATGCTACTCCCAGTCTGTGCAGTTCCCAAAGCAGCTGGTGCTGTTGGCTCCTCAAGGATTCCCTGTTTGCTGCACTCGAGCTGCTCTGCTGCTTCCTCAGCACCCTGATGCTCCCACCCTGCAGGGTCAGGGGTGGTCAGCTCATCCCAACCTGCCCTGTCAGAGGATGGAAAAGACTTATGGAGAGGCTTGAGTGGAGAACAAAGGGGATAGGTGGCTTTTTGGAAAGAGGGACCACAGCTCAGAGCCCTGGTTGCTCACAGTCCCTGTGTCTGCTCCAGGAACAGAGATATAAAGTTCATTGTCTGCTCTGATCATTGCGTAAATGGAAAGTGATTTTTCCAAAAAGAGAGTCACCTATAAAGCTGAACTGGTAAATGCACAAGGCACTGACTGGGAGCACTGGGACCAGACATGACCCTCCTGTGGTTTCCTTGGTCCTGCTCCCAGTTTGCTGCAGCTTCTTCCCCTGGACTGCCAGAAATGCCTCGCTGGTGCAGCTCAGCTGTGAGCCAGAGCTTCCAACCCAGCTGAGCTTTGGCAGGACACAACCCCAGTCAAACATATTTTGCAAGATTATAAAGTGAAATAGTTCAGGTGAGAAGGTGGTCCTGGAGTCACTGCACTTCTCCATGGATTCTGGCTTCACTGTAAGGCTCATCTCCTTGTCAGGACTCTGCCTGTTCTCCCTTCGCCCACCAAGTCCTCCCCCCCTCCTCTTGCACCCTGCCAGCTCTCCAGCCTGGCTCCTCCTGCCTTGGAGCATGTTGGGGAGCAGGTAGAAATCCCCAGACGTGAGCACAAGCCCTGTGAGGAGAGGCTGAGGGAGCTGGGGGTGTTTAGGCTGGAGAAGAGAAGGCTTAGAGGTGACCTCATCACTCTCTACAGCTCCCTGAAGGGAGGGTGTAGCCAGGTGGGGGTTGGTCTCTTCTCCCATCAACCAGCACTAGGACAAGAGGGCACGGGGCTTGAGCTCTGCCAGGGGAAATTGAGGTTGGATATTAGGAAGAAATCTTTCCAGAGAGAGTGATCAGGCATTGGAATGCCAGGTGAAAACACTGGCACTAGCAGATGAATCCCATGATGGGTTATCTCCTCCTCTTGTGCACACCTGAGCATCCCCCTCTTGAGTGTCTCCTCTCAGGGGATGGACACATGGCTGGGTTTAGAGAAGAGCTCTGGTTGCTTCCTCATCCCTCTTCCTCCTTTCACCTCTCACAGGCACTTGCTGCTTCTCATCACCCAGGAGAGCAGGGTTTGGGCTGGTGCTGCACAACAGAAAGTGTTGGAAGAGTTCAAAACCCCTGCAGGTGTGGTGCTCAGGGGTGTGGTTTAGCGTGGGGTTAATGGTTGGACTCGATGATATTAGAGGGCTTTTACAACCCTAATGATTCTGTGGTGCTATACAATATTGCACCTGATTCTGCACTTGCTTTTCATATTCTGGACTAATCTGGCAGCTCTTCCCAGCTCAAGCTCATCCCCGAGCCATGACCTGGATGTGAGGCGTGTGGCTAAAGCTGCCTGGCTGGTGCTGGACAGGAGGTCAAACTACACGATCACAACAGCCCCCTTGGGCTTCCAGACTACCAATTAAATCATTTCCAGTGCTTGATTTGGCCACAGCAACCAGCAGGACTAGCAGGGGAGGGGTAATTACGTTTACTGGCAACGTGATGAGATGCCAGCACAGGACAGGTGGAAATGCAGGTCCTCAGGAGAGGCTGCACAAAGTTCCAACCCCCCCAAAAAAGGGCACCGTGGTAACATCTCCAACTCCACCAGGTCTGAAATAGTCAGCAAATGTCCCATCTCCAGCTTCTAATCTCACTGCATCTTCAGGTTTATTAGCTGCAAATTTGTGGTGTTTTGTGGCTTATGGAAGAATTTATAGTACTATATAATTTTCTTCTTTTTTTTTTTTTTGGTTTCCTGTGTGGAACCACTAATAGTCCCTAACAGGCAGAAAATTGACCTGAGACTCTTTCCCCTCCTTCTCTCCTTTTGGCCCGACTGAAGATATTAATAGTTCCAGGCTGTGTGTTGTCAGTTTCAAATCACCCTGGCACTTAAAGCCCAAAATAACTTGTGCCTTTGATGTCAATTTGCTTTTATTTTTAAATAAACAACAGGGTTGGTTAAGATCTTCCAAATATGAAGGTATAGGCTCCCTCTAGCAATAACAATAATGAAAAGCCAGCAAGTTCATTGTGTCTTGGGCAGACTTGGTGACCTTTCAGAGGTTCTCATTTCAACTAGAAGACCAGACAAGGCTCCTCTTGCCATCCCACTTTCATGTTCGAGCTGGTAACTTTGAGCCCAACTGAGGAAAGTGACTCTTTATAGTCGTTGGTTTGCATTTCAGTTCTGAACCTCTTGGCTGGGTGATTTTGCTTTCAAAATCCCTTCATTAATGGGGAAAACTCCCCCTTGCCTTGGTCACTTTTTCTGTTCTCTTATGAGGCTTCCCTGTTGTTTGGCACAGCCGCAGCCACGCTGTGTTGCCATCCTTGCTCCAGGTAACTCTGCCACTGGCTCTGCTTTGTGCCACAAAGGGCAGCACCCCAGAGCCAGGAAACCCCACAGGTGGCACACAAAGCCTCGGGGCAGAGCCCCAGAGCTGGGGCAGCTGAGAGGCTGCAATGCCAGGCTGGCCCAAGAGGTCCCCCTGGGCATCCCAGCCCTTTGTAGCTTTTCCCCACGTCATCCCCAACCTGGAAGCAGTGGGAAGGTGTCAGAGTGTAGGGCTGAGAGCAGCAAAGCACTGCCCAAAAACCTCAGATAAGGCAGGGAGAGAAAGGGGATCCTTGAAGGTGTTTGCTACAGGTCTGTGTCCTGTATCCACCAGCCCCTGGAAAGGGTTTGTGAGCAATGGGCAGGTCACTGACACGCTCAGTGGTGGGAATTTTGTTGCCACTAGAGTATAAAAAAGAAAAATCATCCCCAACCCACTAAGCCCTGACTCTTTCCCATCTGCCTTGACCCTACACTGGGAAAGAAGCTCAGGTGACCCACCACTGGGCACAGAGGCTGGGCCAAATTGGTTGTGGGAGAGCAGGCAGAGGAGCCACATCTAGGATGGATGGAGCTCTGCTGGTACCTGTGGAGAGACCCAAAGACTGAATTACACTAAATAAGCAGAAACTTCCCCACTGACAGAGACACCGTGGTGGAGTCTGGATGCTGTTTCTGGGTCATTCAGAGCCTGACTGGGAAAGAAGGGAGAGCAAAGCCACCTCTGTGTTCTGGTCTGGGCTTTGGGATTACTGGCCCCACTGTAGGGAAGGGATGACACCTGAGGCCCATCTCAGGCACTGATTTTCTTCCAGCCTCCCAACCAGCTGAGCCCCCAAGAAATCAGCAGAGCCAGGCAGGGGGGCAGCCCTGGAGACAAATCCAGGCACACAGTCCAGGGCAGACTGGCTGCAAAGCATCACCTGGGGAGCTGTTCCCCAGGACAGCTGGGTTTGTTTCCCAGGAGGGCAGCTCATCTCACCTCCCCAAAAACCCAGGGAGAAGGAGCGAGCACGGGCACATTGTCTGTGCCGGCAGCGGGGCTGGAGCGCCACAACCACACCGGGCTGCCTTTCCACTCCCCAACACGGCCGGTGTGTGCCAGCATTCCGAGATGGGCTCTCACCCAGAGGGAGCTGCTGAACACAATGAGTGCTCTTTGTCAAGTGCAGAGGGGAGGGAGGCCCCGGGATGCTGCCAGGGCTGGGAACGGTGTGTGTTCGCTCAGGAGGAACTGGTCCTGTACGTACTTGCACACACGGGGAGGTACAAACAGAGCCTTCATCTGCTGATGAAAGACCTGCCTGCCTGGAAGAGACATGGGCTGGAAAGGAAATGCATTTTTAGAGAAAGACAGGAGCAAATATTACAGCACTGTGAATTATTTCTTGTAAATAATACCGGTTGCAGATCTAAGATCCCCTGTTCTGTTAGTGAATCATGGGTGAGCCAAGCCTCCTCTTTGTTGGGCAACATCTTCCATCTGTCAGCAGCTCACAGACACGTCTCTGGGGTGTCTCTGGGGAGAAGCTCAGCCTCGTGCCATCACGCAGAGCCTCCCACAGCGGTGGTGGCACAGGGGCAGTGGGCAGTGCCACCTGGGGACGGGGCTCACAGTGCCTCCCTTCCGGGGACTGTCCCTTGGCATCCTACAGGCTCATCCCAGCCCGTTTGTGGTGTGAGGGAGGGCAGTGGTGCAGGCAGACACCCAGCCCTGAATGACCTCTGCAGGTCCCTGCTCTCCGTGGAACCTCCCTGTAACTTCAGGGAGTCACTGCAGGATGTGACTTTTAAAGGTATTATGCACCTTATATGCAGAGATTCGGGGCTGTCAGTCAGCTTTGGCTGCTTATTCCTCTGGTTTCATCCAGTACAGTGCTCTGGAGGTTAATCAGGTTTGACTGATGCTTTGAAAATGGCCAGTGGTGCCCTGCTTGCACTTCTCATTGCTTGCTCCCTTTGGAAATCCACCTCTGTACCTTCCTGAGCAGCAGAGGGGATGTGCATCGTTCACAGTCCTGCCCCCAGGTAACCAAGCCTGTGCAGGGTGAGCCCTCAGCCAGGCAGTGGTGGTTTCTGTCCATGCACACTGGCCAAGAGGATCCAAGCAGCTGGTGATGAGCTACAGGCAAAGAGTGAGGCTGTGAGCAGTCATGTGTTGGGCTATTCACTCTAAACCACACCAATCTGGGATCAAGAAGAGAAGACTGAGGAAAATCACTGCCTTGTTTGGACCCAGATGAGACCCAAGTGTGTCAGAGTGAACTCCCTGGGAGAGACAGAGCTCTTGTATCTGAGAGATGGCATGAGGAGGGGACACATCACTCCTGGGTCCTGGGGACAGGCACAGCAGCTTCAGGTGTGCTGAGACCCCCCCACCACATTGTTGAGGGGACACAGTGGGCAGGCAGAGCTCATGGTCTCATCACAAGCCTCATGCTCCTTCCCTGCACTGCCAATGTGAACCCTCTCCAGGTCCTACAGGCACAAGATTCTTTTGCTCAAGTCCATACTCGTAGCACCAGCAGCCAGATCCCTCTGTAACCAGAGGAGAGAAAACTGCCCTCAGTGTTGGGGGACAAACCCTGCCAGTTCAGGACCCACCACATCCCCTGGGCTTCCCAGGGAATCCAGCAACAAGACACCCAAGACAGCCTCATTCCATAATTTTCCTCTGGTTGTGTGCCCTGTCTTATAATTCCCCAAAAGGTATTCCCTAAGACATAAGTCATATAAGCCAGGAGTCCTGGAAGCACCAATTTGGAGAGTCTCTCTGGGTTGATTTCCTGTGTAAACACCTCCAGGGCAAAGCTGAGGTGGTGCCAGAGTCACCCTCAAGCAGGGGCACAGGTAGTAAGAGAAGACAGAAGAGAGAAGGGGGCTGAGAGAGATCCGAATGTGATGACCATCCCTGGGCCCAGGGGATGAGAATTACAGGGTAATTGGGCAGCAGCTCATTGCTGTGTAAATGCTTGGTTATTTCTGTTCCATAAACCACAATCCAGGTTACATGGTAATTACTTTGAGGTTCATTAAGTGTAATTATACAGTAATCTCCAGGAGCCAGTAATTACCCTCATGTTCCAAAGTATCTACCTCTTAAAAACTTGGTGAGCGTCATGCAGGTAGGAAAGAGTCGCAGGGTTTTCAGTGAGTTGGTAAGTGGGGTGGCCAGGACAGGCTCAGATGTTGCTGTGGCAGCTGGAATTGCTTTCCAAGGAGGGCACTGGGCATGCTGAAGGAGAATTGCTGCTCATCCAAAGCCCAGCCAGCAGCAGGATTGGTGCCTTCAAAGGGCTGCCCCTCCCTGGTTGCCAGCAGCGCCACACAGCCCAAATAAACCCTTTGCCAGAGGTGAAGCCCATCTCTGAAGAGCAAATAAAGCCCCTGAGGTTTCATTCAGACTCAGATGTCTCTTCTGGTTGCCAAGTCCAGGCAGGTAAATTGTACACTTGACATTATGACCAACATATTGTATTTTAGTTATTTTACCATACTCAACAGTGTCAGTACCTCCTGCTCATCACTTCCAGCTTTGGCTCACAGACTCCAGTGAATATTTTCCCCTCCTCTGTCTTCCAGGGATCTAAACTACAACGAGCTGCTGGAGTTCCCCGGGGCTATCAGGACACTGGGCCGACTGCAGGAGCTGTGAGATTTTCTATTTATTCCTTTTCAGAACCATTCCCCAGTGGAGAGGGACCAATAAATGCAATGGCATGTGCTCTGACTTGAGGACAGCACTTGGTCCAAGCCTTCCTTTTCCTTCACAGCCCTGTCCACTGTGCACATAAGGCAGTTTATCCCCTCAGTTTCCATCAGCTCTGATCACATCATGTTTCTGGGGGCCTTGGAGTTAAAATCCAATGGTACTCTTCACTGCAAGAATTCCCACAAGATTTCTCTGTTCATCCCAGATATCATCATTATTCTCACCTTCAAAACGAGAATAAGATCCTTAACCACCTTTGAGATGGTTTCCAAAATCCCTAAACAGGAGGCAAATTTCTAACAGTCACCAACTAATCACCTGCTCAGACTCCCCTGGGATTAAACAAGCTGGGCACCACCCTGAGCTTAGTCTGGGTCCTGGACACAGGAACCTGTGGCTGCCTCTGGTGTGCAGGAGCTCAGGCTGTGGCCACAGAGCTCTCCTCTGCTGCAGAAGTTTGCCGAGGGCAATTTTCTCGAGCTTCACCAAAAATACCCCAGCGGGAGCTACAAATCCTTTGAAGTCACACGGGGGGACCATTCCTGCTGCTCTCTGGGTGGCAGCTCCGGGGGCCATCCACAAAAATCACCACTCCTGGAGGGCAGAAGGTTTTGTGTTTCGTTTGCTTCTGTTTCCTGACCTTCAAGTGCTAAACCTGAAGTCCTTGTGCCCTCGGTGTGTTCAGTGGAGTCACACATGGAGCACCCAGCCACAGGCAGGGTAAATGCAGCAGAGTGAGGGAGGGCTCTGTCCTGCCAAACCCCAGACCCTGCTCACCTGCTGGGGTGATGCTACAGCTGGGACAGAACCCACAGCTCCTTTTTTAACGTGTGTGTTTTTGAAGACTCTCCGGCTTTAAAAGTGTTGAGGAAAGAAGGTTAATTTAATTAATTGATATCAAAATATTTGTTTTCCCCAACAGCGGTTTTCATAACAACAACATCAAAGCTATTCCAGAGAACGCATTTGTTGGGAATCCCCTCCTCCAAACAATGTAAGAAAATTAAATAATGTTTCCTACATCTTTATGTTACTGAGAAAGGGGCATTTCCTGATGTCTTTAGTTGGGATTTCTGACAATGGTCAGCCTGACCACGAGCTGACATTTGTTATCCATGGGGCACAGCAACCTGAATTAGCTCCTTCTCAGCTACACCCCAGCTTTTTGCTGTGGGTTCTGCTCTCCCTGCAGCACAGGCTGATAGCAATGAAGGCACAAAATACAGGTGCTCTTCGTGGAAACCTTCTAAGCCCTGCTTGACATCTGCTGGGGTTTATTCCTTGGGTTTAGGAAAGCTGCTGGCCAGCTCTGGCAGGAACTACACGTGTCAGGGGGCTGGGACACCAGTTCATTGTGTGTCTGCCCCAACCTCGTGGGCACAAAATACAGATAAATACAGCCAGCTGTCAGTTTGTTTCCCTTCTGACCCAGGAATTGGTAGCAGAGACTGAGACAAGCAGGGGAGGTGCTGGTGCTCTGGATAGGTGAGGTCAGAAGGGATGTCCTCCAGTGCAAGGTGTTCCCCAGCAGGGTTGTAGGAGGGGTTTACATCCTTGTAGCCTGCCTGGTTCAGCAGAGCCCATTCAGAGCAGCAGGAGACCTCAGCTGTAGGAATGTCCAGGCTGGTGGGAGAGCGTGGGGCTATCTGGGAGCAAGGACAGCCAGCACCTCCCACGTGGCTCCCCGCTGGTAACTTCGAGGCTCTTGACCCGTAGTAGCATCTTCTCTTCATGTGCAGCAGACTCTGACCAGTTCCTCTTTCCCATTGCAGCCACTTTTATGACAACCCCATCCAGTTTGTTGGACAGTCTGCTTTCCAGTACTTGCCAAAGCTCCACACTCTGTAAGTTCACCGAGCACCTCCTCAAAGATGTAACACATCCAAGCTCCAGCCCTGCTGGCCTGGGCACCTTTGTGGCCTCCTCCCTTCCTCTTTTCAAGAGCCCCTGTGCCAAGAGAGGACCATGAAGCCACTCTGTAGGCCAGCCCCAAAGGCAGTGATCCAAGGACTAGACGCTGCAGAGGTTTTCTGCTGAGCAAGAATAAATTTGAAAAGGGTGTTTAGGAAGCAGAAATTAATTCCTCCTGCCCCCCCAGCTGACAGGCACCGGAGCCTTGTAGGGTCTCCACAGCTGCCCCAGCACCAGCAAAGACCTCACACACAAGTGCCACATCTTTTGCTGCTGTTGTGTAGTTGCCCAAAGAGATGGACACTGAAGGCCTTCCTACACAAGGTGGACAAGTGGGGGAACCCATGTCCCAACACCATGGCACAAATAATGTCACTGGGCAGCCAGCAGTGACAGAGCTTCCTTCACATGTTTGGTCTTAAGCCTGGTCCAGGGACTCCACCACGGGCTGGGACTCCACCTGGACCTAAACAGTTGCTCCACATTGGCTTTTCAGCCAACCTATTGTGGCACAGCACTGAATCCTGAGGCAGAGGCAACCTCAGAATCTCTATTTATAAGCCTCACCCAGCCTCTCACTGCAGGAACACACACTCAGGCAAATAAAACAAATCATTCAAATAGCCCTGCATTCTTTAGATCCAAATGCATAGACCCGGGGAGGCTTGGGTGGGATGCCCTGCTTACATTCCCCATGGTAATTGTTTGAGGTTTTTTTATTTAATTTGGGCAGAGATCGTGCCAAGAATGTCAGTGGCTGGGAGAGGCTCTGAGCTCGCCAAGTCTCCTTGCAGAGAAGTGCCCAGCTCCGTCTCACTGCACCCACATTGCATCTGCTCCACCACCCAGAGACCCTCTGGGTCTGGGCTTCTGCTCACCACGTCTGGGTGGGAGGGACCACATTTGCCACCACGGCTGATGGGTCTGGCACCTTGGGCAGCTGCGTTTGCCTCCAGGTGCTCTGCCCACCTCACCTCGCCCTCATTTCTCCGCAGCTCACTCAATGGTGCAACGGACATCAGAGAATTCCCGGACCTTAAAGGCACCACGAGCCTAGAAGTTTTGTGAGTGGCCCCTCTCTCCCTTTTACCCTGCTAGCTGTGCTCTTCCTCCTTCAAGGCGGTCCCGGCTGTCTCAGCGAGGACAACTCTCCCAGTGCTGTGCAGTATTCAGCTCTGCCTCTCCCTGGGCACTCACCCTTCTGCTTCGTTTCACCCCTGTGGCTCCTGAGCGCAGCTTTCCTCTCCGTGAGTTGCTCTCTCAGTACTCTTGAGTGTGCTCCAGTCTTTTTTATTTATTTATTTCCCCCCCCCCCTTCCTTCCCTCCTGCACCTGTGAAGGAATGAGCCTCTGAGGGCAGCGTAGGCTGCAGAGCCCAAGTGTCTCTGCCCAGACTGGGACCAGCACCACAGCACGGTGCAGGAAACATCTGCCACCCAGCCTGGGGGTCCTGCAGCTGTTCTGGTCCCCTCCTGGCCCCACCAGGCCCTGCAGAGCAGGGACTTGGAGGACATGCTGTCTCTGGCCACTTGGGGTTCTCCTCCCTAGGGCACCGGTCCCTGCTCTGTGCCCAAACTGGGACAAGCTGGGAGTGTGACCTGGCTGTGCCTTGTCTCGGGGACACAGGGACACACTGTCTGTCCCCTGTGCACAGGTTTCTGAGGCACTCCTGGCTCCAGGCAGATCATCACTGTGGGCAGTGGGGAACTGGGTTGGCAGGGTGTGCCACAGAGGGCACTGCCACCTGCCCTCGACATGGCCAAGGACAGCTGTTAATTCAGCACCCAGCAGTGTCTCAGAACTCCTTAGAGGCACATTCACCTTTGTCAGGTCCAGCAGCAGGGCCTGTTTCCAAAACTGCCAGCCAGTTTTTTGTCCTCTCCAGGTATTGATATTGTCTCTCCTGCCACTGTAGCAGTGGGTACCATTCTCCTGACACTGGCAGCTGGGCTTGTGGGTCACAGAGTCCGTGTGCTGGCTCTCAGCAACACCATTTCTTCTCTCTTCTCCATCTCTCCAGGACCCTGACCCGGGCAGGCATCCATTTCCTCCCCAGAGGGATGTGCCAGCAGCTGCCCAGCCTCCGAATCCTGTGAGTAACCTGTGTCTCTGTCCTGTCTGGTCCTTAGAAAAATGCCATGAGGAACCAGCCTAGCTCAGGGAGAGGATCAACTGTGGAAGACCATCCTGTGGCTTTTGTTCCCATTATCTTTTCCATGCAGAAATCACCACCTTCTCAGGCACTGCCTTGAGCTCTTGCTTGTTCTTGAACCTGCTGCTCCATCCCAGTGTCTCAGGGCTGCAATCACTCTCTGCCCCATGCAAGGAGGGCAGAGAGGGTGCAAAGGGAGGTGGATAAGAACAGCTACAGCATTTCAGAGCTCCCAGCTGTGCTGAAAAGCTCTTAGCCCAAAAATCAGGGGGAAATCCCATTCACACAACCCTCTGTCCCAGCGCTGCCGTATTGCAGTTGCAGCTCCAGCACGCGCCGTCATCTGAAGGAAGGAGCCAGTTCCCACCCTGGGAGGGATCAGGTCTGACCCGGTGGAGACCTGTGAGGCCACAAGGCCATACCTCCTCACATGAGCTGGTTAAGGGTTTTGCTCAGAGTCTCTTGACTCTGCCTGCCCAGTGAGGGGCACTGAATGATGCTGAGAGGGATTCCTGCTTTCTTCTTTAACTCGGTACCTGATGAAATCCACATCTCAGAAAGACTCCTGCATCATCCCAGGAATCACAGCCCTAGTTCCTGAGATCCCCAACTTTGTCTGCAGTCAAAGACATCCTCAGGAAATGAGTCATGAGCCAGATTTATACAAGTTTGCAGCCTTAGGGCAACAGGAGGCTTGCCTTTCATGAGTCTTTATACAAGCAGGCTGAAAAAGAAACAAGTTTGTTCCAGGAAAGCAACAGGAGTGAATTCTTGATCACAGAAATTGAAGACAAGAGTAAAACATAAAAATACAAGAATGCAATTTGTAATTTAGGAGATTACAGCCTTTTGGCTCCAGATCTCCTTCTAGGGAATATCTCGCCTCTTTAGACATCTGGACCATTCCAATGGACAACATGCCACAAAAGCACAGCCTTTGCACTGGCTCAGGCTCTGTTTATATTTGCAAGTTATCAGCCTGTAAACCCTCCCAGCAGAGCTGAGCTCTCCCTGCCTGCCCCCTCCCTGTGGGACAGTTTTACTGGGACACCCCACTTCGCTCCCTGTTCCTCTTCCCCAGGGAACTTTCCTGGCATTGACTGCACTGCTTTCAGAGTTTGGAGAGAGAGCATGTGGCCAATGTTTGTACATGTCCACACCTCTCTTGCCTTTGGAAGGCATTGGTCTGCTGTGCCCACAGAGCCAGTGGTGCTCTGCCAGCCCCTTGCCACTCTGTCAGGTTGGCATTACGACTGTGGCACTCCTGGTCACAGGTGACACAGTTAATTCTGCATTTCTGCCCTCACCCCATGGTGTACATTCTCTGCAGAGATCCTGTAGAAGCCACTGCAGGGGCACAGGGTGGGCACTGAACCCAGGGCAGCCTTTTTCATCAACCCTGCTGCTTTCATCCAGAGCTTCTTCTCAGGGCACAGATTTCAGAGAATCATGGAATACCCTGAACCAAAGGAACCCACAAGGATCAGGGAGCCCTGCACAGACACCCCAACAATCCCACCATGTGCCTGAGAGGGTTGTCCAAATGCTCCTTGAGCTCTGGAAGAGCTTCTCAAGCAGAAACAGGCGAAACTCCTCCGAGCAGGGCTGAAGTCCCTTGATGGCATCAGGACCTTCACCCTGTGGTGTGTCCCCAGCAGAGCCTCAGCGACTGAGCCTGCTCTGCTTGTGGATACTGGGCTGCATCTTCTTACCCTCACTCTGGAGGAACCAGAAATAACTCCTGGGGCTGGTTGTCCCCCCCAGCACTCTTGGCTAAGCCACAGCCCTGTCAAGCCTAACGTATTGACACAGGGACCAAGGAAAAGTGACTGATGCCCTTTTTTTTTCATACTGGGTGAAGCCTCAAAGAGGAAAACATATATCTTTTGCTTGCTTTTCCCTCCCTCCTCCTCTCCACTATGGAAAACTGGTGGTGAGGGGGTTGGCAAAATAAATAAAAAATAATTGAAATATTTTAGCAGCAACCTATTGGCAGAAAGATGGAAACCAAGTTTGGAAAGTTGACAGAGAAGCCACATACAAAACTTTACCCTGGGGCAAATTTCCCTTGAAGAATCACAATTCCAGTCTCTGCTGGTGGGGGAAAGAGCTGGGTTTAAACATAATTCTTTACCCAGCCTGTTGCAGCCTCAATAAATTCTCATTAAGCTGTGCCAGGATGGATTTTCCTCCGACTACCAAATGAGACTACTCTGGATGCTGATGTGACACTGGGCCATGAACCAGTGGGAGAGGAGTTTGCTGGGAACTACTTTCAGGTGACAGCACTTGAAAGAACAGGGACCAAGGGACCAGAGGTTTTCACAGCCTGTAATGTCCTAAACCAAATCCCTGCCAATGCCACAACTCCTTCCCCAGCCTCGGGAGAAAGTCAGGAAAGGTTGAATGGGGGGCAGGTGATGGGCAGTTGGTTTGGGTGCCAGGAGGGAGTTGAGCTGGCCAAACCCTCCCCGGGTTCTGCAGGCACAGCTTCTGGGATCTTCCATCCACAGCAGCAGGACAGGAGCTCTGGCACAAATACCTCCCTTCTTTACCCACAGCAAACAGGGCTGTGCAGGGCAGAAACTGGCACAGCAGGATTTCACAGCTCACTTGGGGCTGGGGAGGACAAACCCACCCCGGCTGTACAAGAAGCTCCAAGCTGGGGGGAGCTAAACTTGGGCTGGGCTCGTGGGGAAACCACAGGGCAACCCTTGCCTTGCACAGACACCCAGACCCAGCACCTGGTGTGTGCAAAGTGGAGATCCCCCTCACCTGGGGTTGCCCAAAAGTGGAGATCCCCCTCACCTGGGGTTGCCCAAAAGTGGGGATCCCCCTCACCTGGGGTTGTTTTGCAGCTGTGCAGAATGAAGTAAGCTTACCCTGCTCTCCAGCAGTACCTGCTTTCCAAGGGAGGGTTCAGGAGCACTGGCTTTTGATGTCCTAACGTTCCTGTGCTGTCCTTCCCCTGCAGGGAGCTGTCACACAACCAGATTGAGGAGCTGCCCAGTTTCCACCAGTGCCAGCGGCTGGAGGAGCTGTGAGTACAGAGACACACCGTGCTGGGCAGGAGGGTTGAGACACTTCATGTGTAGATGTGGATGGGGGGATTTGTCTTCACGAGATGCCTTCAGCCCTCAAACCCCCTTCACCCTCATGAAGGCAAAGGGCAGCACCTCGTGGTCCTTCCTGAAGGGTTGACAGAGCTGGGTGCAGTTTGCTGGCTCCAGGCTCTCCACTTTTGCTCTGGGTGAAGGAGTTTGTAGGTTTAGGGCAGAGCAGGGTGGGAAACCAGGGTGGCTTTGGAGATAACAAGGCACTTTTAACCACTGCACAGCAATGGCATCCAAAGCAGAGTCTGCCTCAGCCCTGGAGCTGCCTGTAGGAAACAGTGGCTTTGGGACATTTTGCCATTCATCCTATTTCACTCTTAAAATAAGAGTAGGCTCTCCCAGGGACAAATAACAACTTCCACTGTGGCAATCTGCATCTGCTGCACTGGGACAAAGATCCCTACAAAGCAGGAGTGCTGCCTTCAGCTGTCTTCTCAAAGCACTTTCTGCTTTTCCAGTGGTCTCCAGCACAACAGGATCCAGGAGATCAGAGCAGACACCTTTGTGCAGCTGATGGCCCTGCGCTCCATGCAAGTATTGTCTGCTGGGGAAGGGGAACCCTCAACCCAGACAGGCTGGGGGGAGTTCCAACCCTGCTCCCTCTGTCTCTGCTGGGAGGTTTTGCTCTCAAGTCCCTCTTCTGCTTCCCCTTAGGAAAGAAAAGGGCACAAAGCACCGTTCTGGCTTCCCCTGTGCCCACAAACCCCACTGTAACCACCCTCATGCCCTGCCCACACACCACACGCCCTGAGCTGCAGCTCTGGCTCCACGTTGCAGACACTCCTCCTGAATCCCTGTGCAGCCAGGGACTCATGGCAGGGATTTACCACGGGATTTACCTCAGCTCCAGCCCCCCGTGCCATACACAGGATGGGCCTGGGCTGTGCTCTCCTGCAACATCCATGCAGAGCATCCCATCGGGTTTGAGACTCTCTGCCCACAACTCCAAAGCTCATGTTGGACATACCAAGCACACCAAGCATGCACATGTCACACATAGAGTGGCCTCGACACCTCTGAGAGCTGGTAAGGCCCTGCAGGGCACTATTGTCCCTGTGACATCCGGAAAGAGCCCTGATGGTCTTTATTTGATGGTCTGTTAGGGAGTGAACTGAATCACACCAAGGCTTTCCCCACGGTGCAGCAATCTGAGCGCCATTTAACAGCCCAGCATTCCCAGGATCCCCTGAGTGTCACATCCACCGTGTTTACACCTGCACAGCAACACTTCCGTGTCACACATGTCACTGCAGACACGCATGGGAACACGAGCCTGCTGCTGCCACCCCACAGCCACACACACAGAGCTGAGTGTGGCAGCTCAGCCATGGCCTTTGGGTGTGTTCTGTTCCCCATGGGAAGGATTCATCTCACTCAGCTTCACACCCAGCTGAGTAGGTGCCCCCAGCTCTCTCAGAGCTGGAGAGATGAAGATGTGGTAGGAGATTGCTCGTGTGGTCAGCCTTAGAAGAAGAAATGCATCCTGATATGCTGGTTCCACTCCTTGACAACAGAGGGAGCAGAGTTCAGTCACTCAGAGGGCTTATTGAGAAGATTCAGTGAATCCAACCCCCCTGAACGTGGCAGGAGACATTCCAAAATCACCTTGGTTCACCTCCCACACACCCCTGGCCCTGTCTGTTCTGGCTGCACCCCACACTGTGACTGCATCAGGGCTGCTCTGGCACTAAGTCTTGACCTGTCTCCTGCTCTGAGGTTTGGCATGTCAGCATAAAATCCCCAAATTTACAGAAATGAACCCAGAAAGGGGCCTTTCCCATTGGTCTCAGCAGAGGAGCTCCTGCAAGGCAGACTCTTGTGCCCTCTATTAGAAAGCACCCACATACAGACCCAAACACACTTGTCTCCAGGGAGCTGTAATGGGACAGAACTTGCTGCTGACCAAGGGGCTACAGATCCCACCTTTGCTCCCATCGAGCCCCTTGGCCAGGCTGGTGTCAGCAGCTTCACTGCCCTGCTCTGCCCCCTTCATAGCAGTGTGTCCTTGCCTTGCAGAGACCTGAGCTGGAATTACATCCAGTTTATTCACCCGGAGGCCTTCGTGACCCTGCGCTCGCTCACCAAGCTGTAAGTCACAGGGGTGTTTCTTTCTCAGTGGCCCCTGGGTGGGAGGTATCTGAGCACCTCACACTGACTGCCCGGGCAAGCAGGACACCTGGGATTGAGATGCTGAAAGGCTGAGGTGCTTGTCTCAGCCCTGGTGTGGACAGACCAAATCCCAAGGTTTCTTATCAATACCAAAGGGATAACAAAGTGCAGGAGGGGCCAACTTTAGGTTGCTGTCACCTTGAGCACTTCAACCTCCATTTCCTGATGCTTTCATACCTGCCTTAGATGTCATTATGGAAGATCAACATGATGGGCTGTTACAGCAAGAGCCACTGCAGAACATCCCTGCTGGCTCTGGGGGCTCTCCAGTCCTCAGCCCCCTCACTGAGACTTTGGGTATTTATGGGCTGGGATCTGCAGTCACAGCTTCCAGCACAGGCACTAATCCCACTTCCTGATGTTCCCAGGGACTGCAGTCTCAATCTGTTTATCTCCAGAGGCTCCTGGCCCCCGTGCAGCCCCCGGCCCCATTTCAGCATCACACTGAAGGAGCACCTGAGGCAGCAGCAGGGCCCTTCAGCCTCTGCTGCCCCCTGACCGTGGTCTCCCTCTCTGCTTTCCCCTCACCAGGGACTTGACTGACAACCAGCTGGCCACGCTGCCTCTGGATGGCTTGGCTGGACTGACCCATCTGAAGCTCCAAGGCAACCCAGCTCTCTCTGAGCCCTTCACCAAGGAGAGCTTCCCCAAAATGAGGTACTGGGGGTGATGGCTCTTTCCCTTCTGCTGCTGCTCAGCACAGCCTGAATTGCTTAAAGCACTCCTGCTCTCCTTGTCTGCCCCCTGCTTTCTCCATCTTTCCAGGCCAATGGGCAGAGGAAGTTTCATCTGCTCCTAATGCATCTCACCTTTTACCATCTTCCACAGGACAGCAGTGCTGTGCTCCCAGGCCCCCCACCCCAAACACACACAACACACACACACACACAAGTGGAAAGCGTGGAGCGGGCCCAGCTCGGGGCTCCTCTCAATGGAAAACATTCCCAGAAGCAGTCCAGGCTAATGACATCCAGGTTTCCTTCTGTAAACTCTGTTTGTGTGGCCGTGTCTTGTCTGCTGTGGATTAATGAGGAGCCTGGAGGGGTCAAGCCAAGCAGGGTGAGGCTGCAAACAGCTCAGAGCAGTGCTGTGCTGCAGGCTCGGAGTCTCCTGACCCTGCTCTACAGGTGGGTCTCAGCCTGGCAGCTGCCCTCAGGCTGAGCTGTCCATGGTCCAGAGAACACAAATTCCCCTCAGGTGAAGTCATCTGTTCCTTGGGTCTCCCAGGGAGTTCCTTCTGAGCCAAGAATGCATGAGGTGATGCTCCCACTCATCCAATGTTGGTTCCCAAGGCTGGAGCTTCTCCAGTTTGCACAGCCAGTGCTGGGCTCACAGGCTACTGCAGCAACACTGGGTTTAATATGGGCTTCAAAACTCAGGCCTGAGGAAACGTGACAAGCTGTCCCTTCAGTCTGCCCTGGCAGTGGTGCCTGAAGGGCTTTCTCTTCTGACTTTTTGGACTCATCATAGCTGGGATCTACTGCATGACTGGTTGCCAAATGGCAGGTGATTCCAGAAGCTTTTGGAGGATTTTCTACACCCAAACTCATAGAATTACAGAATTATTTGGGTTGGAAGAAAACATTAAAGCTCATTTCATTCCAGCCCCCTTGCCATGGGCAGGGACACCTTCCACTAGCCCAGGGACACCTTCCACTAGCCCAGGTTGCTCCAAACCCCATCCAACCTGGCCTTGGACACTCCCAGGGATGGGGCAGCCACAGCTTCTCTGGGCAACCTGTGCCAGGGCCTGCCCACCCTCACAGGGAGGAATTCCTTCCCAATATCCCATCTAACCATGCCCTCTGCCAGTGGGAAGCCATTCCCCCTTATCCTGTCACGCCAGGCCCTTTTCCAAAGTCTCTCTCCAACTCCCTTCACCAAACCACAGAATGAGAGAATCATGAAGGTTGGAAAAGACCTCTGTCATCAGCGAATCCAACCACTGAGCAAACACCACCCTGTCAGTTAGACCAGGGCTCTGAGTGCCACGTCCAGTCATTTCCCAAACACCTCCAGGGATGGTGACTCCACCACCTCCCTGGGCAGCCCCTTCCAATGCCTGACAACTGATTCCATGCAGGAATTCCTCCTGATGTCCAGTATGAATCTCCCCTGCTGTAGCTTGGGGCCGTGTCCTCTTGCCTGTGAGAAGAGACTGACCCTCACCTTGCTACAACCTTCAGCTGCAGGAGATGAGAAGGTGCCCGCTGATGGTGCACCCCTTGAGGGTCCTTTCTCCAGACTGAGCCCCCTCAGCCCCCCTCCTCATACAATTCACTCTTCACACCCTTCCCCAGCTCTGCTGCCCCTTTCTGGAGTCTCTCCAGCACCTCAATGTCTTCCTTGAAGTGAGGGGTCCTTCAACTGGGCACAGGAGGTGCAGCCTCTCGAGTGCCAAGCCCTTTAAAGCACTTGAAGGAGCTCTCAGGTCTCCCTGGAGCTTTCCCTTCTCCAGACTGAACCCCCCCCCAGCTCTCCCAGCCTGTCTTGCAGAGCAGGGGGGCTCCAGCCCTTGGAGCATCTCCATGGCCTCCTTCAGACCCGCTCCAACAGGCAGTCCCTTGTGCAGGGTGGGTGAAGCTCAGCCCTTCTAGGGTGTTTCTCCTCCAAACTCGTTCCCCTGGCAGCTGTGGAGCTGGTTTGGATTTGCACCAGAGGAGCTGAGCCTGCAGCAGCGGCTCGTTGAGCCATGCCAGGCCATGGGCTCATTAACATTCCCAAAATGTTGGGGTACTGCCATTAAGTAGTTTTAGTCTTGGGGCACACGTCTGGAAGAATCATCTGAGAACAATTCTTCCCCCTCCTGGGAGGATCTGCACCTCCCTACCACCTTTCAATAATAGGATCTAATTTGGAGCTTATAACAGGAAACAAGCTTGTATACAGAGTTTCCACAGCCTCACAGGGCTCGGGCAGAAATGTTTGGGAACATAAAACAAAAGCATATTTTTAGAATATAGAGTTTCACCATATTTACTGATCTTGTCAGAAGACCTTAATTGTCTGGAAAACCTGAGGTTCCTTTGCCTTCATCAGTCTCCCTGAGTGCCAGCAAAGCCAAAAAAGCAGCTGCTGACAGACAGCCTGGTATTGTGTCCAGATGATGCTCAGCTGCTGTTGAATTAACCTTGTAACACACGCTGTAATTAGCAACTAACAATTCAACTTTCAAGTAGAAATCAGACATGTTTAAATAACTTGCTTCACTTGAGAGACCTGAGAATTCCCTGCCTGAGCTGGCAGGGGGCAGCCACACTCCTGGAACTGGAGTTTGAAGGTGCCTTTCTGACCTTCAACAACAAGCAAAGGGAACTTTGCTCTTAGGAAGCTTCTCACCCCAAAGAATGAATGGATGCCCAGCAAAACACGGCCTTGGGGTAAAAACTGAAGTCTGTACATGGCATGTTGGAGAAGGGCGTGGGAAAGAGGGGCTAGTTTAGTCTAGGGGAAACTGCAGATGGTTTTTTAGGAATGTCCTGGTTTAGGAATGGTATTCTCCAATTTAGTGCTCCTGCTAAAATCACAGGGTGCTCCCCTCCTCCCTCCAACTGGAGGCACAAAAGGCAAAGATCACAGTTTGAGAGAAGAACAATTGACTGGAAACAGCAGTGAGATAAGAAAATGAACAGTAACAGCAATAATATTAACATCAAAATTATAGGAAAAGAAAACAATTCACATGGAAAGGCCCCGACAATAAACAATGTCGCTCCCCCTGCCACATTTTCTCCCCTTCTCCTTGGAAGAGAGGGATGAGGATCCTTACCCCAGCCTGCCCAGCAATGACTTGAGGTGATACAGAATAACCTGCAGGTCCTGGCAATGCCCCCTCCTGGCTGTTGCAGAAAATCAACCCTTTCCTGCTTCTTGACAAGGAATTATCCAGGAACTTTAGAGCAGTTTCCAAACCTGGTGTTTGACAACATTCTATTCACTGACAGCACCTTAAGCACCAGAAGTGGGGACAGTGCAGAGACACCCTGGGGTCCACACCTTGTCCTGCATGGATTCCTTCACCCAAAGTCCCTCCCCAGTGCAGAGATCCCCACACAGGGCAGCTTTTGTCACAGGTTGAACTAAGCAAGAAGTGCAAAGGGGGCCCAGCCTGAAGTTGTGCTTTCCCCCTGTGCAGAGTCCTGGAGGTCCCCTATGCCTACCAATGCTGTGCCTATGGGAGCTGCAGCAGCCTCTTCAAGGTGTCCAGCCAATGGGAGGCAGAAGACATGAGCCCTGAGGAGGAGGATCCCCACAAGAGGACCATGGAATTGTTTCCAGGTCATGCTGATAATCACTGTGAGTAGACTGGGCTGAATGGGGAGCAGTTTGGGTGGTCCCACTGCCTGGGGAGCCCCTGACTCCCCTGCTCAGGAGCACTGAGCACCCAGCCAGGGGCTCTGCCATCTCCTCTCACACCCTGAGCACGCAGACCTGGATCTGGAGGCAGATATTGACCCAGAGTTGCTGGACTCTGTTACAGGCAGGATGGGTGAGACCCTTTTATGACACAGCTGGCAAGTGACTCACCAGCCCTGGGCTCTGCTCCTGCCTTCATCCTTCACACATTAAGGATAAGCTTTAGACATGTAAAAAGTCCAGCCAGAGGGTGGCAAGTGTGATTCCTGCTGGCCTGATGTGGCTCTGGGAAGTGTGGTAGAGTTGGTGGTAACACTGGGCAGACAGCACAGGGGAGCCATATGTTATGGTCACTGCTGCAGGGATTTCTTCTCTGCCCGGTCAGATTTTCCATCATTAATGCAGCCCATCCTGCAACAGCCCTGGTGTTCACAGCTGGTTGCCCAGCAAATTACAGCATCTGTGGAAAGGTCTGCTTTGTGAGCTGGGCCCACAGTGCAGATCACAGACCTGCTCTCGCTGGGTACCAAAGTCTTTGATGTGCCACAAGATGCTCTCTGGGTCAGCAAACCAAAACCTACCACAGGCTCAAAGGCCTCCAAGCCAGTCTGAGGCTCATGGACAGCGTGTTTAGGAGCTACTGGGACCGGAGGACAGTGCTGACTGATTCCAAGATGTGCCAGATAAGACTATTGGCAGCTTGTAAAGGCTCCCATTTTCAGATGTTACAGCACTGGATTTGTCTGGCAATACCAAAGCACACAGGTGCAAATGGGACAAGCACAGAAACATCCTCCTCCTCATGAGCAGCTTTTGCAGATGACTGTCCTCACCACGCAGCAACGGGGTTTGCTCTTGGTGCTGAGGGGCTTGTGATATTGCTGTTTGACTTAATTAATCATTTCTTTATTTCTGTTTCCAGTGCTGCCTTTCTGCTGGCCACTGGTGGCATTTAACTGGGTTATATGAACCTTGTAACACTTCCTTATTAAAAAGGACAAAAGCTCCCAAACATTCCTTTCACGCAAGAGGGAAAGTGGTCTAGTTAAGAGAAAATAACTCGTGGCTCTGTCCCAGAAATGCACTGCCAGGCTCATCAGGGCACTCAGATGCTCTGGGAGGACTTGTGAGAGGGACAGGGAACGGGTCCAGCCAGCTCTGTCCTCTCGGCCCTGTGCAGGGCTTCCAGTCCTTCCCAAACCAGCCCACAGAACCTCAGAGCTGGGTGGTGAAAGGCAACCTGGCCCAGGCAGTTGTTTAGGGACAAGGAGCAGATCCCTGATGGCACAGCCCCTCTCCAGCAGCCTGTCCTGCTCCTCAGCCAAGCCCAGCACCCAAGGGACCATCTGACTGCAGCCACAGAGCTGGGCCATCTCAGCTCTTTCCCATCCTCCCAAGTCCCTGGATGCCTGGGAACCCACCAAGTGTGTCCATTCACATCTGATTAAAGCAGTGTGGTCAGTGCATGTCCCATCACTCTGTCACCTTGTTATGACAGATACTTAAGGTCCTCTTTCCCACATTTTTGGTGCTCGGGATATCACAGAACTGTAGAATGGTTTGGGTCCGAAAGGACCTTAAAGCTCATCTTTTTCCACCCATGGACCAGGATAACTTCCACTAGCCCAGGTTGCTCCGAGCCCCAACCTGGCCTTGGTCACTCCCAGCTTCTCTGGGCAACCTGTGCCAGGGCCTGCCCACCCTCACAGGGAAGAATTTCTTCTTAATATACAATCTAACCCTGCCCTCTGTCACTGTGCAACCATTCCCCCTTGTCCTGTCACTCCAGACCCTTGTCCCAGGTCCCTCTCCATCTCTCTTGGAGCCCCTTTAGGTACTGGAAGGGGCTTTATGGTCTCCCTGGAGCCTTCCCTTCTCCAGGCTGGACAATCCCAATTGTCTCAGCCTCTCTGGATTTCACTTGCCAGTGTTTAGGAGACACTCCCTGCCCCAAGTCTGTCCCTTGTGGCTGGAAAGCAAAAAGAGAGCACACATGGACAGTTATCTCTGGCATTAGGACAGCTGCTTTGCCCAGCCCAACACCTCCAATAAGTTTTAAAGTTACTAAGGAACTTCTGCAAACATCTGGAAAACCCTGGAGGGTCCTTAGAGCTACACTTTTCCTCCTTCTGTCATTCCAGAAGGCTACTCAAGTCCTCAAAAAGCACCTGCCCAGGCCCCTTCTCCAGCAATTATCCTTCTCTTCCTCCCACTTTGCTCCTGGGACAGCCAGTTCCTTTGCCATGGAAAAGGCACTACCAGCAAAGCATTTTTTTTCCATAAGGCCTCAGAAAGTGGAGGTGCCTTAGCAAAATTCAAATAAATAAGAGCTTCTTCCAAACCAATGCAGTCTGCCTTGCTAGGACACAACAGCCACTTCCCTCTCTCCACAGTCCCCAGGCTGAAGAAGGGCTGGTTTCCAGCAGAGAGGTGCATTTTTCACTTTGAATCCTGCTGTGCTAAGGTTCGCTTTGCAATTCCCAACAGGCTCAGTGGCCCAGGCAAAACAAAAGATCCTCCTTCCCTTCATGAAACTGTTAAACCTGGGCTTAAAACCAGCCCTGTGAGGAGAGAAGGGATGGGGCAGGTTGCCCTTCCCCGAGGGCTGGGTCTCAGCGGGGCACAGAAAGTGCAAGTCTGTGTCTGTGTTATTTGGGTGTCGTGACTGCACATCGCAGCCTCTGCACTGGGGCTGCAAAGGGCACCGGAGATTTATAAGACTATAAAATACAAAGATGAAATATTTTTCCATCCCACTGCGAGTGTTTCCTTGCCAGGCTCCAGAGCAGCAGTAATATTTCAACTCTTATACAGACAGATTTTAAAAATGACTCTTTTTTCCAAAGCTCCCTGAAGCCGAGAAAGCCACAAAGCTTGTCAGGAGGCACTAAAGATAGCACGTTATTTGTCGTCGTTCTTTAATCAAGTAATCCCAGTCACATTTTCAAACACAGGCAGGGAGCAGAGCTCATGAGAGGCACCACTTCTAAAGAGATTAGACAAGTAAATCCCACTCAGGTCAGCTGTACCTTCAGCGCTGTGGGAACTCACCCTCCTGGGCAGTGTCTGAGCTGCCGGGCACACACGTGGGCACCAGCATCGCTCCCTCCATCCAAGGGAGGCTCCATCCCACAGATCCAGCCCCTGGCTACAGGCTGCAGGAAGGAGAAAACCACATCCTTTCCCTTTCCTCCTGCTGGCAGAAAGCTCTCCAAAGATCCCCACTGGGAGTTGAAGGCCATGCTGGTGCCATGGGTAGGGACAGGGCAGCGGGAGAGCAGCTGTCCCCAGCGTGTCCCAGCGCTGTCACTCAGCAGGAGTTCGGGAAGAGGAACAGGGAGCAAAGCAGAAAAGCTCCTCTTGGATTAGATTGAGAGGATGCCTGAGGTCTCAGCCCCATTCCCTTCCAGAAGCT
This sequence comes from Scytalopus superciliaris, assembly GCA_013400415.1. NCBI lineage: Eukaryota > Metazoa > Chordata > Aves > Passeriformes > Rhinocryptidae > Scytalopus > Scytalopus superciliaris. The sequence continues at coordinate 427,798 of VXBX01009836.1, read as the reverse complement.
TCTCCTTCAGCCAGGGGGTCTCTGCCTGAGCCTCAGGAAGCCCAAGCCTGGGTTGGGGTGCAGCTGACTCTGCAGCCTGGCAGGGACTGCAGCCACAGACAACCAGTCTGCCTTCAGCAAATCCTGTGAACCTCCACGACTGAAAACAGGGTGCCACAGTCCCAAGAGTTCACAAGATATAAAATTAAGCCATAAATGTTGGGCTCCCTCGTCTCTTTGCTGCTGAGCTGTTTGGTGGTGGTGGATGCTGATGAAGAATTTGTGCTGCAATAAGAGGCTAATGGGTCTCTCTGAGCTAAGCCCCCTGTTGATGACCACAGTGGACAAGCCCTGCCCAGAAAGCTCCCAGGGAGAAGATGCATTTAAAGGCTTTGTGTTCTGTAACCACACAAGCTGGAGTATTTATTTACTTTCAATGGTGCTTGCTGGGAGGAGGGAGCTGCAGTCACATAGCTCTGGGAGCTGGGGCTCTTACACTTCCAATGTTGGGAGCAACCTAAAACCAGAGGGGTTGGCTACACTGCAACCCACCAACATTTACAAGACCTTCTGCCTCTACAGCAATGACTGCAGGGGACAAACTGCACACCAGCAGCTACTTTGAACTTGTGGGCTGGGGACTGGCTGGGAAGGTCTGTGTAGAGGACAGGCTCCTAGCCCAGTGAAACCTGATGGCCCTGCTCCTTCTTCTCTGAGCACCGTTTCTTGTTCTTCTTCCCCAGATGACCTGGATGCAGATGACCTTCAGCTGGACCTTGAGGAATCAAAGCTCCACCCCACAATTCAGTGCACGCCAAGCCCCGGTGAGCAGCCAGGGAAACCCTTTGAGCAGAGCTGGGATCCTTTGAGCTTCTCTAAATCCCCAGAATCCCCCACGACCTTTCAGATCAGAAGCCTGGTTAGGCTTTGGCCAAACTGGGGACAGGTGAGGAGCTTCCTTCTCCCAGTGGGATGTAGCTGCCCTCCTTGAGGAGGAGACAAGGCCAGGGTATGCCTGATCAGGACTCCCAGGTATCACCAGCTCCTCCATCCACCAACCTGCTCTGACTCTCCTCAGACTGTGGCTCTGTGCAGAGGCCATTCATGCAGAAACAGACTCCTCTTAGCCAAGGTCTTGAGTGCATGGGCAGATATTGGTGATGCCAGAGCATCCTGCCAGATCTCACACGTCTCCATAGCACCAGCTCCCTCATCCCAGGGGGTACACGAGAAGGAGCAGGTAATGGCAGAGGGCCCCAAATGCCAGGCTGACACCAGGAGTGTTGGTGGATCTGGAGTCATGATCTTTTTTACGTTTTAGGAGCTCTGATAAGTTTGCCATTTCTCACATTTCACTTTGAGCTCTCCCTGCACCTTGTTTCTGCCCCAGACAAGAGCTGAGAGGGTGCCAGAGGCACCCCAGGGTGGGGACAGGAGGGAGAGAGCCAAGAGGCAGCTGAAGAAGAGGGCAGACAATGCTGTATTCTCCTTGCCAGCCCTCAGCCCTCGTGGGGCTGGTGATCCCAGGGGAAGGCTGGGATGTGGCCACCACTCCGAGCCGAGTGGTATCCTCTGGGTATAACTTTGAGGTTTGTCTTCCAGGTCCCTTCAAACCCTGCGATCACCTTTTTGAGAGCTGGATCATCCGCCTGGGCGTATGGGCCATTGTTCTGGTCTCGGTGCTCTGCAACAGCCTGGTCATCCTGGCCGTCTTTGCCTCCCCCAGCTACCTCTCTCCCGTTAAGTTCATCGTCGGCTCCATAGCCGGGGCCAACATGCTGACGGGCGTCTCGTGCAGCATGATGGCCCTGGTGGACGCCCTGACCTACGGCCGCTTCGCGCGGTTCGGCGCGCGCTGGGAGACGGGCGCGGGCTGCCGGGTCACGGGCTTCCTGTCGGTGTTTGCCTCCCAGACCGCCATCTTCCTGCTGACCCTGGGGGCCGTGCAGTGCAGCGTCTCGGCCTCCTGCGTGAGGGGCTACGGGAAGTCCCCCTCCCTGGGCAAGGTCAAGGCTGCTGCCTCTTGCTGCCTGCTGCTCTCTGCTGGGGCTGCCCTTCTGCCTCTCTTCTCCGTTGGGGAATACGGAGCGTCCCCTCTCTGCCTCCCGTATCCCACCCCGGATGGGAAACCTGCCACCCTGGGCTTCACTGTGGCCTTGGTGATGACCAACATGCTCTGCTTCCTGACTATCACCGGCACCTACATCCGACTCTACTGCAACCTGCTGAAGGGGGAGTTCAGCGCTGTCTGGGACTGCGCCATGGTTAAGCATGTGGCCTGGCTCATCTTCACCAACTGCCTCCTCTACTGCCCAGTGGCCTTCCTCACCTTCTCCTCCACCCTCAACCTCTTCCTCATCACCCCAGAGGTCATCAAATCCGTCCTCCTCGTGGTCCTGCCCCTGCCCGCCTGCCTCAACCCCCTGCTCTACCTGCTCTTCAACCCTCACTTCAGAGATGACTTCCGCCTCCTGAGGCAGAAGGGGCAGGACAGGGGGGGCTTCCCCCCATCCTGCGGGGCTGATGACATGGAGAAAAGCTCCTATGACTCCACACAGGCTCTGGTGAGCTTCTCTGACATCGACCACATGTTTGAGACACCCGACTCCCTGGGAGTGCGCCCCATCCTTGACAGCTACAGCTTCCCCTCCATGACGCTCATCCCCTGCCAGCAAAGAGTGGGCACCAGGGGGAAGGAGAGGGGCTTCTCGGAGCATTGTCCCTGCCTCAGTGACAGTGAGGTGCTGATCACTTCAGAGAGCCGAGACCCATCCGGCAGCAGCCTCCGGATAACCTTCTTCCCCTCCCCGCCCACACCACCCTACACATCTCACTTATAAACCTCCTCTGAGCAGCCGTGCGGAGCAGCCCCACAGCCCCCGGTGCTGGGGGGCCACCAAGGGGACACAGACTGCTCCTCATAAAGCACCAGTACAACCAGTCTACCCTCACCCCCATCATACCTGCCTGGGCAGCAGGCACCGCTCTGCCAGCTGCCCCTCGCTTGGAAGGGCTCTGACTGAGCTCTGGACACTCAGGGCTGGCCACGGGAGGAGATAACCCCTGTGTGTGTGTCACTCCTGCTCGGAACTGCCCCAGCAGCCCAGGAAGTGGGTCAGGGAGACCCTCCTACTCCTCATCCGGCAGCATCACCAGCCAGGAGGAGCCTGCAGTCAAGCCAAGTGTGTCTTCTCGAGGCCGAGATGTCTTAGCAAAAGCTATTGTGGCATCACATGGAAATGGCCAACTGTGATGACATGGCCATACACAGGGACCTCAGGCCTTGTCCTCTGGGCTTCTCTGCAGGTCCCACACGTGCCTGGAAATGGCCTGGTGTCTGCCCCATGCCATCAACTGGAAGAGCAGAAGTGGGTTAAAAGCAGCGTATCTGTGTGTGCACCTCAGGTTTGGACTGTTCCTGTTTTTGGGAGTCTCCACTCATTCACTGGGAGCCCCACGGGATGGGCAGGACCCTCACTGAGCTGGGTACACTCAGCCCATCTTTCAGTCTGACCCACAGTGTCTCACAAGGGGTCTCTGGAACCCACGGCAGCCAAACCCAAACAGTTTCCCAGAAGGTCACTCAGCAATACTTGGCCAAGGCACCCAAGGCCACACGGGCTCCCTCCATCCCCTTCTCACACCACAGCCCACCTGGGGCACTCCTGCCTGTAGTCACCTGGCTCCAGCTCAGGTGTGGTGAAAATGGTTGTCTGGCTCCCTCACTGCCCCCAAATCTCCCTCCTGGAAGAGACTGCTGGTTTTAGACACGTGTCCCAGACACAGCATAGCCATTTCGGGGGCTGCATTTACCTTCTCCTCTTTTAAGGGCAGGCAGCTCATGTAGAAAGAGGGCACAGAAATTAGCATTGTGGGCTGATGGCATGAGGAGGACACAGGCCACTGGGAACAGCCTCAAATTCACTCCCTGCAGCTCAGGGATCTCCCAAATCCATCCTCTCCATCACAAACCCTCCAGCGCAGCAGGGAGCCCTGCGGTCAGAGCTTACTGCAGCTCTTTGTCATTCATCCTCATGAGATAATAAATGAGCCCCGTTGCTGACCAGTGGCTGGTTTCTGTCCTCTTGCATGTGAGGAGCAGCTTGGTGATCCTCTGGGCAGCTGCCTCTCCCAGCCAGGCTGGGCTGCTGTGCCTTGGGTGTTGTCTGGGTGCATTGCCTGAGGGCTGGGAAATGGCACTGTGCCCACATGAGCTGGCACCATCCTCCCCACCTCTCTTCTCTAGAGGGAAGAGCCAAACCACCCACCTTTATGGCACAGAATTGCACCACCAGGGTCCCTCTCCAGATCCTGGGAACCAGAGCCACCAGCTGTACCCCATGATCTGCTGCTCAGGGGTTTGAGTTCATTAACAGGATGGAGTCTCCTGCATAAAAGTTTAAGGACCCTCTTATCTGCTCCTCAGATGCCCCCATGGGGCACAGAGCCCAGTCCCCTCCTTAACTGAGCACAAGCTTGTCAGGGGGCAGGAGTGAGACCTGTTCCCTCTGCTCCCCCACAGCAGCCCCTTGGAGTCCACTGACAGCAAACACACCCCAAAGCCCTCTCTGGGCTGTGTTCCTTGCATGGTTGCTAAGGGGAAAGGAGGGAGCACAAACACAGAGCGTGTTCTGTGCTCACAAAAGAGGTGCCTGAGAAACAGTGAAAGTTTATGGATGTGCAGAGGTGCAGGAAACAGAAACCAGCATCCTCCCCTTGCTGCTGCAGGCCAGAAATCCAGAGTACAAACTCTCTGGCAAATGCTCATTAAAGTGCCTTTCACCACATCTCTAACAGTGTACACACGGCTTTCCACCCTCCCAAACACTAAATTCAATGATTATTAAAAAAATAAAATAACAAAAGCAATCCTAGACCACTCCATCTCCCTTCTTAGCAGCTGGTTTGGCCCTCGCTGGTGCCAGGCTGCCCACCCTGGGGCAGCCCAGCCCTCAGCCAGGCTGGGGGTGGCTGGGGGTGACCCTGCTGCTCCACAGGCAGCACATCCAGCCTGGATTATCCAGTCCCACGGGCAAGCAGGAGTCAACTTAAGCTGTGTAACCCACCTCTGGTCACCAATGGAGGTGTGAAACAACCTCAGCAGGCCCAGAGCAGAGGGAAGTTCTTGCTCCACATCCTCTGCCTGCAAGAACTCACGAGGCTGCTCTTCTGCCTCCTGGGCTGAGCTTTAGCTGCCTGCATATCTCCCTTCCATATGATCCTTTTCAAGGCCACCAGATGTTACCATGAGCCTCCCAAAAAGCAACCAGATGTTCCTGAGGCATTGTGAGCCTTTTCCTTGGAGACAGGGCTCCCTCGGATTCCAACCTTTGGAAGGGGATGTGTGCCAGCAAAGGAAAGAGAGAAGTTTATGAACGGGCCCCTCCCTGCAGCAGGATTGCTCCTGGTTGGAATAGATCTGGCTGCCAAAGAGCCCCAGGCAGCAGCCAGTGAGATGCACGTCATGGTTGGACAAGCTGGCCTGGTTTCCTGGGCTGCTGCAACACAGACATGACCAATAGGTCAGGGAGGGGGTTCTCCCCCTCTGCTCTGCTCCTGTGGGATCTCTCCTGCAGTGCTGCCTCCAGTTCTCAGGCCACCAACACAAGGCAGATGTGGACCTGTTGGAATGAGCCCAGAGGAGGCCACTAAGCTGATCACAGGGCTAGAGAACAGGCTGGGAGAGCTGGGGGTGTTCCACCTGGAGAAGAGAAGGCTCCAGGGACACCTGAGAGCCCCTTCCAGTGCCTAAAGGGGCTCCAGGAGAGCTGGAGAGAGACTTGGGACAAGGGATGGAGGGACAGGACACAGGGGAATGGCTTCCCACTGCCAAAGGGCAGGGATAGATGGGATACTGGGAAGGAATTCTTCCCTGAGAGAGTGGTGAGGGGCTGGGATGGAATTCACAGAGAAGCTGTGGCTTCCCCATCCCTGGGAGTGTCCAAGGCCAGGTTGGGGCACCCTGGGCTAGTGGAAGATATCCCTGCCCATGGGTGGAACGAGATGAGCTTTAAAGCCCCTTCTGACCCAAATGATTCAGATTCTATGATTTTAAGCAGAGTCCCAATGCTATAAGGCCACAGCTTCTGAGCTGATGAGGACACACCACAACAGCCCAAGCCAGCAAGAGGCACAGGAGTGGTGGGACACATTGAGAGGGAGGAGGATGAGGCCACGCTGCCTTGTGGGCTGCATTTTGGCCGGGGAGGTGCAGTGGAGCCTTGGGGGTGGCGGGTGAGAGGCAGAGCTGCTCTGGAAGTCATTGTCAGGGCTGGGCACCTTTGAGGCTTGCCCTGCACGTCAGCAAGCACTGCCAGGACACCCTGAAGGGCAGAGATGGCATGTTTCAGGAGGATGTTGGCCCTGGGGGATCCGGAAGCATTGTCTGGCAGACAATGTGGAGCCAGTTTGTAGGCACACTCAGATGTCCATTTTTCACTCGTCCAGCCCTCCTGGCTGTAGATGTGCAGCTCCTCTGAAACAAAGCCCGTGGAACAAGCACCCCACAGTGTTGTTTTTTTCAATCTCATTGGGTTTCTTTCCCTAAATGTTGTGATTTCTGGAAGACTGGGCCACGGTTGGGAATGCTTGGGATGGCAGCACTGCTGCAGCCACGGGAATGCAAATGGCAAGGGGCACACTGTGTGCATGGGATGGCAATATCTGGGAGCAGCCTCCTTGGAGGCCAGAGGAAAACACACATTTTGGAAAATGTAAGCCCACCTCTGAGACTGGGATGGACAGCACATCATGTCTGGCAGGTGACTTCAGCTACCACAGGGTTAAGGCCTTGTCCCTGCTCTCCAGTGACTCAAAACCACATTCACATTTTCAGAAAGTCCCTTCCAAACACACCCCAAGAACTATTACTGTGCCAGACCTGAATGGGAACCTCCAGACTCTCATTTACAAAAAGTTTGCTGGTTTGAACCCCTGGAAGCAAAACTGAGGCACTTCATCACAACTTTTTGGTCTGTGAATATTGTGACTACTCCTATCCTGGGAAGTATTCTGTTGGGAAGCAGAAGTATTCTGGGAAATATCCTGCTCTGAGATTTCTTAAACCCTGGATGAAAGTGCAGTATGAGCAAAACCTCCCCAGCTATGTTCCCAGGTACAAAGCAAACTTCAGATCTTGCACCTTCTCTTCAGGTGAATCAAGGATGTCATTATACACAAAACATTCAAGCTGATCCTTGGGGGAAAAAAAATCACAGGAAAAGCTGAGTGAAAAGCCAGTCTGGAAAACAGAAAATGGGGAAAAACCTCCAACTTCCTGAATGCCTCAAAACCGGAGTAACTTTGCTGAGAAAGAAGATCCCACTCAAACACTGATCAGTCATAAACAGAGTCAAATACCCAGGGATGTTCCAGCCACTGTCACACACACACACAGAGGCACAGAGATCCTGTGTGTTCTTCCATCGGTCCTGGGAAGAGCCTGTCCTTGCGGTGCTGCAGGAATATCCCCGGAGCTTCCCTATCCTGAGCATCCCCAGAGAATCCCTGCCCTGAGCATTCCCGGAACATCCCTACCCTGAGCATCCCCGGAGCTTCCCTACCCTGAGCATTCCTGGAACATGCCTGTCCTGCATACCCGGAGCATCCCTGCCCTGAGCATCCCTGGAGTATCCCTATCCTGAGCATCCCCAGAGCTCCTTGAGCATCCCCGGAGCATCCCCTGCCCTGAGCATCCCCGGAGCTCCGTTATCCTGAGCATTCCCGGAACATCCCTACCCTGAGCATCCCCGGAGCTTCCCTACCCTGAGCATTCCTGGAACATGCCTGTCCTGCATACCCGGAGCATCCCTGCCCTGAGCATCCCTGGAGTATCCCTATCCTGAGCATCCCCAGAGCTCCTTGAGCATCCCCGGAGCATCCCCTGCCCTGAGCATCCCCGGAGCTCCGTTATCCTGAGC
>VXBX01009836.1:390991-414379 GCA_013400415.1 Scytalopus superciliaris | reverse complement strand
TGGCGGTGTCGGTGTGCGGGGGGGGGCGGCGGGGGGGCCGCCCGTGCCATGTGGCCGTGCTGGCTGTGCCCGCAGGTGCCGCGAGCCATGGCCCCCCCCAAGGACATCATGACCAACTCGCACGCCAAGTCCATCCTCAACGCCATGAACGCCCTGCGCAAGAGCAACACGCTCTGCGACGTCACCCTCCGCGTGGAGCACAAGGACTTCCCGGCCCACCGCATCGTCCTGGCCGCCNCCCCGTGGTGGCCCTGGATACCTGCATGGTGGCCCAGAGTCCCTCCGTGGTGGCCCCGGGTCTCTCTGGATTCTCCCGTGGTGACCCTGGCTCTCCCTGGATTCTCGCACAGTGACCCCGGGTCTCTCTGGATTCTCCCGTGGTGACCCTGGCTCTCCCTGGATTCTCGCACAGTGACCCCGGGTCTCTCTGGATTCTCCCACGGTGGCCCTGGCTGTCCCCATGGTGGCTCCAGGTCTTCCCGTGATGGTCACTCTGGATTCCCCCCCCGCCCTGCCCTCATGCTGGCCCTGGAGCCCTCTCGGTCCTCTCCTGGTGGCCCTGAAGCCCCTCGTGGTTCTGGGTCTCCTCGTGGTGGCCCCAGAGCCCTTTATGGTGGCCTGGTGGGGAGCTGGAGGTTGTGGCTGGGGCATCGTGGTCTGCTGTGACCACCCTGTGCCCAGCAAACTGCCAGGCTGAGCTGCCAAACCTGAGGGTTCTGATACATTTACTTATTTTTCTAGTGGTGATTTGTGGTTTCTGTGGCTCTGGGCATCTTTCCTGCCAGGGGCAGCAGCCGTGGCTGGGGAATTCGGGCAGCCCTTGCAAGGGAGGGTGTTTGACACCTCCCCGTGGCACTGGCTGAGCAGCTGGTGGGTGCTGGGCTGTGCTGTTGCTCCTGCCTTGGGGGTGTCACCTCCAGCACTGGGTGACTCTGAGCCCCCAGTGCTGCACTGAGCAGATCTCACCTGAGAGCACCTTGGCTCTCAGTTCTTCCTGGGAGACTCACACTACCTGTGTGCTGATTCCCTGAGTCACTGACAGGTACTGTTGGAGCTAAAACTGGCACCCATTTGTACTGTTAAATGTCACATGCTTTGCCTGGCTTTGTCTTTTGTAAGTTTGAATCAGTCTTGGTGGGTTTTTCTTACAGAAGATGCTTCCCTTATCCTACCACCTTTCCCATTAGCAGGGAGGAATGTTAGTAAGTAGCTCACAGGTCCTAAAGCCCTCCCTGCAGCAGAGGATGATTTTTTCTTTGTTTTACCCATCAGTGAGGGCTGTGGCAGAGCTCTCTGTGTGCCCACTGCTCTCAGTGCTCTTCAGGGAGCAGGTGTCTCAGTTTTTACAGTCCTGTGCAAAACAACCAAAAAAACCCATGTGTGGCCTGATTACATACCAGTATGGTTTTTTTGTCCACGTCTTTGTGAAATCTGTAAACTCATCAGGTTTATCCTCTTTCTCTGCACAAAGGAAACGTAATTTAAAAGAAAAAATTGCACAAAGCAGATTCAGTCCCTGGAGTCAGAAGTTCTCTGTTCTCCAGTGCACAGCAACACAGCAGAGTGTCTCTGCTTCTTTGGGTTTGCCTCCAGCTTCCTGTCAATGCTTTTGACTTCTGGACTTTCTCTAGGCAGTGTGCAGAGATCCAGTCACTCTCTGTGCTCCAGAACGTTCTTTTTGCCTGCTAACAAAGGCTGAGGGTCTCTGTGCTTTGAGTCTGAGCTGAGAAGTCTCTCCTTCCTTCCTTCCTTCCTTGGACTTGTGTTAATTGTAACATCAGAATGACCTTCATTGAGAGATGTAAATTTCCTAGAGTGAAATGCTTCCTCAGAAATCAGGTGTGCCCAGTGGGCAGGTTCTCTCACTCTTTTGTGCCCCAAACTGCCTTTGCTTTACGGATTTTGCTGATTTTACTTAGCTTGTATTTCTTCCAAATTTGCTTTTTTTGCATGGAAACCCTAAAGTGACCAACCTGCCAAGGGGCGTACAATGATGGGGTGTTTGTGGGAGAGTTTCCTCCCAGGAAAGGGCAGTTTGGGAAGCCTCAGAGCGGGCCTGTTTCCTGTGTGTCTCAGGGACTGTGATGGAACTGTGTTTGGGTGCTCTCCAGGCACTTGTGGGTGCAGAATTTGGCCATGGCCGGGACTCGAGGGAGCTCAGAGTGCCCTGTGGTGTCCAGGGACTAACAGGCCTTGCCAGGGCTTCCTTGGCACTTCATCGCTCACCTCCTGCCAGTCTGGCAGTGACAGGACAAGGGGGAATGGCTTCCCACTGCCAGAGAGGGTCCAGGGAAGGTCCTTTCCAACCCAAATCATTCTGTGATTCTATGTTCAGAATCAAGTTGTCTCCGCCCTGAGATCCTTCTTTTAAGGTGTGACATTAAAATCCCAATTCTGCATCATGTACATTATGTGAAATTACCTGAAATATTCCCTTCCTTGCTTCCTTCCTTCCAGGCATCCTTAGCATGTGAGTAAACTGTGAGCTAAATAACAACTGAGAAGTGGAACGTAGCAGAAATATAAGGGAAGCAGGAAGTGATCATCTCTGTGGTTTAGGTGTTGTCCCCGTGGTTTGTGTTGTGGTCAGCAGTGTATGTGCATGCCTGATTATTGAATATTGGTTGTGGGTCAGGAGCTTCCTTACCAGCTCCAGGCTGATGTGTGAAGAACTGATGGCTTGCAGATATCAGGAGGTCTGGTGCCCTTGTAACCTCCTGTCAATACAAGTTTGTAACTTCTTTTTTTCTAAATGTGTGTGGTCTGTGTCTCATTATTGCTTATTGGAATTATCTGAGCATCTTGTCAGTTCTGACCTTTGGTGTCATCTGTGTCCTCTGGGGTACCAAACAGCTTAGTCTTGTTTTGGAAATGTTTTGTCTGGCCCAGTGCAGGAACTGGTTTTAGCTTCTAAATGCAATGCCTGGCCTGTCACACAGCAGGTCAGACCAGGTAATTTTCTGTTCCTTCCTGACTCTGGAAGCCATAAAGTTTGTTCACTGAGTCAACAAGCTTGAAAGGCCTCTTCCCTCAAATCACTTCAAGGTTCACCATTACCTCCTGCACTTCTCTACTGCGAGTGTGTCTCTGCAGCAGACATCCCTTCCCTTCTCTGCTGTGCCATCAGGTGCCTCTGCAGGAATAACTTTCACTGCTCTTATTTTCTCTCCTTCTGTATCACCTCCTTTTTCCCCAGCTGTGGCAGATCTGAAGCCCAGGGACCATGCTTTGACCATGCTTTCTGCTTGCCAAGTCTCTGCCCAGCTGGCTGTACCAGCTTCAGGCTCGTTCCTGGCCAGAGGAGCCGTGGGCTTGCTGTGGTGCTCCCTGCATCACAGCCTGGCTTGGTTTTGCAGTGCTGGGCAGGGAGATCACCCTCTGCTGAGGTCCAGCCATGCTGCTGAGCGGGCAGCAACGTGCAGGGTGAATCACAAAACTGCTGCTTTGTGAAACATCCTCTCAGTTTTGTGCAAATTTGGTGGGTTTGCAGGATTTGCTGTTCCCAAAGATTGACCGTTGAGAGGATGATATTCTTTGGAAAAAAATAATTATGCCAAAATTAATCATATTGGTCATAAGATAGTCAGGGAACAAAGTCTGGATTGTGTAAGTGCCATCAGTGCTCATATTGTCATTTTTCTTTCAAATATTTAAGCTAAACCCACATTTAACCTTTAACTCTGAACTTCTTAGCCTATAGTCATTCCTTTTGGTAACCTTCACCACAAGCTTGCAGAATGGATCAGGAATTGATCAGTTGAAGGAATGGATCAATTTAGAAGGCTTTTTGTTTGGTTTGGTTTTGGAGCAGAGTGGTGATGATGTCCAGGTGTTAGAAAGGAAAGTTGCTTGTCAGTAGAATTGCCCTGTTAAGGTTTAGGGCAGGACGTGTTTCAGTGATCTCAGACCTGTGGGAGGTTACCAAAAAGCCTGGGCAGGAGGATGTGCTACTGATAATGGACACAGAGATGCCAAATTTCCAGGCCTCAAGGACACTTGGCAGAACCCCCAAGATAAGGAAGAAACCTAAGAAACCCAACTCAGCCACTGCTGAAATCAGCCCCGAGTGGGTAGGAGGTAATTTCGGCAGGGGCACATCCTGACTACCAACCCACAGACCACCAACTCCAAAAACACCACCCCCCCAGCCCCTTCCACCCCCCCAAAGGAAGAGAAAGACTGAGCATGGCACTAATTAGCCCAAGAAGCGAGGGAATCATTAACCTCTAGAAGATAAAATGCTAATTAATAAGAGAACTAGGTAACTTGCAGCCAACGAACGTAATTGCCTTTGTTTGCTAAGGTGTATAAATAGTGCACAGTTGTGGCAGTGGTGTGCTGGCACAGGGGAGGGGCCACCCAGAGCCCCTTTCTGCTCAGAGCTGAAATGAATCAAGTACCTCAGCTCGGGGAGTGGGTTGGCCTCTTGCAAACTGGGGGAAAGAACCTGTCCTGGGCTGACAGAGAGGTGGGACCCCACGTGAACTGCAGTGTGTGACACTGCAATTCCCCTGGGCTGTTCCTTGGAGTAAAGGTTGGAGTTACTGCATGGAAGAGAGGGTTTAGTTGTCTTGCACAGATGGCACATGTAATCCCTGCTCACTCTGATCCATAGTGAACTTTGTCTTACTCATCCTGTAAGTGAATTCTGTAGGGAAATTCCCTCCTTCCTCTTATTCTCTCAGTGGGCACAAAAAGAGAAGGGACAAATTTCTGTAGAAACCTCTCTGGGGGATCTCATTTTCAAAGCTGCTGAGTGTTGTGGAATTTCTGACCACAGTACTAAAACATAAAGCTGTGTCTCCCTTCTAATTTGCAGCTCTCGGAGAAGGATAAACCCTGTGTAGATATCCAAGGCCTGACAGCCTCCACCATGGAAATCCTGCTGGACTTTGTATATACAGAAACTGTGCATGTGACAGTAGAAAATGTCCAGGAACTGCTCCCAGCAGCATGTCTGCTTCAGCTGAAAGGTAATTCAAGGAGCAGCACTAATTGCACCATTGCTGCTCTTCAGAGATTTGGTTTGTTTGACCTGCTGTGAATGGAAGAGAAATTGGGGGAGGAATTATGTTTATTATGTCAAATTCTGTTTTCTTGTGTTCTGGGGTCTCGTTGGTAAAGGAACTGACTTGGGTGCCAAAAAAAAGGGTTATTGTCCCATGCTTTGGGCTACTGTATTTCTGCAGGAGTATTCCCAAGAGGAATTGTGGGCTGGATAGCACATAAATGTTACAGCTCAGTCAAATTATTACAGGAAGCAAATCCAAGATGTCATTTGACGTGCCATCACAGTATGGCTGGCTTGGTAACAGACTGCTTGCATGTGCACCTGTGGAGCTATCCCAGGCAATTATCCCAAATCCCTGCCAACTAACCCAAAAATGATCACAGAAAACCTAGAAATCTGGTAGTCACATCCACCAGCAGATACATTCGTGGGTTACAACCCATGAAGCTGAGTACAACTCACATTGGAGTCTTTCCCTAATATCAGATTCATGCTGTTTTTTCATCTACATGGAACAGCCACTGCTCAAACCAGCCCAAACACAGAGTCTGGCTGGTTTGAGTGTCTTCACGTGCTCCAAAGCAATACCTGCAAATTTGGGTTTCTGTAGCATTTCTACTTATTATTTGAGTTGGGTTTTCATTACGGTCTAGAAGTTTCTTTTTTGAAGCCCTTTCCAAAGCAGTGGATTGACAGTAAGCCTGCAGTGCTCATTCACCCCTCCAATTTTCCATAGGTGTGAAACAAGCTTGCTGTGAGTTTCTAGAAAGCCAGCTGGATCCATCAAATTGTTTGGGCATTCGGGATTTTGCTGAGACACACAATTGTGTGGATCTAATGCAAGCTGCAGAGGTCTTCAGCCAGAAACATTTTCCAGAGGTGGTTCAGCATGAAGAGTTTATCCTCTTAAATCAAGAAGAGGTTGAAAAGCTCATCAAGTGTGATGAAATTCAGGTAAAACCTGAAAAGTACCATTACTGTGCAAAGCATTGAAATAAAACGTTGAAACCAGTCGTAGTCCTGGGGTGGACTTCTCACACAGTTCCTACTTTGAAATTTAATTTTCAAGAAGCTTCTAGTTTCTTTTACTAATTTGTAATCTGAATTTGATCAATAACATGTAGTTTCCTCTCTAAGAATTTGTTGTTAAACAAGTGTTTCTTGCAACTGAGTCATGGGGAGTTCTGGGTACTTTTTTTCCCTCCTTTCCTTGGAGAAAACAAGTTGTCTCAATGGCTGCATTTCAGAAATACCCCCAGGCTTTAACTTCTGTTTGCCTGCTGCTCAGCAGCACAAGGAATGCAGGTGCCATCCCCAGGATGGTGCAGCGTGGTCTGACTCCACAGGGAGCTACAGGCAGATTTAGTTCCCTCAAGGTGGGTTTCTGGAGGATTTGCTGTTTGACTGGAACATGTCAAGTACATTTTTCCAACTTTTCTGTGAGTAAGATGAACATTCCCTGGTAATGAGGACAGGCCATGATTATTTATTGGGGTGGATTTTGTTAGGAGCTGATGTTCATGTAGTTGAGGGGCTCCAAGTATTCACTACTCAGAGTTCAGAGCAACAGGAACTCTTGGAAGCAAACCAATGTAAGGGTTGCCTTTGCTGGGATTCCTGAAAAGGCAGTACAGGGGTAGCCAGAGGAAAATTGCTGATGTATGCCTTGAAAGTGGCTTTCAGCCACACTGGCATCCTCTGGCTGCTTGAGAAAGAGCATGTGAGACAGCAGTGAACAACCCAGCTCTGGCCAGGATCAGCAACAGGATCAGCAGAGAAGGCTGAGTGTGTTTGGTGTCTGACAAGCTGCAGTTTAATGCTGTGAGGGGCTGGGCTCAGGTGGATTGTGGTGATACTGAGAGCAGCAGGACATAATGAGGAATTGAGAGTGAACCAGCCTGGCAGAGTAGCATTCCTTGTGGATTGGAAGGGCTGATTCAGGCCTTGCATGAGGCAGTGAGGTGTGCAGGCACTGTCATACCTTAACAAGATGTGACCAGCAGGGTGAGGGAGGGGATTCTCCCCCTCTTCTCTGTCCTTGTGAAACCTCAGATGGAGCACTGTGTCCAGGTCTGGGGTCCTCAGCACAAGAAAAACATGGACCTGTTAGAGCAAGTCCAGAGGGGGCCATGGAGATGCTCCAAGGGCTAGGCCCACTCTGCTCTGGAGACAGGCTGGAGAGCTGGGAGGGTTCAGCCTGGAGAAGAGAAGGCTCCAGGGAGACCTGAGGGCCCTTCCAGTGCCCAAAGAGGGCTTATAATAAAGAGGAAGAATGACTTTTTACATGGGCTGATAATGACAGGACAAAGGGTAATGGTTTCAAAGTAAAAGAGGAGAAATTTAGATGAGATGGTGGGAATAAATTCTTCCCTGTGAGGGTGGGCAGGCCCTGGCACAGGGTGCCCAGAGAAGCTGTGGCTGCCCCATCCCTGGAGGTGTCCAAGGCCAGGTTGAACAGGACTTGGAGCAACCTGGGCTGGTGGAAGTGTCCCTGCCCATGGCAGGGGGTGGAACAAGATAAGCTTTAAGGTCCCTTCCAACCCAAACCATTTTGGGTTAAGGAGCAAATCTCTCTCTTGCTGTGCCAGCACAGAGGTGCTGTGTGGAATCAGAGTGTGCTGAGGGGGCACCCTCAGAAAATCCCTGGATTGTTCAAGAAATACAATAGCAGGTCCTCACTGTGATGCTGCATTTAGTGTTACTCATCATTTATCAGGAAACAAATTATTTAATGAACAATAAAACTGTTAAATATATCTGAGGACATTCAGTTCAGGAGGGAATAAATCAATGCAGGATTATTGCATTTAAGGAGGAGGTGGGGAAATTGGAAACAATACAGTGCTCTGCTCTCCTTATGTGAGCTCTAATTGTCCTTTCCCTGTGTTTCCAATAGAAAGAGGCCATTCCAAATTACACTGTAACAAATATAAATCAATGGCTGGCAAGAATGGCCTTACATAATTAACCTCTGTGGCTCCCTGCTTCAGAACATTCTCCCTGACAGCTTCAAACTGGACTTCAAAAGGGACCAGTCATAGACTGGTGGGAAGGCTCAGTCCTCTCATCACAGGGCTCTCCTTTTATCTTCATATTTAGTCTCAGTTAAAAGACTTTGTGATAATAAATTCATGTCTGATTTGCTTTTATGTTGGATGGTCTGATAGATGTGCAAAAAGCAAACCAAGCCTAAATAATATATTATAGAGATTTTTACAATCCTTTTGCTTTTGGTAATCATAGATATCCACAGCACCTGAGGTTCTCTAACAGTAGAAATAAACAGTAATATTGATGCCCTGGGGTTCTCCACTCTGAAATGCAATTGTTTGTAGTTTCTTAAAGGTGGATTGAAATAAAAAAATCACTTAAATGTACCTGGTGTGGCTGGGGTGTTCCAGGGGCTGCTGGGGACTAAGCCAGACACTGCTCTGTGCAAAGGAAACGTGATTCTGATCATCTCAGTTCCTGCTCCACAGAGAGTTTGGGGAGCTGCCCCATGATCCTGCAGGTCGGTGAGTGGCAGCACCAGGCCCTGGCACTTGGACTGCCCATTGCTGATCTCAGCTGTAGGGAAAAAAATAAATGCACGTTTAAGGACAAGGAAGTGAGGGAATTTCATGCTTGTAACTACAGCGTGTGGGGGTTTCTTAGCTGCAGTGTCCCACTCCCTTGGTGGCTGTGAAGCGGCATGGGCAGCCTGGGCCTTCTCTGTCCCATGGCAGTGCCTCCAGTGTTACCCTGCAGCCTGATCAGGCCGTGCCTCCCCTTTGCAGGTGGACTCGGAGGAGCCGGTGTTTGAGGCCGTTATAAACTGGGTGAAGCACTCCAAGAAGGAGCGGGAGGCGTCGCTGCCGGAGCTGCTGCAGTACGTGCGGATGCCGCTGCTCACCCCCCGCTACATCACGGACGTCATCGACACCGAGGTACCCCATGGCATCCCCACGGCCCTCTTTGTCCCCTGGTGCTGTTTGGTGGGGACACTGCAGAGCTGTCCCTGCTCAGCCACAGTGCCAGCAGTCACAGCATGCCCCTCCGCAGCCAGAGGGTGCCCCGTCCACAGCCATTAGTCAGCTGTCTCTGCTGATACAGGCAGCGTCTTGCTCGTGTCAGCCCTTACAGTCTCCAACAGGTGCTTTCTGCTTGCATTCCTAAGTGCTGGAAGGTTGCTGGGATTGATCTCAGGGAGGACAGGGCTCCTCAGAAGGTGTCTGAGGTGCAGACGGCCAGCAGGTACCTCTTGAGCGAGAAGGACAGCAGCTGTGTGGGTTCAGGACCAACACACAGCCAAGCACCATGGCTAACACTGCTGCTTTGAGTGCTGGGATGCTGCAGTGGCCACCCAAAGTGGGGATGATGATAAGAGATAATTAAGCTTTTCAGTTGAAGTTTAATTGCAAACAGAAAGTGATGCTGACCCCAGGCAAGGTTTGAAAGGAAGGCACAAGGAAGTTCAAACCAGCCTTCAGGTTAGATGGTGATGAAAAGTACTCGGGGGTTACTGGCCCTTGTCACCCAACAGATACTGAATGGTGAATGGTGGACATTTCTCTATGTCAGGAAAAGACTGGTTTAGCAACAGTCATCTTGGAAGGGTTAGATCATGGATGTTCTTCAGTCAGGGCAGCTAACAGGCAGTTAGGTTGTGCCAGAGCTGAAGGGAGTTCAGTCAGGTTGTGATGGTCTGCTTCAAACGGAAATTGAAGTTAATGAAAAAGAGAGTGGTACCAAAACCAGTAGATCTCTGGTCCAAATCCAGCCTGAGACAGTGTGTAGAGGCCCGCAGCTCCCCAGCAGTGAAAGCACAGGGTAGCCTCTCCAGTCTGGCAGTGCCACACACTGATGGGACATCCTCAGCTTGGGGCAGCATGGAGAGTGGAGTGTTGGTCCCTTGTGGGCTCTGAACACTCTGGCTGCCTCACACAAACCTCAAGAACCTGTAAAAATAAATCTGAGCTTACGGAAGCAGCATATACACCAAACAGCCAAGGGCAACTGAGTGCTGAGCATTCAGGGGAGGTTGGTCCAGGCCCTCAGGGGAATTGCAAGGCCTTATGCAAGGAGATGAGGCTGTCCTTGGGTGAAGTGCAAGACCTCACTGCTACTGCTGCCTCTGCACAGCTCCATGCCCCATGTACGTGGGGGCTGGGGCAATAGATCAGCTAAACTGCTTCATCATGCTGTGCTCCCATCTCTGGTGGCAGTGCAGGCCAAATCATGTGGGGCAGATTGAGCCAAGCTGGTTTCAAGTGGGGTTTCAGTTCCAGTTCCCCTTCTCAGACATACTTCTGCTGGCTTAAATGTAGCAGAAGTGGCTTTTCCTGAGTTTTCTAATGCCGTCATTTTCCTTGTGGAACCTGCAGTGCCAGACTGTGAGAATGGAGCCATATCTTCTCAGCTGCAGTCTGGTCTTCAGTTGCCTTTGCATTTCCCTGCATGCGGTGTTTGCTCTAGGACACTGCAGCCTGCACACAAGTCCTTTTCATTCCTGTCTGAGCTGATAAGAGTTGGCTTTAGGACAGTTCTTCTGAGGTTTCTTAAAATACATTGCATGTACCAGTGACTCATGTTTCTCCCCAGCCTTTTATACGCTGCAGCCTCCAGTGCAGAGACCTCGTAGATGAAGCCAAGAAATTCCACCTTCGGCCCGAGCTGCGGAGCCAGATGCAAGGACCCCGGACACGGGCACGTCTGGGTGAGCAGCAGAGGAGAGCACACTGAGAGGGGCTGGGGCACTGGCAGGGCTTGTGTTACACACCTTGTCTAGTGCCTTGTCATTGTGCTGATGGGCCTCACAGCAGTAACTTGTCACCCCAGTGGCACAGAGTGAGGACTGGAGCAAAGGACAGAGGTGCCTTTTTGTCAGAGCACAATTGTTTAGTGCCAGTGTGGGGGACTAGTTGATTGCCTTTAATCCCAGGTCCCTGCTCTGACTATAAAACTGGTTTCCTGAGTTGCTGGTACCTGCAGATATGTTTGTCCCAGTATGCAGCTGTCCAGGAAGTGTGGGAAGAGTTTCTTCCTATCTCAAAATCCAGGTGTCAGTGTCCAGAGAGAGCTGTGAGGTCAGTGACAGCTGCCTTACAGTGCCAGCAAGTTTCCACAGGGAATCAGAGAGGGGAAGGCACAAGGAGGGAGATGGAGAGGTCCCTCTTTCCCTTCAGAGGTGCTTTATTTTTTTTCCTCTATAGCCTTGTTAAAGTGAATAAATCATGATTTTTTTCCTTTATTTCAGTAACTCCTACCAAGCACAGTCACTGAATTGTTGGGAAAATGCTTGGCTTAGGGCTGTGAGAACTCAAGAGCAAATGGCCTACAAAAGAAGGAAAAGTATTTACTTGCTTCTGTCAGAGTGTCTGTGCCATGGCTGTTTCCCAGTGCACTCACACTGGTGCCAGCATGGACCACTCTTCCTGCAAGGAACCCTCCCTGGGTACTCTGCAGTGCTGCTATGGGGGTGGTGGAGGAGGATCCCAAAATCCCCCCGTGGCCTGTTTTAGGGGACAGAAAACAGTTTAACCACAAGAGGGGGAGGGTAAATTAGGTTTGTCGAGACACATCAATCAGACTTTTCTGGCCTAAAGGGAATGTTGTTCTGCTGCTCCAGCACAGCCCAGGCCACAGCACATTTTTGTGGGAATTCCTGCACCAGTTTCAATGAGCTGCACTTCAGCTCAGCCTGTTGTTTGCATCAGCCTTCCAGTGTCTGATGGGGCCTGCAGGGAAGCCAGAGAGGGACCCTTCATCAGGAACTGTAGTGACAGGACAATGGGGAATGGTTTCACACTGAAAGAGGGGAAATTTACATTAGATATATGGAAGAAATTCTTCCCTAGGAAGGTGGTGAGGCCCTGGCACAGGTTGGGCAGAGAAGCTGTGGCTGCCCCTTCCCTGGGAGTGTCCAAGGCCAGGTTGGATGGGGCTTGGGGCAGCCTGGGCTGGTGGGAGGTGTCCCTGCCCATGGCAGGGGGTGGAACGAGATGAGCTTTGAGGTTCCCTCCAACCCAAACCATTCTATGATTCTATGATTTTAGGAAAACATATTTCACTTTGTTCTTAGTTGAAATGCTTCACCTGATAAAAAGACGTCACGAAACCATTTTACTGTTTAATTGTACAGGTTAAAACTGCACCTTATTACTGAGGGATTCAGCCCTACCTGTTTTAATTGATTCCATACCATCTGACATCAGCAATATGTCACTTATAAACTGTAATCAAGTCATGTATTAACTTTGCATGGGAGGAACTGAAGTGATGGCACTTTTAGCTGTCTTACTGGACAGGAGGCTTTCCAAGGTGTTGAAGCTCTTTTGTAAATGCTTCCCATTTATTTTTTTCATCTGAGGTGGCAGCTCTTTCGCTTTGTGACCGGCAGGGTCTTGTTAAGTGTTTGCTGCTTGATGCTCAGTTCAATGAAAAGCTGGACAGTCCTAAACTCCAGTGATAAAGTGTTCCAGAAAGGGCCCAAGGGGCCCAGGGGATGCTCAGCTGTTCTAAACCTGAGACAGAAGCCTGTTTCCAGGCAGTGGGTACAGGGGAAGTTAAAACCTTCCAGCTCACAGCTGTTACTTAACAGCCAGGATGGAAATAAAAAATTCAGAGGCTATCTGAGAGAAAAGAAAGTAGAGGGAAAGCAACTTTGAAATGAAATGCATAAGATTTAAGAGGCAGTTCCTGGGAAAATATTTAATTAATTTTCCAAGCTTCAGACAGCCTGACTTGTTTCTCAGTTAAGTGGTGAACAAAGTCCCCAAAATCAGGGCTGGATGTTATTTGCAGCTGAGGGGAGGCCTTGTGTTGTGAGGAGGCTGCAGGGAAATAGACATTTTCCTCCAGATTCCATGGGGTGGTGAGAGGTTTGGGAAAAACAGTGGAAAGAATACAAAAGGAGATACAAAGGAGCCAACTTCAGCACCTAACTGAGCTGCCTTGTCTCCTCAAAGTGCCCCTGATGTTAGGAGGAAGAGCCCTTCAGCAGCCAGCTCCTGACACCTCAGTCAGCCGTCCTGCCACAGGCCCTGAAGAGTTTCTCCCTCCTCTTCTTCTCTGAGCATAAAGTCCAAGTGCCCAGAGCCAGGTTAGATCCCTGCTCCAGAGCCGTGACGAAAACAGGGATTTAGATGCAGCTTTGCACCAGGGAAGGCTCAGTGTTTCCCCAGGTTGTTCCCCTGAGGTGACCCTTTGGTTGTGAGGGATTGACTTGGCCTTGCTCTCCCTCTCTGCCCCAGGAGCTAACGAAGTGCTGCTCGTGATCGGCGGCTTCGGCAGCCAGCAGTCCCCCATCGACGTGGTGGAGAAATACGACCCCAAGACCCAGGAGTGGAGTTTCCTGCCGGTAAGGGGCTGGGTTTGACCAGCACTGGGCTGACCAGGCAGCGAGCAAACACTGACCCTGCAGCATCAGCTGGGTAACAATCCTCTTTGGGCTGTCCTGTGCGATCTGCTGAGGGTTTCTGGCAGAAATTCTTCAGAGATTTACACGGTGAATGCTGAAACCGCTTCAGTTTGCAGAATGACTGTGTGAGAGGGGGTTGTCATAGTCCTGATCAGCTGAGCCTGCAGAGACCCACATCTTGGTTGTGGGAGTGAGAACTATCGTGTTTCTTAGTGAAGGGGTGTTAAGCTTTAAGGTTAGTGATGATAATTGGAATGTCAATAGGAACAGTGTAATCAGTGCAGCCTTCAGGCTGCTGCATGATCCCGCTGCTTGCAGTGTTTTGGAGCATAAAGGGAAGACAGAGTTCCTTCACTGTGGAGTATTTCAACTCAAAATCGCCTTTATCTGTGTGAAGTGATGGAGAACTGCCTCTTCTTTGATATCACCAATCAGGGCAGATGCAGTACCACCTGGTGTCCCAAAATTCTGGTCTTCCTTGGAGACTAAAAGCTTCATCAAATATTCCGAGTCTCCACATTTTCCCATTCCCCTTGTCTGCAGGAGCCAGTGAGAGGCACACAAAAGTCCCAGGTGCATCAAAGACTGTAGCAACATAAGATAAATGACATTTCATACAAAATGTGTGAGTGCAAAGAGACATGGCCCTGAGAAGAGAGCATGGCAGGGGAAGGCACACACAGCCCCTCAGGCTGTGTCCTTTAAATCCATAGCGCTCTGGGACTGTGGGCCGTTTCCCAAAGGGGCAGCAGAAGGAGATGGCAGAGCAGTGTTGGCCTCCATGCCCCAGTGTTGCTTCCTGTCCCTGAGCTGTCTGTTCCTTTGCTGCCCCAGAGCATCACCCGTAAGAGGCGGTACGTGGCCACCGTGTCCCTCCACGACCGCATCTACGTCATCGGCGGCTACGACGGGCGCTCCCGGCTCAGCTCCGTGGAGTGCCTGGATTACACCTCGGACGAGGATGGCATCTGGTACTCCGTGGCTCCCATGAACGTACGGAGAGGGCTGGCGGGAGCCACGACCCTTGGAGGTACGTCCTGGTCACCTCCAGGGCTGAACAGCCCGCTCAGCTCTCGCCCTGAGATGCCCTGAGCTGGTATGTGCAGAGTGGGCTGGCTCTGGGGGAGGAGGGGAGCCTGAGATTCTGCCTTCTCACCACTGGGATTCAGAAATGGAAAACTTGCCCACATATCCTGAGAGCAGCTCTGCCTCCGCTGCATTCCTACAGCATTTATCTGTGCAGTGAGGGAAAGGGTCCCTGGGAAGGATTGTGGAGTGGGAAGCTCTGAGGGTGGTGACAGTGTTGGGCAGCACTGAGCACAGGGCACCAAGTACAGCTGTGATCATCCAACCCTGGAGAGACTGGAGCTTGAGCAGGAAAGGAGAAAGGGCTTTGGGTCGATGCTGACCTGAGGTTCAGGGTTTGGGTTTGGGCATGCCAGTGTTTCAGTGGTTCTGCAGCATGAAAAAAATAACTGGGTGTGTGTGTTCTCGTTCATCCAACAGCCAGAAGCAGATTTAAAGGCCAGATGGGTTTTGTGTTTGTTTCTCAGGCCTGTGAGCAGGCTGAGGAGCCTGGGTTCACCTCAGCTCCCAGTGTGCCAAGCTCTGTTGTTGTTCTGGGGTTTGCAGTCCATGCTATAGTTTTGCTTCATCTGCGAGGGCCCTTGTGCTCCATGTGCATGTTTGACTCTTGACTTGCTGGGTCCCCCCTCTGTGTGCCATTGCAGACATGATCTATGTTTCGGGGGGGTTCGATGGAAGCCGCCGCCACACCAGTATGGAGCGCTACGACCCCAACATCGACCAGTGGAGCATGCTGGGAGACATGCAGACAGCACGGGAGGGAGCAGGGCTCGTGGTGGCCAACGGAGTCATCTACTGCCTCGGTAGGTACCTCTGCAGATCATACCAAAGTGATCACACAGGTGTTGCCTGGGGAGCACCAGCCTGTCACATCCATGCTGGAAGAGGTTTAACCTCACTGCCCTGGGCACTGCCTGCTGTGTCAGTGAATGCTGCCTGTTCTTACTGTTCCCATCACAATGGTTTGGACTGGAGCTGCTATATCACAGCAGGAAATGCTGCAAGGTGCACGTTACACACTGTATTTGAGGGCTGGCTGAAGTGTGGAGCATGAGCAGTGCCCCCTGAGGCTTGCATAGCCTGGGTAGGGGCTAAATGCCCAGAGATGCAGCAGGTAGCTTAGGGACAGGGCATTCAGCTGCACCACACAAAGCAGTGGTGGCTGTAGTGCTCCAGAACTGTATCGTGAGCTGTGTGTTCTCCAGCTCCTTCCTGTAGCACTCATTTCAGTTTCAGAGCCCCACACCAGCTGTGAATACAGTGAGAGTGCCGAAGGGCAAAGCACTCTGAAACTTGTTCTGTAGGTCACCTGCTGAGCCCTAAAAAAGGCAGACCCAGAGCTGCACCCACATCTGTTGCAGTCCTGTTCCTGGAGAGTCACAGATTTCATACACCAGGCACTGGGTTCATAGAACCACTGAATGGTTGGAGTTGGAAGGGACCTTAAAGCTCATCTCATCCCTGCCGAGGGCAGGGACACCTTCCCCTAGACCTGGTTGCTCCAAACCCCATGCAACCTGACCTTGAACCTGACCATAAACCAACCTACTTTAGAGATTTCACTTTCCCCTCACAAATAGCTCTTCCTCGTGCTGTTCCCCAGGGCAGATGGCAGTGTGCTGCTCCATTGCTGAAGCTGCACAGTGATTTTTTTAATATCTTGTGAAACAGCTCTGGAGACATCCCAGCCTACCCTGTTCAGACCCGAGCCAGTGCAGCACTGGGAGCTGCACATCTGCATGTCAGCACATCTGCTGGGCAGTGCCAGCAGTGGCCTCAGCGTGCTTAGGGCAGCACAGGGCTGGCTTGGTTGTGCTGGTTTGGGGAGATGATGCTCTCCCACGTGGCCCAGTGCAGGGCAGGGGTAGAGCTGGCTCTGGGCTGGCTGCAGGATCCTCTGTCCCACAAGAGTGAGCTTTTTTTTGTTTCAGGTGGCTATGATGGCCTGAACATCCTGAATTCTGTAGAGAGGTATGACCCCCACACTGGACACTGGACAAATGTCACCCCAATGGCCACCAAGCGCTCAGGTAAGAGCCCACAGTGCCTTGAGCCAGTGTGTTTCCTGCTGCACTGAGGTAGCAGTCACTGCTGGTGTGTTCTGCTGCCCTAGAGGTGGTTTGGCTTTGAGAAGGGGTGATTTTAGGGCACGCTGAATTCCCAGGAGAAATACTAATTTTCACAGCCTTATGTCTCCATCCCATGCTTAAGGAGTGTATGAGGAATGTGGGGAGGGGGTTGGAGGTGACAGGAAAGGAGAGGAAGTCCTGTGTGACTTCCAAAACTAGGAACTACTTGGCTTGGAGAAGAACCCACAAGGCACAAACTACAGACCATGGCACAGCTGCACAGGACATGGTGAAGGCAGGAGTAACCTGTCAGGCTGCTCCTTCACCTCCACTCTGCTCTGGGACATGCAGGGCCTCAGCTCCTGGGGCAGCAGGAACACAGAGAGCAGCACTGCCAGAGCAGTGGCACTCTGCAGTGGTGTTCATTCATGACTTGAAACATGGTGCAATCACACAGTAATTATCCCTCCCCAACTCTTCACTTGCCCCTCCAGCTTGGAGTTCTAGCTGAGCTTTAGGTTGGCAGTTGTATCTAGGAGAAAAATATAGTTTAAATCGTGCTTTTGCAGTATTTTTCTGTCTAAGCACTATTTCAGTTCTCAGAGGAGTTCCAGTGGGGCTCCTGCAACTCCTGTGTGCTTAGGTCCTGGCTCTCTGCTCTTACCCTGTGCCTCAGGCCTCTGTGCTGCCCTCCACACTGTGCTGGTGAGCAGCCCTGTGCCTGTGTGCACAGGCAGGATGCTCAGTGCCTCCACAGCTGGGTGGTTCCCAGTGTGGTAGTTCTGTGCTAACAGGTTTCAAATTCCTTTTTGCAGCTGCTTTTTCTCTGCTTCCTTCAATAACTGCCCCTCACAGTCAGCCTGGGCAGCACTGCTCCATGTGATCTCTGTGCAGTGTTCCTGGTTAGGGACGAGTGCTGGGTACTCACTAAAGCTGGGCTCTGTTCCAAAAACATTTCAGCTTTCTTCTTCCTGCAGTGGCATCCACCAAAACCCCAAGCTTTAAATATTTATTCCTGTGACAGGGCTATTCCTGTTAAGTGTGGGTTTATCTGCCAGAATGGTTTTGATTTAGGAGTTGGGCGCTTTCCACATCCAGGAAGACCCCACACAAAACACAGGATAAAATCTGTGGGTTTTCCTACATCAGGAGGACTGTGTGAGACCGACCCACAGATCTCTAGGAAGCTTGAGGATGTGATGTGATGGCTTTCCCCAAGGGATCTGCTGTAAGCACCAGAGAAGATGGACTTTAGGCAAGACCCAAAAGCAGAGTTCAAGGGCAAAGCCTTCTGCAGTAGGTGCTTCCCAGGTCCATGCTTGCTTCCCACAGGATTTGGAGGCTTTGGTAGCAGAGCCTTGGCCAGCAGCATGAGCTCCTTGGTGCCACAAATGAGCAGGAACATGGTGAGGCTCTTGACCCCAGCACTGGCTCAGGCTGGTTCCTTCCTTGGGGCTGTCACCTGGAGCACCAAGATCTGAACTCTTGGTGTGCCCAAGGTTAGCCCAGGTTTTTGTGCTGCCACTCTGGGACTAACACCCTTGACTACTAGTAGCTTAGGTACTAGTTATACTTGTAACCTTTATCCTGGTATCAGCTCAGTCCATCCTGGTGACCTTGGACTTCTTTTGCCCCCAAAAAAACTTTCTAGAGTTGTCTGCGTGCGGGTCTTTGAATTACATGACCAGGACTAAAAGTAATCTTGGTTTTATTCACAGAGATCCTCTTCTCCTTGTTTCTCTTCACCTCTTAGGACAGATTCTGGAGGGAGGCCACCCCTCAGAGACCTTGGCTGTATTGCATTGCTGGACCTGACTTCCCTGATTAAGCCTTGGTTTGGTCCCTTCAGCCTAAGTCTTCCCCACCAAAGCTCCCAGAGAACCCACTGGGCCAGCCTGGCCATTCCCAACTGCTCTGGTGCTCTCAGCAAGAACAGGGAAAGTGAGGGTGCATTTAGTGGAACAGAAAGTCTCTTATACCTTCTTTGTAAAGAAACAGATCTGTGCCCAAGAGCTGCAGGGTAGCTGGCTTGTTTCCTTCAGGATACTCATTAGTGCCGTAGTTCCATGTTGGTGGTAACAGTCTGATGGGGCTGGCTCTGCTCCGAGGTGGAGCTGGGAACAGCAGCAGCCCCCAAAGCCACCAAGTGCATGGTGCCCTCAGTGTGTCCCTCACCTGGGCAGGGTCACTGAGGAGGTTCTTTCCTGCTGGTTTCATAAATTCCCACTCAGTCCAGGCTGCTTTCACTGTGAGATCAGCTGCTCAGAGAGATGCTCTGGCCACCTCTGCCTCAGTGACTGTGTAGAAACAGGTTTTCGTTTCCTTGCCTTCCAGAGGAGCAATGTCAGGCAAATCCCTCCTCCAGCTTCACATGGAGCATTGGCTATGACCAGAAGCTGGGTGATACCAGGGGGCCAGAAACACCAGAGGAACCTGTGTCTGTGCTGATAGTCCCAGCCAGCAGCCTGGTGCTGCTCTGTTCACCTCTGTGTCAGGTGTTAACCCAGGGGAACTTCTCATGCTGCTGTGCTGCCCAGTCTCCCCATGCCAGAGAGGATTTGGTGGAGTGGCACGTTTTCATGGATCATACTGGAAACAGCGACAACAGAAGACAGGGTTGTCAGCTCTTTTTGGGGGGGAGATACGAGCATAACAATGTCCCGTGAAGAGCGAGGAGCTGACCACCCCGGGGTGTGGGGTGTGACTGTGCCACCCTCTCTGTCCCCAGGGGCTGGAGTGGCTCTGCTCAACGACCACATTTACGTGGTGGGTGGGTTCGACGGGACAGCACACCTCTCCTCCGTGGAGGCCTACAACATCCGCACGGATTCCTGGACAACGGTAACGAGCATGACCACCCCCCGGTGCTACGTGGGGGCCACGGTGCTGCGGGGCCGCCTGTACGCCATCGCCGGGTAAGCGCCGCGGGGCCGCACGGGCCACCCGCCCCCTCTCAGGCGGCCCCTCCTCACCCTGGCACGTCAAGCTCTGTGAGAGGAGGCAGCCCCACAGAGTCACTGTGCCCAGCCAAAACAGCGTGAAGGTCAGGGGGCCCGGGCGGGTGGGAGAGCGGCGGCAAAGGGAGCCTCGGGCAGGGATTCCATTGTGGGCCATTCCTGCTATCCAGCCCCCCCCCAGGAACGCCTCAGGCTCTTCCTCCAACCCCATCCTTCACCTGTAACTTTGTGTCCCGGCAGATACGATGGCAACTCACTGCTGAGCAGCATCGAGTGCTACGATCCCATCATCGACAACTGGGAAGTGGTGACCTCCCTGGGGATGCAGCGCTGCGACGCCGGAGTCTGCGTCCTTCGGGAGAAGTGAGCGGGGGGGCAGCTCACAAAGAATAACATCCTAAAAAGTCTCGGCTGGAGGAAGAGTCCCGAGTGATTTGCAGTGACTGTTCTTGAGAGTTGTGGATGCTGTGGGAATAGGCACCAGAACAGCAGCTTTCTGTGCTGCTTGTGACTAGACCATGTGCATAATCGTGTGATCTCAGCAGTCATTTGAAATCGGGGGCTCTATGGGAAGCTGAAGGAAGGGGGTGAGTGGGTCATGAGAAGCTGCACTCTCTGCTGTTCCTGTGGCTCAGTCTATGGGCAGAGCAGAGATGCCCCAGCCTGGCCTCAGCCGGCCTGGTGAACCCTCCCAAGGACATGTACATACCACTGGGTCACCTCTTCAGCCACCACAGGACCTGCACGGGTCCTCAGGTCACTCTCAGTCACGTGGATGTGTGAGGGTGAATCCAGCTGCTCTTGTGTTCCAGCTTCAAATCATCATGTACATACTGAATGTTCAAACGTGCTCCTCGAGCACACGTGGGTGCAGAGCCACATCAGGTGAGCGTGTGTGAGGGGGGCCTGCACTGTGGCTGTGTCTGCAGGTTCCTCACAGGGCTGCACGCAGAAGGAGTCGCAGGTTAAAGCTGTCAACTACTGAGACCCAGAAGCCTGAGGCCTCAGGGGCAGAGGGCAGGGGAGGAGCTCATTGCCTGCTGCAGGAGCAGGGCTGCAGCGTTTGTGCTCTCCATCAGGTGCTCAGCAAAGTTCATCCCATGGTGTTTCCTGAGAAGGCTTTGACAGCCCTGGCAGCAAAGCTCTGCTGTCAGTGGCACTGGGAGCCCTGCTGTGCCTTTGCTCCCACCCTGCAGGGAGGTCACCTGAGCTGAGGCCACGAGAGTAGGGACACACTGGCTGCTGCCCACCAGGGTCTTGCTGGTGAGTGTCTGGGGTTCATCCCCAGACAGACCTGAGTCCAGCACACACCCATGGCAGCCTTTCATTCAAGTTCATTGCGTTGATTTTCCTTTTATCTAGGATTTTTCTGCTTCCGGGGCTGTTCTGGAGTAACATCCAGGATTCCATTTCGCCCTTTGTTCTCAGCTGTTTATTCCCCTGCCTCGTAACTCCACATCCTCTGACACTTGCTATCCCTCTCCTGCCCCAAGTGAGGGCTCCATTGCTGGCCCACCGGAGCACTCCCTGCTCAGCATGTGTCCTGCCTCGCTGCATTCCTGGGAGCAGGGGCTCCCCTCTGCCATCAGCTTGGCCCCACAGTGCCTGGGCTCCGTGTAGTGCTGCTCGTTGAGCTTCCTGCTGACTCCATGCTTGGGGACAGGGTGGGATCAGGGACGTGGTAGCATGACTTAATTATGCACTTTCAGCCAATGCTCTGACCTTCTGCGTTTGTTTCTATCACACAAGTGTTCTGTGGTTTTTGTTTCCTATGTTTATTTTCTAATGAAAGTATAAAGAATAAAATATTTCCTGAGCCAGTAGGAGTTTAGCTTCTGTTCTCTACCTTCCAGACCTTTGTCTAACTACTGTGTGGAGGGTTTGTGCAAACCCTGTGTCAGACCAGCCAGCCACCTTCAGCTGTGCCTCTGCCCTGCAGCTTCAGCCTGGTGGTGAAAAACCAGCTGTGAGACCCACGGCACAGAGACCAGCCAGGCCTGGAGGACTCGCCAGACGGTGGGAGTTGCTGCAAGGTCCATTGGAGAAGAGCATGGCAGCAGAGATGAGGAAAAGACTGTGATTACAGTTGACAGCAATAATTACTCCTCAGGGGCTGAACGTGTGCCCAGGTGGCCAAGAAGGCCAATGGCACCAGCTTGGACCAGCACTGGTGTGGCAGCAGGACCAGGGCAATGACCATCCCCCTGTGCTGGGGTCACTTCTGGAGCTCCCAGACACTGTTCCTGCCTCAGAAACACTGGCACAAGTCACAGGAGAACAGGGTTGTGTCTACCAGCTACACTCACACCCCAGCTCATAGCAGGGCTGCCTGGGCTGGAGCCTCAGGTGAGCATCTGGATTGCTGGTGAAATCCTGTGCCTTTATTTAGTGTTCAAACATCAGTTCCCATTTCTGGCTTCTCCTGAGAGTTCTTGGCAGCAGACAGAGAGGAGACAATGAGGAACAAGGAGGATGGTGCATATTTATACTAAATGGCCAGGAAAACAAGAAGCAGGGCTCTTCAGGGATCTGTTTTATGCCCTAGAGAAGCAGTGGCTCAATGCAAAAGCTCTCTTTTCAATCGTTTCAACAACAGTAACAGTGTTAGCAGCAGGTCCCAAGACCAGCACACGGCCACAGTGGCTCAGAGGTGCTCAGTGAGGGGCAGCAGAGTTGCCTGGGCCCCAGGACCTCTCCAGCCTGTGAGCCCTGGCACCGCCTCCTGCTTTGGGAGATCGGGCTGGGCTCTGCTTTCCTGCTCCCAGCGTCAGCACCCTGCCCCTTCCAGTCTCGAGGGGGTTCTCTCCATACCAAGCAGCCAAGGGAGCTGCTGTGTGCAGCAATAAGTGTGGCCCAGTCTCCCCTAAGCACTGGTGCAACCCCCACATGCACAGCATGAGCAGCGCCTTCCCAGCACCCCAGACTGGGGGAGACTGGGGGGGACCACAGTGGGTCACCTGGTCCCACCTCCCTGCTCAAGCAGGGCCATCACAGAGCACATGGCACAGGACTGTGCCCAGGTGGACCTGGAATATCTCCAGTGGGGGAGACTGAAGGGACACCATTTCCCTTTGCCCACCGTCAGGTGAGCATCTCCCGAGCCCCAAACCCACTCCCCGTCCCGGTCACTGCCAGCCCGTGGCACAGCACGGTGGGCCAGAGGATTCCAGACTGGTTTGGGTGGGAGAGCACCTTGGAGCTCGCCCCGTTCCGTGGGCAGGGACCCCTCGCAGGGGGTGGCTGGGTGTGGCACCGGGGGCCGGGCGGGCAGGGCTGGCTCGGTGCTCTCGGGGGTCTTTGCCAACCTGAATGACCCTGCGATTGATGCTGTGGCACTCCCAGGGATGGGGCAAAGCCGTGACGTCACGCGGGTCCCTCGTGGTGACGTCAGAGAGATCACTTGTGGTGACATCAGGCGGATCCCTCATGGTGACATCAGGCGGATCACTTTGTGATGATGTCACACGGATCACTTGTTATGATGTCACGCAGATNGTGGGGGAGACTGAAGGGACACCATTTCCCTTTGCCCACCGTCAGGTGAGCATCTCCCGAGCCCCAAACCCACTCCCCGTCCCGGTCACTGCCAGCCCGTGGCACAGCACGGTGGGCCAGAGGATTCCAGACTGGTTTGGGTGGGAGAGCACCTTGGAGCTCGCCCCGTTCCGTGGGCAGGGACCCCTCGCAGGGGGTGGCTGGGTGTGGCACCGGGGGCCGGGCGGGCAGGGCTGGCTCGGTGCTCTCGGGGGTCTTTGCCAACCTGAATGACCCTGCGATTGATGCTGTGGCACTCCCAGGGATGGGGCAAAGCCGTGACGTCACGCGGGTCCCTCGTGGGGACGTCAGAGAGACCACTTGTGGGGACAT
>VXBX01009836.1:353940-390105 GCA_013400415.1 Scytalopus superciliaris | reverse complement strand
CATGAGGAAGAAGGCGGCGGGAGGAGGAGGAGGCGGCGGCGGGGACGTGCTGCGGGAGCACTGGCTGGTGCGGGACATGTTCTCCTTCGAGAACGTGGGATTCACCCGCGACGTGGGCAACGTGAAATTCCTGGTGTGCGCCGACTGCGAGGCGGGGCCCATCGGCTGGCACTGCCTCGACGACAAGGACAGCTTCTATGTGGCGCTGGAGCGAGTGGCCCACGAGTGACCCGGGCCAGGCCGGGCAGGGCCCCACGGAGAGCCCGGCCGGGGCCCAGGGCACTGCCCGCGGCTGGACACCGGGGCCTGACTGACCACAGCCTGGATGGTCATCCCAGGGTCTGACTGACCAACCACAGCTTGCCTGCCCCATGGCCTGGGTGACCCATGGCCTGGCTGGTCACCCCAGGGCCTGACTGACCCGCAGCCTGGATGGTCACCCCAGGGTCTGACTGACCACAGCCCGCCCACCCCAGGGTCTGACTGACCACAGCCCGCCCACCCCAGGGTCTGACTGACCCACAGCCTGCCTGCCCCATGGCCTGGGTGACCCACGGCCTGGCTGGACACCTCAGGGTCTGACTGACCTACAGCCGGGATGGTCACCCCAGTGTCTGACTGACCTACAGCCTGCCTGCGCCACAGTTGGACTGCCCACAGCCCAGCTGGTCACCCCAGGGTCTGACTGACCACAGCCTGGCTGGACACCCATGTCTGACTGACCACAGCCTGCCTGCCCCATGGCCTGAGTGACCTACAGCCTGGCTGGACACCCCAGGGTCTGGCTGACCACAGCCCAGCTGGTCACCCCAGGGTCTGACTGACCACAGCCTGGCTGGACACCCATGTCTGACTGACCACAGCCTGCCTGCCCCATGGCCTGAGTGACCTACAGCCTGGCTGGACACCCCAGGGTCTGGCTGACCACAGCCCAGCTGGTCACCCCAGGGTCTGACTGACCCACAGCCCAGCTGGTCACCCCAGGGTCTGACTGACCCACAGCCCAGCTGGTCACCCCACATCCCAGGTCCACAGGCCGACCATCATCAGGAATCACCGCCCTGGCACAGCCAGCTCCTCACCCGCACCCAGACAGGGAGGGTGGTGCTGGTGGCACCCCTGTGACCTGCAGGGACATCTCTCTCACTGTGACTATTTTGCCAAATAACCTGCTCTGCCACTGCCTGCTCTGTCACACCCCTCGTGGCTGCTGTTGCTCCGAGCTGAGATGTGTCTCAGGCTGGTGGCTCTGTGACACCATGGGAATGTGGGCCCTGGGGAAGGGGAAAGGGGAGGATGGGGCTGCTGCACCGAGTCATTGTGTCTGACCTACAGCCAGAGCAGTTCCAGGGCTTAAGGCTGAATCTTCTGTTGGTTTTCAGAAGGAATGTTCCCTCTCCCAAGCCCTGACATTTACATTCTGCAAAACCCCATCCCACCTGACTCGGGGGGTGTGTGGCACCTGAAAGGAGTGCAAGGCATTCCAGCTAACATGTGTGCAGTTCTGTTAACTGAGTACTTGGAAACAAAACACAGTACAGGTAAAATGGCTGATGGAGCAGCAAATAAAGAAAATGTGCCAGATCATGGTTATTTTCAGGCAGCAGGAGTGAAGGGATTCCAGCCTGAAAAGGATCTGAGTTACTGGACAAGCAGTGTGCAGTGACTGTGTGTCAGTGCTGAAGCATGTCAGAGTAGCCACGTGTGTGTGTGTGTGATAAAGAAGTCAGGAAGGAATTTCTCTTCTGTAAAAGCATCTGGTAAGAGCAGTCTGGTGTGTTGTGGCCAGTTTTGGTCTCTGCCTTTTCAAAGCTGGGCACAAAGCTGATTGAAAATGCAAGGGGGCTGTAGCAGCCATGGCTGAGGCTCCAGAAAGGCCTCCTGACAGCAGGAGAGGGAGGAACGAGCTCCTTCTCCCTGCAGTGGCTGAGCACCTGCCCTTTCCAGCTCTGGAGACTCTGCCTTAATGTAGAACAACCAAGGTGTTGGCTGTGCTGGGGCTGCTCCATCAGGAACCTCTGCCTTGGGGGGCACTCAGGATTTAGCAGGAGAGGGAGAGGGGCAGGACTGTAGTCTGGGGGCTGAGGCAAATCCTGTCCTGGTGCCCTTGTTAAATGTGTCAGATGCACATTTGACATGAAAACTGCCTCTTCCCTCCTGCCCTTCCTGTCTCAGCCCTAACCCCAGTGGCTGAACAGGGTCATCAAGGAGCTGTACCTCAAGAGGCAGGAAAGCCTCACTTGGGTTCTGCACAGGCACAGCAAAATGGTGGGAATGGTGGGATCATGTCACTAATTTCACCCTTTCACTTGGATTGTTGGCTGTTAGGGAACCTGTTTTGACCTGTAATGCCCCAGTTATAGTCTGTGTTACTTAAACATGTGCTGCACAAGCTTCATTTTGAAGGCACCACTGTGCAGAACGGGGGTTGTGGAAATCAGCTTGGCTAATGCTGAGTAAATGCCCTCCAAAAAATGGTACATATGGATTGCTGGTGGTGGGGAGTAGTGGGTGGCACTGGGACGGAGCTGGGGGGTGGTGGCAGCTTTCCCAGTCAGTAGAACACTCTGGAGGGGTGGGAGAACTCAGGCCAAAGGCCTTCCCATCTGAATGGCAGTGACTCAAATCCACCTCAGTGCTCAGTGATGGGGAGTGCTGGGAGCTCCTGCTGCCCTTTGGTGGGAGAGGGGAGGTGAATCCTCCACGGGATCCAGGTGTGCTTCCTGCTGGCTCTTGGATGTACAGCAGGATCACACAGACTGTGGAAATGCTAAGAAGAAATGAACAGTCTGATGGTAATTCTTGGGAGGAGCCTTTTGTACCATGAGATCTTGGGACTTTTGAGCCTTGGGATCCTGCAGGTTGGAGAAGCCACAAGAGACACCCCTGGGGCAGGTGAAGGGGCAGCTGTGCAGTACAGCTCTTGGTTTGGTGCTGCTCAGGAGCATCCCCTGGGCTAATTCACATCCCCACGGGTGACTGGGAATTTGAGGGAGGAGTGGGGAAAAGGCAGCACCACTGTGGAATTTGAGCCCAGGCAGCTCCACTGTGCTGTTAATGGAGCTCTGGGGGAGGAATGTGCTCAGTCAGCAGACGTGGCCTGGGGGAAGAGCTGCTGTTCCTGTGTCAATGACAGCTAATAAAAATTCAGAGAGACTCACAAATAAACATGGTGTTTTCACTGCTTTTTATCCAGCATGTTGAAAAAACTGTTTTCCACTTGCCTGCAGTAACTCCTAGGCACAGGAAGCACTTACATAAGACCTGGGAAGGCTCATCCCTTTACAGGCCATCTGTCTCTACCAACACCAAGACTGAGCAGAAACCCTGATTTCCAAGTGCAAGTCACTTTAAATTAATTTGAAAATTAATTCTTCCATTTAATGGCCGCATAGACTTGACTCCTAAAACCATTCAGTGTTGAGCTGTAGCAGTGCCAGGACAGGGAACAGTAACAAACCTGTGCCCCTTGGGAGTGGAAAAATAATAACAATTTTGTCTGATTGCTTCCCAGTGTGAATTTAAGCCATGCCTGTTTATATACCACAAACATATTTAGGATGGTTAAA
Source organism: Scytalopus superciliaris (assembly GCA_013400415.1). Taxonomy (NCBI): domain Eukaryota; kingdom Metazoa; phylum Chordata; class Aves; order Passeriformes; family Rhinocryptidae; genus Scytalopus; species Scytalopus superciliaris. Next base: position 386,536 of record VXBX01009836.1, on the reverse strand, counting down.
AGCAGACTTTGTTCTGTTCTGGCTGGTATTGAGATGGGTTCACAGCCCCAGAGCTGGACTTGGCTGACATTGGCACCTCTTGTAGCTTCACCTCTCTGCTCCCATTCCCACCCAAACCTCTCCCTTGAGCAACTGCCAAACCCTTTGCATGTTCAATTAGATAATGTAGGCTAAAGCTTCTTTCCTTGGGCTGCTGGGTTGAAACATGGAAGTTTGAGCTCTGCAGCCTCTGAGATGACCCAGAGGCAGTGGTAGGATAAAGGTCTTCCTCCTTTCAACAGCCAAAGGCTGTGAGATCAGCTGAGGTGTCCTGGGGAGCTGCCTCAGTGTGTCTGTGCAACCTGCAGGTACAGAGGGCAGGGGCTCAGCAGAGTCCAGAGCAGAGCTGGGGGGTGATGGTTGTGGTGTTCCCTGGCCTGCACAACTCACCCTGCTGCTTTCCCTAAACCCCTGTGAGCAGGGACTGCCCCATCAGCACAGCAGTGCTCGGTGGGGGTGTCTGGGGGAACGGGCATCTCTGAAATGTGGTATGAATTTCCCCGAAGGTCATTTTACATGTCTGACGTTACAGGAACAAAAGTAGGAGGAAAGGAAACAATAGAGAGGAAATAGCTTCGGGGTCCTTGGAAAAGTGGTGCAGGGAAAGCTTCCCTGCCTCCTGCAGAGTCAGCTTAACACAGGCCAAACTCTGGAATCAAAGAAACACTAAACCACCGAGTATTTTGCCAAAGAACCACTGAGTATTCTGCAGCTGCTTGGGGACACGGAAGGAAACCACAGCAGATGAGTGGAACTTGCCATAAAAGTGCAGAGAAAACACGAGGGCTTTGATAAAAGCCAGCTCTGTTCTACTTTCCACCAACACTTTTATGCATTTCAGCATGAATCCTTGTGTGCTGAGTTGTGAGGCAGCCAGGTCTGCACGGTGCAGCTTCGGTAGGAGCACGGTGGGGCCCCTTGGGGAGGGGAGGGGGTGATGGCAGCCCAGAAATCCAGGTGAGAGTTACCCTGGATGGGGGAGAGAAGCCACCTTTTGCAGGAGTGAGTGAAAACCAAGTGCTTTGCTCCCTACATGCAATCCCTGAGGAGGAGTGATCACGTTCCTGGGTTGCTGGTGTAAAACTTCATCCTCTGAGAGGGGGGAGTAGCTCTGGACAAAAGTGTTCCTTGGATCTCTCCTCAAAGTGAATCCAGCATGGCCCAGTCCAACCCAGCAGATGCTGCAATTTGGCTTTTGAAGTCCTGCACGTCCAGCTGAGGGGTGTGAGCAGCCTGTGGCACAGGATTTGTCCCTTGAGCATCACAGGGCCACTTCCTGGGGGTTCAGGTTTGGGTTTGGTTAGGACATGAACTATTCAGGCACAGCTTCTGCCTGGAGAAAGACAGAGTTGCCCCTCCCTCCTTGGCACAGTTTTATCAGAGCTGGGCTGGGGGGCACAGCCCTGGGCAGGCTGGGAGCCCAGAAATGCAGCTGGGCCTGGCATGGGGCATGTGCTGCCCATGGCAGAGGAGGCCAAAGCAAAGAGCCAGAGCCCTGTTTCAAAGAGCCCTGGGTGTGTCTGGCAGGACAGGCAGAGCTGCAGGCGGGGTCTGCCCTTCACAGGTTGATGGACTCTCGTGTCCCTGCAGGGAGAGGCTGCACTGACAGAATTCCCTCATGGACATGTTCATCCCCATTCCCTGCCTCCCCTTGCTGGGGAAGCAGCAGGGAGTGTGTGTATGTTCAGCTGAGCTTCTGCTCCCCCTTTCATGTTCCTTATCTTCCAGGAGGCTCTGAATTCCCTGGAGACAGGGAGACAGTTGCTGCTGTGATTAGGGAGTCGGAGCAATCCTGTCTGCTGCTGCCAGAGTCCCCTCTGCCAGCTGGGAGAGATGCCCTGAGAGCAAGGGAAAATGAGCAAAGCCATGTCAGCACAGGTATCCTTCCCCTCCTGGAGCAGCTGGCTCTGCACCCTGCCTGGCATGCTGTGAACAGCAGGCTCTTGCCATGGCAAATACCCAGCCCGCAGCTCGTTGCAGAATCCCTGCTTAATTTGGGCTATCTGGCAGTGGAACATGAGAACGTGACTTCAAGGACCTGTTGCCTTGTGCTTTCCCAGGAAAGGAGCCCTCTGTGGCCCCTGGAGGACTCAGTTCTCCTTGCCAGGCCATGAGGCTGGCACCAAAAAGGGCAGGAAGCCAAAAACGCCAGGATTCAGCAAACAGAACCCAATTGCCAAGGAGAAGGTCCCTCTGCAGCTCTCTGGGAGCCCCTTTAGGCACTGGAAGGGGCTCTCAGGTCTCCCTGGAGCCTTCTCTCCTCCAGGCTGAACATCCCCAGCTCTCCCAGCCTGGCTCCAGAGCAGAGGGGTTCCAGCCATCAAAGCATTTTGATGCTAAAAAAGAGGCCAATTACTGCAGCAGGGCAGGCAAGGTGTGTTTTCAGTATCTAAACCAAAAATCAGTGATGGAGAACACAGAATTTTTAGGCCAGGGACAGTTTGCTCTCAGGTAACAAACTGAACCTGGGCCAAGCAGTTTAACCAGTACAGGTACCAAAGTCTGGCATTGTTTGAGACAGGGGCACCATCCAGCACAGACACAGCACCCCAGCACAGAGAGGGCATGGCCAGGAGGTGAGTGATGCAGGAGGCCTTTGAATTGTGAAGAAATAACAAGTGCAAAGTGAGTGGGGTTGGGAGCAGCCCCTGCAATGTGGGCTTGCAGAGGGCAAAAAAAGTAGGGCAGGTAGTCAAGTCCATGCTTGCAGGAGCAGGATTAAAACAGCTGGATGGACAAATAATGTAAGATTGAAAAGCAGAGAATGTATTTAAGGCCATTAAACCAAGCTCTTATTTAAGGATTACACCCAAGAAGCACAGTGAGGTCACAAAGCCAAGGTAGAGAATGCTGATATTAAACTTGCTGATCTGTGTACAGACACTGCTGCAAGTGCCCTGACTGTCACAGAGGGAATCTCACTAAACAGCAGAGCCCAGCCCTTTGGGGTTCCACTCTGGCAACTCAGGCAACATCCTGCCACTTAATTGGACACTCCCTGCGGGGGAAGGACCAGGTATAAACAGGATTTAATCACGTAATTAGAGATACGCCCATTGCACACCTTCAGTGTTCTGGAGGGCAAGGATGCCTTCCCTTGCATGAACTGCTCTGGTTATGCCTCCTGCACTCCTCATTTTTATATTTAAGAATTCCCAGCCCATCTGGATCAGGGAGCGTTTAGAACAGGAATTAATTCAGCCCTGTCTAGCTGGATTGTTTTCAGCTCTAAATTAAAGACATTTCTTGGCACCCAGCAAACCTTCCAAAAGCCTCCTGGAGAATCCACCGAGGTTTGGCCTGAGATCAGTGGATTAAACATTTCCACCTGGGAACATTCTCCCCAAATTGTTGCTCTGTTTGCAGCACTTGAGATAAAATGTGCAGGTCTGTGTGATGAGAGACGAGGTTGTTGTGGCTTAGGAATGGTCCTCCCCAATTCAGTGCCCCCACTGAGACTCTCCCAAACCAGACCCCACTCGCTCCCCCACCTTTCCCTCTTCTTCCCACTCTGCTCTGGGGATGGGGCTGAGAACTGGAGGCACAAAATCTCAGGTTGAGTTAAGAACGATTTCCTAGAAACAGCAATGAGACGTGCAAATGAACAGCAACAATATTAATAACAAAAGGTGTAAGACAAAGAAAGGGTTTACACAGAAAACAGTGACAGTAAACTCCAACCTGCTCTTCCCCACCACACCACGCCCTCCTCCCACCAGAGGGAGGGTCCCTTCCCCTGCCCCTGCTGGGGATGGTGTGGGTGGTGCAGAACAACAACCTGGCCATGCCCAGGAGGCTCCAGGCTCTGCCCCCCTGCAGGTACCGCTGAAAAAACCTCACCCTGCCCTGGCCCAAACCAGGCCAAATGTGCAGGTCTGTGTGGGGAGACGAACAGCTCACTCTGCCCTCCAGATGATGTGCCCTGGGCTGTGCCCACTCCTCTGAGCATCCTCTGTGCACAACCCACTCCCCACCACCCCGAGGCAGAGCAGGGTTTGCCCTTTCCCAGCAGGGCCTGTGGATCTTCAGGATCCCAGGAAACAGAAATGGGCTGAGTAACCCCTTTCTGCTCCAGGGTGTCCCTCTGTTCCCTGGACATGGGGCAGGGAGAGCTGCAGTGGTTTCTGATTTTAACCCAGCCCAGTGAACCCAGTTCCACTCTGGGTGTCCTGTGCTGTTCCCATGACATGTTTAGTTCATGTCACACGTTTGGGCAGGAAAGGACCCAGTGCTGGCTGTTCCTGCAGTTGTGGACTGGTGACAGCACAGCCTGACAGCCAGAGCTGAGTGGGCAGATGAGCCTGTCTGGGCAGAATGCCACCACAGTCAGGACTAAACCAACAAAAATCTCAGTGCACAGCACAGGAAAGAACTGGTTTTCCTCATTCCTGCTAGCTCAGCTTTATAGAGCAGTTTTCCTTACCTGACATTCCCCTCCCAGGCTACAGAGAGGAAAAGCAGAACAACCCCCCTGTTGCTCTTCCCCCTCTTCAAAAGACCAACGAAGGTGCTGCTTTACCTGATGTCAGGAACCTTGTCCCTCCCCAGCCCCTGCAGAGCTGGCAGTGCATTTTGCAACAGCCAAAGGTCAGGGCTGTGCAAGAGCAGGCCCTGGAAAAGTCCATGGCCAGCAGCCCTGGGCCAGCTGCCAGCCCAGTGGGCTCCAGGAGAGGGGCTGCACCAGATCCAGAGACCCCAAGTGTTACAGAGGAAGGTTAAGCCAAAGCCAGAATGCTTGATCAAGACAATTTGGAGGTTAATTCCTCGCCAGCACTAAAACCCACCTGTCCCTGTAGCAATGCAGGACCCCAGATCTGAGAGACTGGAGGCTGCACTGTGGGGAATGGGGCAGGAGCAAACAGAGAAGCAAAACCCCATAACCTGGTCATAGTCTGGGATCAGGAAATGCAGGCTAGTGGTTGAGGAATCCTCTAAGACAGGAATCACTGAAGGTGAGGAAGAATATCCCAGGGTAGTGGTGCTGTTACACAGGCCCTTCTTCCACACTTCCCAAGGCATTTCCCGTGAGAGCTCAGAGGGAATGGCTGGGCCAGGGTGCCTATTCTTGTGGGATGTGTTGTGTCCTCGGCAGGATTAAAGCACAGATATCTGAACCCAAGCTCTCACCCTTTCCCACAGCACCAGAACAGCCCAGAGACATCACCAGTGCAGACAGGGACCCACACCAGCACCACAGCACCAACATTGAGCCCAGCTCCCATGGCTGGTGTCCCTGTGTGACATTTGTCACAGCCCTGTGTCGTGCAGAGCTCAGGGGATCAATCCCTGTTTGGGAGGCCCCAGGAGAGCCCTGAGCTGCCAGATCAATCCCATCCCCCTGTGCCAGGAAGGGAGGGAAGGGGCCCTGTTTGTGAATAATTAACTGTGTCACACCATCCCTCCCTGTGTCACTCAGCCCTGGCCCCATCCCCAGCAGTCACACCACGTCCCTTCACCAGCTCCCAGCCCATGCCCACCACCAGCTACACATCCTGCATCTAGAATAGAAAGCAATTAATAAAATCACTTCTAGTAGAGACAGAAAGAGTCATTCAGAGCCAGAGAATAAAACCAGTCACTGGGGAGCAAGGCCCCCGTGCTGCTGGCCCAGCCTGGAATGGGCTGGTGTAAGGCTGGTGGGTGTGGGGTATGGCTTAAACCAGAGCAGGAAAACTCACTGCCACTCCCCACCCTCTGCAGGAGTTGTCCAGGCAGGCATCTGGGTTGGGTTTTCTGGCTCCATAAAGGAGGCATTTGGGAGGGAGTGTCTCTCCCCTGTGGCACAGTCAGAGGGGCTTACACATCTGGAAGGAGCCAGAACTAAAGCCGGGGTGAGCACACAGGATGAGGCTGGGCGTGTGAAACGGAATGGATTTGCACTCAGGGAGGAGGAGATGAAGGTGGGTGCTGAAACAGTGAAACCTTGGTGAAGCATTGTCCCCCTCAGCAATCCTCCCATCCCGATGGATATCCCGGGAGCTGGGGATGGAGAGGGGCCAGTGCCTCAGTGAGCACCCCACTGACATCCATGCAGCACCCTGCCACTGTCAGAGTGCTGGGAAACCTGCAGAGAAGTCCCAGGTCATCCCAAACCCGGCACACACAGGGAGTTACAGCAGCCAGACAGGGGGTTAAAGCTGTCACACTTTCAGGGATCCACTGAGAGACGTGAATTGTTTGTCCCGTGCTTCTGAGAAAGGACAGAAAGCAGGAGCTGCAGAGCTGCACATTCAAAGAAGTTCCATCCAAACCCCTGGAGAAGCCCCAGTGCAGCCACAGAGTCTGTATCACACATGCACGGCACATCCAGCACTTTCTGGAGGTATCATGTTCACTGAACACGTGGGCTGCAGCCAAAGTCTGTGCTCTGGAGCCACAATAACATGACCAGGCACAGAGAAATCCTGGGGAAACATAAAAACCTCTCATGCTGCACACAGAACTGATCTCCAGCTGGAAAGGAGAATGTGTTTGATTAATCCATGATGTCCCCTTAGGCTTGATGTTAGTGTTCAGTCAGGGTAAATCAAATGCATTTCAGGCCCCAAGAAGTGTTTCTATGGGTGTGCAGCACCACCAGCTTCTGTAGGACTGGGGGACTCCCTGTCCCTGCAGCAGCTCTGGGGGGGCACACTGAGGGCAACCGAGGCACACTCAGCTCCGAGTGCCACCTCTGTGGTGCTGCTGCCTGTCACAGAATCACAGAATCATGGAATCATTAAGGCTGGAAAAGACCTCTGAGATCATCCAGCCCACCCTGTGCCCGATGCCCACCTTGTCCCCCAGCCCAGAGCACTGAGAGCCATGTCCAGTTCCTTGGGCACCTCCAGGGTTGGGACTCCACCACCTCCCTGGGCAGCCCCTTCTAATGCCTGACAGCCCCTTCAGTGAAGAAATTCCTCCTGATGCCCAACCTGAACCTCCCCTGACACAGTTTGAGGCTGTGATGCCACATGAGACACGCCAGGACAGGCTGCAGCTGCCCAAGAGCCTCTGAAATTCGACACAGTGGCATCAAAACATGAACACATGAAATTCTCACAGGTTCACCTGGTGCCTAAAATGGGAGGCTTTGATAAGGGAAAAAAAAAAAAGAGACCACAGAAATAGTTGTGATACAACAGCAACATGTGGAAGAATTATATCCAGTTTGGCCTATTTCTCTTTTAACCTACAAGAAAGGGATTCCCAAAGATGTGTTTGTGAAGGTCCCATCAGTCATGTGGTGCTGATATTTTATTTCCAACTGAGAAAAGCACAATAGATGATAAAAGGAGGGGAGGGAGGGGGAGAAAGAACATTTAACTGCCCTTTTTTTTCCCCTCCAATAAAAAAGAACAAAAGAAACTAGAATATGGTAACTATTTTCCTCTTTCATCTTCCTTTAGTACTTACTATGGTAGTTCATGATCACTGGGGGTGCAACCCCTCCAGCCCGGGCATGGACACCAACAGCTGCAGAGGTTTTCCAGGGGCAGACAGTGACAGGGCAAGGGGGGGGATGGTTTCAAATGAAAAGAGGAGAGATTTAGATCAGATGTTGGAAAGAAATCCTTCCCTGGGAGGGTGGGCAGGCCCTGGCACAGGCTGCCCAGAGAAGCTGTGGTTGCTCCATCCCTGGGAGTGTCCAAGGCCAGGTTGGACGGGGCTTGGAGCAACCTGGGCTAGTGGGAGGTGTCCCTGCCCATGGCAGGGATTGGAACAAGATCATCTTCAAGGTCCCTCCCAACCCAAACCATTCCATGATTTTATGATTTCAGTCCTGCCTGTCTCAGACAACCAGAACTATCCTGGTCCTCTTTACCAAACAGCTCCACTAAGGAGATGATCAGAGTTAAAGGTCCTTTGCAGCCAAGGTGAAGTTAGGCCATAAAACAAATGAGGGGAAAAAAACAGAAAGAGAAGTTCTTTCAGGTCTTAGAGCCGACTGGAGCACAGGGAGAGGTTTAGCTGGGTCGGGGCTGTGGGTTGCCAGAAGTTTAATATTCATTGGATCCTTCAAATATGTACCAGCTTGAGAGCACTAAGCAAAGAGTTTGGGCTTGTTGAGGGGTTTTGTCACTCATTACACTTGGCATAATTCTTTGGAAAAAGAACTGTATCAATATTATTGGTGGGGTTTTTCCCCACTTCCTCCACGTCTGTCCTTCTCTCTTGATGCTCTGATCCTTGCTTTGGCCCTTCTTTTCTTTCAGGGTGCACCCACACAGGTTTCACTCCACACCCTGGGCTGAAATGATCACAATGCGGTTGATAACAGCAGCAGCAGCATCCTCAGTTCCCTGCCTTTGGGATCAGCCAGGGGGGGTTCATCCCATCAGTTCCCTGTCTTTGGGATCAGCCAGAGGGGGTTCATCCCTTCAGTTCCCTGTCTTTGGGATCAGCCAGGGGGGGTTCATCCCATCAGTTCCCTGCCTTTGGGATCAGCCAGAGGGGGTTCATCCCTTCAATTCCCTGCCCTTGGGATCAGCCAGGGGGGTTCATCCCTGCCCTTGGGATCAGCCAGGGGGGTTCATCCCTTCAATTCCCTGCCCTTGGGATCAGCCAGGGGGGTTCATCCCTTCAATTCCCTGCCCTTGGGATCAGCCAGGGGGGTTCATCCCTTCCCTCCAGCCACGTACAGGTTCAGCCTGACACGATTTCATCACATTTGTCCAGGCTGCTCTCAGGAGGGGAGATCCACACAGGAAGAGGAAAAACGATCTAATTTGTTATTGTTTAAAACTGTTTCATATCCCCCTCATGCCGCACCTCAGCTCAGCAGAGGAAGAAGCAATTTCCTGGCACCAATTCCTGGCCTGAGCCCCTGAAGGATGGACAGAACTCCGGGTATCAAACATCAGACCCACACACAAAACAGCTGCTTTCACCCAGGGGGTGAGTTTGGCAATCTCAGCAATATTTCTGTTAATGTAGCCATTAGGACACACCACAGAGGTTTCACACTTCCCACCTGAACACCCAACTTAAACTGGGGTGTTCAAACACCAAAGGTGATTTCAGCAGGATCTCCGTGGCTCTCCAGATCTGGCCCTTTGGCTCTGAGTCTTTTCCATTGCGTGACCCTTTATCCCCAGTGGTGCTTGGCAAAGTGGAGCCTCCTCGGAGAGGGGTTTGCCCATCTCCCACTCTTTCAGCCCCAGAGGTGCCAGCAGGACAGGGCTGGGGCTCTCAGGATGCTCATGCCTTGGGTCAGAGGCTTTCCCCGGACTCAGAGCACAGAGCTGGGCAGGGAGGGCTCTGACCCAGGACCCCTCGGGGGGAGGCCAAGAGCAGCCCCCGGGGCTCCTGCTCAGGGCAGATGCTGCCCAGCTGTGGGCAGGGGGGGCTGAGCTGGGAGCCGTCAGTGGGTGGACAGGGCAGAGTCCCCTCCCCTTCTCTGTGCTGCTGGCTCCAGGACAAGGAGCCTGGCTCCAGGAGAGGCATCCCAGCCCAGGGACAGAGATCCCAGCCCAGGGACAGCCATTCCATCCCAGTTCAATGACAGCCATCCCATCCCAGTGACAGCAAACCCATGCTGGGACAGCCCTCCCAGCCCAATGACAGCCATCCCATCCCAGTGACAGCGATCCCAGCCCAATGACAGTGATCCCAGTCCAGGACAGCCATCCCAGCCCAGGGACAGCCATCCCAGTTCAATGACAGCCATCCCAGTGACAGCGATCCCAGCCCAGTGACAGCAATCCCAGTTCAATGACAGCCATTCCAGTTCAATGACAGTGATCCCAGCTCAATGACAGCAATCCCATCCCAGTTTAATGACACGATCCCATACTGGGACAGCGATCCCAGTTCAATGACAGCGATCCCAGTTTGATGACACGATCCCATACTGGGACAGCGATCCCAGTTCAATGACAGCGATCCCAGTTTGATGACACGATCCCATACTGGGACAGCGATCCCAGTTCAATGACAGCGATCCCAGTTTGATGACACGATCCCATACTGGGACAGCGATCCCAGTTCAATGACAGCCATCCCATAATGGGACAGCGATCCCGCCCCGGGGCCGCGCGCGCGCCGACGGGGGGCGGGGCCGGCCTCCTTTGGCGGGAAGACCAAACCCCGCCCCTCCCCGCCCCTGCTTACGAATCAACCAATGGCTCTCGCAGGACCGTGACGGGCATCCCTGCCGCCCAATGGCGAGCAGCCGAGCGCGCGCCGCGCCAATGAGTGCCGCGCGGGGGGCCGGACGCCCCGCCCCCGCCCTATATAAGCTGAGCCCGGGCAGTGCTCGCCTTGTCGCGGTGCTGCCCAGACACGTTGCGCGTCTGTCCCGGCGCTCCCGAGCCATGGTGAGCGCGTCTGTGGGGGCGGCAGGGGCTGCGGGGAGGGCGAGCGGGGCGTGCCCGCGGTGGGCGGCGGGTCCCGGGCCGCGTCTCGCCCCCAAAATGCCGTTGCCGTGCGGCTCCCGCCGCGCCGTCCCAAAATGGCGGCCTGAGGGACCCTCAGCGCGGGCACGGAGGCCGCGGGGCCCTGAGGGCCGTGGGGCGCCCTGCCCGCACCGCGGGGGAGATGCGGGGCTTACACCTGCGGGGTGTGAGCACGGGGAGCCCATCGCCCCGCTGGGAGGGGCCGGGAGCGCCGGGAATGGGGTGGTGTGGGGAGCTCCTGGCGAGGGGAGGGGGTGAGTTGTGAGTCAGCTTGAAGGGGGGATGTGGAAGGTGCGAGCGGGGCCGGGACGTCCCGCAGGACAAGGTTCAGGGGCTGGGCTGGGCTGGGGAGGGGTTGCGGCCCTTCCCCTGGGGTTGTTGGCCTCCTGCATCTCCCTGAAAGGAGCCTGTCAGAAGGTTACATGGGCAGGGCTGCTCCTGCAGGCTCGCGAGTGCGTGGGAAATGTTTATTGGACTGAAAAGGGTTGCAAGTCAGAGTGCTGATGGGACGCGTTTGATGTCCTTGTCTCGTTCTTGCACTTCCCTGGGAAGCTGTTTCTGGTCACGGTTTTTAAATAAAGTCGTATCAGGAGTGTGGATACGGCTCCTGGTCTCTGCAAAGGATGCGGGTGCCCTGGTGCCCTGTGATGTGCTGGTCTGAGCTGGCACAGCCCTTCTCAGGAAACTCGGCTTTCCATCCACCCCACACAGGTGAAACTGGACCTTAGGTACCCTGCTGGGGACCTGCAGCCTGACCCAGGGAGCTGGGGGGCTTTAATCCAGCAGTGAGTGCAGGGAGCTGAGTCTGCAGTGACAGAGGACAGGCCAGTGCCCTCCAGCTGGAGCACATCCCATAGGGAAAGGAGACAGAGAAACAGGGACTGGGCTGGAGAAATTCTTACCTGAGTTTTTGCTGAAGCTGTTTCTGTGCTTACAAGTAATGTATCTAAGTGTGGGGAGAGCATTTAGTGTTACTTCAGTAAATAACAGCATTCTGTGTCATGGCTTGAATACAGCCCTTATCACTGCTGTAGTACACGTTTAAACCATGTTAATTACAAAGCTCCCCTCAGTGATGTGTGAAGGCCCTGAGCTGTGATGAGTTTGACAGCCTTCTTGCCTGTCATTGCAACTTGGAGATGATACTTTCAAGGCTCAGATTTTGTTCTGTTCTTCAGTTTTCTTGGTGCTGTGAAAAGGCCGTGCAGACCAAAATGGGCAGAGGGTCTTTTAGGGTCCGACAAAGATTTGTGTTTAATTAAATAGCCACCTGCTACTTAGAAGTCCTTAGAGTTGCAGGGAAGCAGCTGAAGAAACTCTTGAAGCAGGACTAACAGTAGCACTAGGCCAGGCTTTGTGATTGACCTTGTCTAGCCAAGTTTTGAAAACCTCCAAGGATGGAGATCCCTTTCCACCTTTCAGGTAACCTGTTCCAGTGCTGCACTGCTCTGCTGGGGAGGCTTTTCCTAACGTGAACCTGAAGCTCACAGCAGCCTCTGAGCATCCAGCCTGGACCCACCTGCAGAGCAGAGGGGAGTCTTCTCCTGCACTGGCCATGTACCTCCTTTTGTAGCCTGCCACATGGTTTGCCTTACTGAGAATGAGAGTGCCCCGTGGGACATTCAGGCTCGATTTTGAGGTGACCCCCCAGGATGTTTGCAGCAGGGCTGCTTCTCAGTTACTGCTGTTTGTGCTGGTGCAGGGAGTCACTGCCCCACGTGCTGAACTTTGTACTTTGTCAGAGTAAACATGCTGTGGTTTAACATGCCATCTGTAGCACCGGGTCTGTGGTTGTGGTGCCAAGTTTAGTTTCAGACATGTATTTTCTTTGGAACGTGAATGGCTGCTTGTTGCTTTGTGTAGTCTTAATGTAGGGCTCATTCATGTGATGCTGGAAAGTTAATGTGTAGTCTGACATGCTTTCACCTTGCTCGGTCTGCTAATCATGAATAGTGCAATCGCCTGTGTTGGAAGGGACCCACAAGGGCCATTGAGTCCCCACTTCTGACCCTGCACAGATACCCCAGTAATCCCTCTCTGTCCCTCAGAGCATTGTCCAAATGCACCTTGAGCTCTGGTAGCCTTGGGGCTGTGACCACTGCCCTGGAGAGCTTGTTCAGTGCCCAAACACCCTCTGGGGGAAGAACCTTTTCCCCATATCCAACCTAACCTTTCCCTGACACAGCTCCAGTCATAATTTTGAGGGGCTCCCAATGAATTTGAAAGGACTGTGCTCCTTCTTTTCTACATTATCTATGGATGTGGACTAGGCAGTTTTAGGTCATAGAAACATAGAATGGTTTGTGTTGGAAGGGACCTTAAAGCCCATCTTGTTCCATCCCCTCAGGGCTGCTCTCAGTCCATTCCCTGCCTGGCCTGTACTCATGTTTGAAAGTACTCCTGCTTATCCCAGAATTCCAGGGGACGAAATTCCCTTGCCCAATTATAGGGTCTGAACATAGTTTTGGGTTTAAGTCATACTGAAGGGCCCTATATGCAGGCTCTTCTAGAACATGTTCAACTGTCACTAAAAAACAGACCTTGAATATAAAATGCCACAGATGGACCAGGAGTTTGGAGATGTTTCCCTAGTGGTTTGGCTTTTATCATTCAAAGCCCTATGTTGAAATATTAAAGAAGCTGAGATTATGCTCTGGACATCAAAGGGAACCTGGGAATCCTTAAATGAGTAGGAATAGATCCTTTTGCTGCCATGATCTGATCTATTTCCTACATAGCTTCCATCAGGTGGTTTTGTCTGGTGTTAAGGAGTTGAGTACTTTGGGTGCAGCAGTGTGGTGTGAGCCCTAATGGTCTGTGTAAATGAAGGAATACAAAGGGCTTTGTTAGGCAGAGACTTTCTTACGGAATGGCATAGTTTCCTAAAGAGATCAGGAGAATATTTTTCTGATATTTTTATACATTCAATGAAGTGACCCTGGATCTCGGGGAGGGTTTTGCTGCCTCTGGTGGCTGTCCTCCTGAGGCTGGAGTCTGGGTGATGCTGTTCAGGACACTTAGGCCAGTGACAGGTGCAATCATCAGCTTTTCTCAATATTCAGTGTTTGGTGTGAAGAGAGGAGTTGGCTGAAGGATTTGGAAGAGTTGATCAGACTCTTCCTGTCTGGTTGAAGAACAACAAGGAGGAATGAGCTTGTGAAAGTGATAATATCCAAAAGGGTCTTCCTGGGTGGAGCTGTTGATGACTGAAAGGGGCTTTTGTGTTCTGTTGTTTTTTGTGCCAAGTACCCCCAACACCAAGACAATAAGGCCAATGTTTTAACGGCTTTGCAGGCTGGGAGGTTGGCCTGGGTGTGCAGACAGTTTGCTAAACAAGGGCAGCGCTGTTCAGTGCTGAGTGATGTGTTTCTGTCCCGCAGCGCGAGTGCATCTCCATCCACGTGGGCCAAGCGGGCGTGCAGATCGGCAATGCCTGCTGGGAGCTGTACTGCCTGGAGCACGGCATCCAGGCCGATGGCACCATGCCCAGCGACAAGACCATCGGCGGGGGGGACGACTCCTTCAACACCTTCTTCAGCGAGACTGGCGCAGGGAAGCACGTCCCCCGGGCTGTGTTTGTGGACCTCGAACCTGCAGTCATAGGTAATGATGACCTGTGCAAGGCACATCTTTCTGACTAAGGGATTTGTTTCTCTAGCCCTGAAAAGCGCTTTGGGGCTGCAGATTTTTAGAGCATGAAGCTTGCCTACACCTTCCTAGTGATGGAAAAGACTGGGCTTTATGTTCGTTGAGATGCAAATTGGCACTGTGAGCTCTTCAGAATTTTGGTGTTACCTTCTCCCAGGCTGTGGAGTTAAAAAGGTCTTATGAACATGCCTCGTGCTTTTGCTGTGCAAGGAGCAGTTCTAACTCCTTGGAACAGTATGGGATAATGTGTGCTGCAGTCAGTAGAACCTCTTCAAAAGATCCAGATTTCTTACTGTACATGGGGCTTTCCCAAAGCAATCTTCTACTCTGTGTGCCTTTAATACTGGTTGCAGAAATGAGTCTCCATCACTAGCCTAAATTCAGGGACTTTTGAGTATGCACTTCATCTTTCTGTTACTTTGAATAACAATCCACTCCTGAAAATCAGTTGTATTGAGTTGAGATATCCCACACATCAGCCACTGACAGTGCCCCATCCTGGGGCAGTAGCTGCACACTAATATTCCCAGGAGCTGTTGCAGGTTTGGCTTTGTGTTTTCTCGAGCCCTGTGGCTGTTGGCTCTTCTGCTGCTGACCAGGTGGTGGCTCTGAGCAACCAGGAATGGCTGAGAAATGAGGTGAGGGAGAGCAGGTGGCAAAGCTCTCACCTGGCCTCAGGGGAAGGGCAGCTGGTGAGTCTTGGGACAAATGAAAGGTAGTGAGTGTTAAGTGCTTGTTGGTGATGCAGGTGTAGCATGGGGAGATGGGCAAGAGGCTGTTGCCTTAAATCTTGGTAATACTCAGTTATATCATGTGCCTTTCTAGGGGATAGCTGCCCTTCTTTATTGCTGTCTGGCTAATGTGAAAACTACTGCTCCAGTTTCCTGGGCAGGGCTAACCTGAGCTCTCCATTCATGCAGCAAGTCCCTCTGCACTGAGTTTATGAAAACCCATCTCCTGTGCAAGCAGCAGCTCTGCATCTGTCATGTGTGTGCACAAGGGAGTTCTGTCCTTCCAGACAGTGCTGCTCTTGGAGAAAGCAGGAGGATGCTGGGGGTGTGCACCAGCTCTGGGGATGGGGTGGGAAAATGAAATTCACCACAGGAAATAGGGTGAGAATTCACCTGAGAATTCCACACAAGTGTCTTTAGAAGTCTGCCCCAGCCAGACTTAAAAACATGAAGCACAGTATGTCTGGGGCAAGCTTGGTTTAGCTGTCCCCTCAACTGAATTCTTTGTTCCAGCATGCTCTCACAGTCCAGTGACTGATCCTCTGAACTCTACAAGTTTTGTTGCTTCCCAGAACCATCCTGACTCACACTGCACCTATCAGCTGTCTTTATTCTTCCTTATTTACCTGTATTTGACCTTTATCATTTGGAGTGGTAATGCAGGAAGTCTTAGATACGTGGGTATTTGGGATGGTAAACTTCTCCAAATTGTTTTTATTTTGATGCAGTCTTAGAAATGCTTTAGAATATTGGATTGCAGACTGCAGTGGGAGCTGCTCAGCCTAAACTGGTTTGAATAGTAACTGGATTTTTACATCTTGAATTCTACTTATCTTTGTCTTGCTCGCTTTTTTTCAGATTAATGAATACAGGCAAACAGGCAACTTCAGCTGTAGTTCATAAACCTCTCTGCTGCCCACCTGATTTTAATTAAAGGATGCAATACTGCATTAGCACACAACTCAAGATTGGCTTGAGCTAAACCAGAGACAAAGCTCTGCTGAGTGTCTTTGTACCTTTTAGGACAGAACTTTAGCCTGCTAGATGTAAGTGCATATTTCTGGGACTAGTGGAGGTCATAACTCTAAATCAGTCTCCAGCTGTATAACTGCTGGGGGATGCTGTGTGTGCATCTGCACAGCTTCTTTAGCACAGCTGTGTGTGCTGGAGCTTATGGCTCAGGGTTTGGATAATTGCAGAACTCTCCAAGAGCATCTCCTGTTCCTGTTGAACCCTTCCCAACCCTTGGCAGGAGGTACAGTGAAGGGAAAGCAGGGGACAGGCAAGCAGTGTTGGCTCTGCCTGCCCACAGCTGCAGAAGCTACAAGGCAGCATCCTGGAGGGTTTGGGAAGTAAGGGGGGGGGGGGAAAGCAGAATTTCAGCTGCTGAGCTGCAAAATGGGCCTTAAGTTGTCTTAAACTGGAAGAAAGATTCTGCTGCTACAGTCCAGTTTTAAAATGCTCTGACAGGTCAGTTTTAAACTCAGATATAAAATGGAACTGTTTCTTAAAGAGTAACTCAATTTTTTTTTTTTGTCATTCAACATTCAGGCTGTAGAAAGTATTGTCACTTAGTGATAAGCAGATATCAGGTTGCTTTTTATCTCTGAGGGTTTAGTTACCTGATTTTGGACACCCTCAGAAGTTTGAAAAAAAAACTGGTCTACATAGAAAATTAACTTCTAAATAGTATTTATATATTATATAATAATGATCTTGTTTTTCCCCAGATGAAGTTAGGAATGGGACATACAGACAACTCTTTCATCCTGAACAACTGATATCTGGTAAAGAAGATGCTGCAAATAACTATGCTCGAGGTCACTACACAGTTGGGAAAGAGATAATTGATCTAGTTCTAGAACGTATCAGGAAACTGGTAAGACTCTTTACTGGAAGCTCTTAAACATCTCTTTTTGTCCTGTTTTACAGGATTTGGAAATTAGGTTATGGAATGCCTAGCCCTATAAGCTGTGTTTTAATTTCTTTGTGGGAGGAGAATCTGTGGACTTAGTCTGCATCTGGTTTTATGCTTAGCCAGCTGAGAATGGCTGGATTATTTCTGTCAGATATGGCTTTCAAGTGGCCTAAAATGCTGATGAGGCACCTAAAACTTCATATATAGTTTCATGTTCAACTTCAGAAGGCCAGGACTGAAAATTATGACTTGCACAATTCCTGCTGGAGAAGGATTGGTCTCTGGCTGTGGCTCTTTCAAGGAAGTTTAAATAGGAGTGTTTGTTTCTGTGGTTTAGACTGCTGCTTGTGTGTCCTGCTGTTATGATTTCTGGATTAATTTTATGGTAATAACAGTACAAAAGGAATAAATCTCAGTAAGTTGGGGTGTTTCAGGCTCCCCAGTACTTTGATCATGTGGCAGATTTAGGAAGATGGCAACTTAGGGGGTTTGAGTTCCCTTTTTAGGGCTGCTAAGCATGTACATTAATTACCCAAGGTGTGTCACAAAGGTAGGAATTCCCATTGCACAGAACAGCCCAGGTCATACCTCTGGTGCTTTGATATGGAATGCTAAGTGTGTCTTACTGAGAAGTTCACCTTTTGCAGATCACAACTGGAATTATTCTCAGCGTTTGGCTGTCACAGTCCCTAATTAAAGCAAAGATAAGTTTGCAGCAGGCTGTACTTTGACCTGGAAAACATGGTTGTAATTTCTTTTTACAAACTGTTGGAAGTCCCTGTCAGTCCTGGGAATTGAGCTTCATGTGGCACCTCTTTGTGAGGACAGGGCTGTCTACTTTTGTCATCTGAGAAGCCTGAACTGGACTGGCTCTGTAATGCACTGTGACAGCTCATTCCCCTGAACAGAGATACATGCTTGGCACTTGTACAGGATTAGAACAGGAGCTCTGGGATGGGGGATTGCTCTGCTCTTGTGCAGGCAGACAGTGTCAAATCAGTGTAAGGGATAGATGATGTGTAGGTCCTGGAGTATTACTGCTTTTCGTGGTCATTGTTAGTGGCCTTGGCTGAGAATTGGGAGTAAGGGGGCTTTGGGGCAGCAGTTTGAAGAGGTCACCCTCCAATATGTGGGGGTTTAAAACAGCTAAGAATGCAGTGCTTTTCATGGGACACCTCCTTGATTATTGGTAGATAAATCAAATTCAGTATTTCTGAAGCTTGACAGTTGGCATGTGTCAGTGTTCAGAGCTGTCTTTCTTGAGCTTGGTTTGGGATTCTTAATGTCTACACCTTTATTTTCTCTTTCAGTCGGATCAGTGCACTGGCTTGCAGGGTTTCCTGATTTTCCACAGCTTTGGGGGAGGCACTGGATCTGGCTTCACCTCCCTGCTGATGGAGCGCCTCTCAGTTGACTATGGGAAAAAATCCAAACTGGAATTCGCCATCTACCCTGCCCCCCAGGTCTCGACAGCCGTTGTGGAGCCCTACAACTCCATCCTGACCACCCACACCACGCTGGAACATTCCGACTGTGCCTTCATGGTGGACAACGAGGCCATCTATGACATTTGCCGTAGGAACCTGGACATTGAGCGCCCCACCTACACCAACCTCAACCGCCTCATTGGGCAGATAGTGTCGTCCATCACTGCCTCCCTCAGGTTTGATGGTGCCTTAAACGTGGATCTTACCGAGTTTCAGACTAACCTGGTGCCTTACCCTCGCATCCACTTCCCGCTGGTGACGTACTCCCCCATCATCTCTGCAGAGAAGGCCTATCACGAGCAGCTCTCTGTGTCTGAGATCACCAACGCCTGCTTTGAGCCCTCCAACCAGATGGTGAAGTGTGACCCCCGCCACGGCAAGTACATGGCCTGTTGCATGTTGTACCGCGGGGACGTGGTGCCCAAGGACGTCAACGCCGCCATCGCTGCCATCAAAACCAAGCGCACCATCCAGTTCGTGGACTGGTGTCCTACTGGTTTCAAGGCAAGTCTCAGTTCCACTGTGGTTCCATTTTCAGGCTTCTCGTTCACTGTCCTGGGTCAGTGGAGTGTATTTGCTCATCGAGCTGTCCTGTAGGTACCCGGTTTGTATTTTAGGAAGTGGAGGCTTAGGCTCTTGTACAGAGCAGTTCTGTGAGTGACACATTTTATTCAGCTCCTGTTGCCTGACTTTTACAGCAGCTGTGAAACACCACAAAGAAACTCATGGTCTTTTCTGCATCTCCTGCAGGTTGGCATCAATTACCAGCCCCCCACGGTGGTTCCTGGGGGGGACCTGGCCAAAGTCCAGCGGGCAGTCTGCATGCTGAGCAACACCACGGCCATTGCCGAGGCCTGGGCTCGCCTGGACCACAAGTTTGACCTGATGTATGCCAAACGTGCCTTTGTCCACTGGTATGTTGGAGAAGGGATGGAGGAGGGGGAGTTCTCAGAGGCTCGGGAAGATTTGGCTGCGCTTGAGAAAGATTATGAAGAAGTGGGCACAGACTCGATAGATGGAGAAGATGAAGGTGAAGAGTATTAAACCCAACAGTAAATTGCAAGTCTTTGCTGTTTTACTGCCTCTTTAGTAGCAATGTAAATCATGCCAACTGATTGGAATAAACTTCTTTAATCAAGAACTTTGGTAGTGTCCAAACTATGTACACTCATTAACTAAATGCAGTCAGCAGTGCAGGGGATGGAATTTCTCAGGAAGGTAGCTGAACAAAATAGCCATGCTGTAGTTCAGTGAGTTCTTGTCCTTAAGGCATTACTATTTGGAAAGGTATTAGTGTCTATTTTCCCCCAGAACTTGAGACTGAAATGAGATGGAGCTTTTGCTGGAAGATGAGTTAGCTGCATTTTTTCCAAGACTCTAAAGCTGGTGTCAGAAGAGGCAACAGGAACTAACCTTGTGTTACCTGTAAAAGATGCAACACCTTCAAAATCAAAAGCTATTTGGGTTAGTTTTCTCCTATTCTTAGATTTAATGAGGGCCATAACTTAGAGATGCAGTAACCTGGATGGGGAGGGAGATGAGATGCCCAGAAAAGATGTGCCATAGCATGAGGAACCTGGAAGGGAAAGAGATGCCCAGGAAGGGTGTGTCCATAGCTTGAGGAACCTGCCACCTCAGCCAGAACCTGTGTGGTGGTTGCCCTTGTGTTGCTGTGTTGTCCCACAGAAGGAACTGGAGTCCCTGTCTGCAGCTCTCTGCAGTCAGCCTTTGCCTGAAGCTGTCTGGAGCAAAATCTCTGGGTTAGCTGGCCAGGGTTAAACACTTAGTTTTCCCTAAAACTAATTGTTTTGCAGAATTAGTCCATGGCTTCAGATATGAACATT
Source organism: Scytalopus superciliaris (assembly GCA_013400415.1). Lineage (NCBI taxonomy): Eukaryota > Metazoa > Chordata > Aves > Passeriformes > Rhinocryptidae > Scytalopus > Scytalopus superciliaris. The sequence goes on along the minus strand of VXBX01009836.1, from coordinate 366,493 downwards.
GCCATCCTTCTCTGTAAGCTGATGAAACTGGGGAGGATTTGGCTAATCAGGTTTATCCTCAGATGTGGACAGCCTCTGTCTGAAACCTTCTGCATGGACTGAGTGGGGGGCCTGTGCACACAGTGAGCCACAAACCAAATAACTTGACTGTTGTGGAGTTGGATGATTGAGGAATCTCCCCCAGAGCAGAGCCAAAGGTGGAATAGTTGAATGTTAAGATGATGATTGAATGCTGAATGCAATTACAGGATACCAGTCTGACTCCAAGATGAGATTTGGGCTGGAGAATTCCCTGCTGTCCTATTTCAATCTTATTTATATTGCTTCTGATTTAATAGCAGAGTGTGATTGAGGCCAAGCCTTGCAGCCTGTTAGTTGCAGATGTGCACACCTGCTTGGTGGGAGTCTCAGCTGGGCTATGTGAAATTCCTGAACTCCCTTCTGTGTGGAAGCCTCAGTGCTCAGGTGGTGCTGCAGCATCTTACAGCCCCTCACAAAGTGGGGTCCTTTCCCTGGTCCCAGCTGGGTGGACTTGTTCTGTATGGTATCACCTCGAATTTAGAGTAACAGGCTGCAGCTGTTGATGGAAGGGCTCAGAACAGCCTGGTCTGTGGGGGCTGACCAGGAATTGCTTGGGCTGAAAACCTGTTGTCCTGGATCACCCAGTGTGTTTTTGTGGCTGTTGGGTTGAATCAATCTCATTTGAACTTCTTGGAGCTGCAAACTGCCAGTTCTGCATAGATGGGGGGCCTTGGAGCTTTACCACCTCACTGAGTGGCTCAGTGTCAGCAGTGCTCTTGTGCAAGGATGTGTGTCAGTCACCCCTACCATTCAGCACAGCTGAGTGTGCCCAGTGTTTCAGTGTGAGCTTCTTGTTTGCTTTTCCTCGTGGTTGTATGTTCCAGGGTAGAAATAGCTGTCATGAACTTAAAGTCCTGTTGATTAACTTATTTTCCTACTTACTGGCTGATTAAGCAAATGTTTGGCAGGGCCCAGGAGGGACAAGCATATTTGTTCCAGTCAGAATGGTTCAATTTCAGCACAGGTTTTAATGGCATGGCAAGGAGGGTGCAAAGGGCTGTTTTGTGCCTTCCAGGTGTCAGATTTTCCCATGGAAGACCCTGCACTGCCAGCAGATCATGGAGAGTGCTCTGTGCCACAAATGCCAGCACTGTGATTTCCTTTGCACCTTAAGTTCATTGAGGCTGTGGATTTGTGAACTGGCCTTCAGTGTGATCTTTTAGTGATTTAGCTCTTCTGTGAGGAATTTGGTTTCCCTGAGGCTTGGCCTGCTCTGTCTCCTGCAGACAGTGTCTGCACATGTGGATTCCCTGTATTTAGGGCACTGTCTGTGTGGTGGGAATTGGTTCCTGGTGTGTCACTGTGTTTTATCCAGGCATGGACAGTGATGATGAGCCTCGTGCATATGGAATGCTGAGCTCTGAAAAGCTGGGAAATCTCGTTCTGTGTAGGCTACATGAGATGCATTATGCTTTTAAATTTTAAAAGTAACATGTAATGCTACTTAGAGAAGATGTAACCTGAAACATCACTGGAGAAGGTTTCACAAGACATGCTCTGTCACGTGGTAGCCTTTGGACTGATGCTGAAAACATATATTTTTCAGCCTGCATCACACTTGAAATTTCTTTATATTAGTATTAAGAAACACTGTTGCCTTAGTCAGTGGGCAGCTGCTCTCAGTGTAGGCATGTGCATGCTGAGCTAAGATAAGATAGGGTTTTTCTCAGATAGGAAGCCAAGATAATTACAGCAGGAAAATCCTGCTAAAACTGCTCTTGCTTCAGTGAGCTGCAGAAATCCTTAAGCATGTTCTAATTACTGGCTCTGTGGTTGAATGAACCAATGTGTGTTTCATCTGTTTCCTGAAATGTAGAGATCCTGCACTGAATTAAAATCTGAGTGTAAGGGTGTACCTGGGATTTGCAGATGTTCATGTTAGCTGTTTCTTTAAGGAAACTGCTTGCTTTGGACTGTGAAAGCCTTTCTCCAATTCTACACTTTAAATGCTGTTTTCTTTGATAAGAAATGCCCACGGTTGTGCTTGGCACAGTCACGTGCCTGTTTGCACTGGCAGAAGTGCAGGCATTATCTAGTGGTAACTAAATATATCCTTACCTGTGTGGTGACACAGCTTTCTCCAGTATTGAGATTGGCAATTAATAGCTCTCACCTGACAGAATCACTTGTGTGAGTCACGGAGAGGAGGAGGAGGAGGAAGTGGGCTGGTCACTGTGAACCTTGGTGTAATTCTGGTGTTATCTGTAAGATCTGTTCTAGGCTGGCTCTGGTGCCGTGCCAGGGGAATGCAATGCAGCAGAATCTGATTTCCACCCACACTGCCCTCTGAAAAAGCAATCTGGATCCCCCTTTAATGTGCTAATATCTGTATTATATATATAATTATGTACATTCCTGATTTCTACAGTAAGCATGCCATGGTGTAATTGTAAGATAAAAATCTTGTTTGGGCAGCAGAGGTGGTGCAAGCCAACAGCTGCACATGCTGACACCCCTTTCCTACAGAGCAAACTGTCCTCAAATAAAATCAGAAAGGGCTTCTGTGCCTCAGATGCATCAAGTTATGTCAAGCAGGTAACATTCACCCATTCAGCTTATTGCTGCAAAGCAGGAACTTTCCTAGGGAGCTCTTTAGAGTTGGAATTGGTAAGTGAGATTTTAAAGTGAATAAAGAAACAACAGGGTGACTCCAGCATTGTGGAAAAAGAGATGGGATTACAAAGGATGCTGCTTTTTGGCAGGGTTTTTGGAAAATAGAAAGCATTCTCTGAAAAAACGGATAGTGTAAGTTGGTAAAGATTCTCTGACTTTACCTTCTTCCTTCCTCTCCAGGGTGATGGTGAAGGGTTGGACAGTGATGGCTCCTGGACAGTGCAGGGTGACTTTCTGAGGAACTAGTGGGAAAGCCAAGGGAATAGCAGTGTCAATCCATTACTTTATGCCCACTTATAAAGCCACAGTTACGTTGCCACAGTTCTTGGTCTAGCCTTGTCCCAGGCCTTCAGCCTTGCTAGGCCTGCTGTTGGCATCCAGCTCCCTCTCTGGCAAATTCCCCAAGACAAGCCAGGCTGGCATCATTGTGTGTGTGTGAATGTTGTGCCAGCAGAGGCCTGGGCAGCTGAGACACGGTGCTGCTGATGTGCTGCCCTCTGCCATTCCCCTCTGGTGGGCTCCAGGGCCTCTGCTCTGCCCAGTGGGACTGTTTGCCTGTGCAGCAGGCCCTGGTTTTCCTGCATGCAGGGGAGGCTGCACAGAAGCAAAGCTGCAGTGGCCACTGTTTATAGCACTGAGCTATTTCAGTGTAACGGGGTGGCTTTTCCACTGGCCTTGCTCAGGTTTTGTAGCAATGGAAGATTCCAGTTGTTTGGCAGATTTTTGTCAATCCCAGACTGGGTTGGGTTGGAAGGGACCTTAAAGATCATTTTGTTCCACCCCCTGCCATGGGCAGGGACACCTTCCATATCCCAGGTTGCTCCAAGCCCCATCCAACCTGGCCTTGGACACTTCCAAGGATGGGGCAGCCACAGCTTCTCTGCCCAACCTGTGCCAGGGCCTGCCCACCCTCACAGTACCTTTGAAGTCACATGTCTATATGTTGTAAAAGTTCAGGAAGAAAAAATCAACCTGGTGTTAAATGTGAAGAGATGTCATGTCCTGTATAGGAGCTGTGAACTGTCATGGCCAGGAAGGCACAGCAGCTCCTGTCAGCAAAAGGACTGTGGACTGGGTGACTCCTGGTCTTGCCAGTTTTGTCATGTTCATAAGGAATTACTTCAAACAAAAAAGGCATTTTCTTTTGAACTCTGAAAACAAGGACTGGGCTTATAAGAAGCAAATTGAGCAGTAAAGACCTGAGTAACAATTTTCCACTGTAGTGCAGGACTCTCTGGAAGGGCTGTAGAGTTTTCTGTGTGTGCTGGGGAGGTGATAATGATTAATCCCTTCCTTCTATCTGGGTCTGAATTAGCAGGAGGACTAACAGTGTAACTTCCAGGCTGTGCAAAGACTTTGATCTACAGATTTCCCCTAAAAGTTGGGCGAGCAGATTAAAGATATGGAATTTCAACTGGCTGTTAATAGGGAGAGGAATGAGAGCATGATGAGGTGGGAGAAACCCCATTGCTCTGAAGGTAGTGTGGGTGTCAGCTGATGAGATGCTGAGAAATACCAGGACACTAAATAAAATTAAAAAAAAAACAAAAAAGGAAAAGGGCAAATGTCATGTGAGGAGTGGGGCCTTTTGTGGAGCTTTTTAGTGAATTGAGTCTGTTCAACCCTGCTCTCCATCCTTCTGCCTTGTGTCTCTGCAGACCTTCCTTTGCATGGCCAGCTTCATGTGACATAAAGCATGTTAAGTTTTTTAAAGGATATTCTCAGGTCTTATGACACTGCCCTGTTTCCTCAACCTTCCAGGCATGTTTCCCCACTTTCTCTGCAGCATTATTTTGGTTTCACTGATCTGTGTCAAGAGTTTAGAGTACTTGGGCACAAAAAGTTAAATTAGTCTTTTGAAACGTTTACTAGAAAACAGTAGTTGTAAATACTGTTTGAGGGTCTAGAAAACATCCCAGAAACATTTAGGAATTGCTTTTTTCTAATACTGAGCAGTTCATTAGAAATGGAGGCAGACTTGTGAAGTCTTAAGTGAATTGCTCTTTGTAAGAAAGAAAGGAAGTGGCTCTGAGTCCCTTTAAAATTAAATACTCCAGCCCACTGAATGTGCTCAACTTGGTTTTAAGAATTATTCCAGGCTTGTGTGTGACACCAGTGAGTGAGTGAGTGGTCTCCCAGTTTTGGCCCAATATGTGCAAATGTGATTGTGTTAAATCAGCTGCAAAGCTGAGGGAGGAACAAAGGTCTGTTTGGGGGTTTCAAAAAGTGGGAAGAGGGGCCTGATCATAAGCAGGAATATTGAAATTGGCTTTATAGGTTTGGGGCTGGAGATCCAGATGGTCAGAGAGAAGTTGAAAGAAGTGTTCAATCTGCCTTTGCAGGCTGGGTTTGTGTCCATATGGATGTGATTGGTGCTCCAGAAAGCCTGGCCCAACTGTGTTGCATTAGGCCTTTCTCCCCCTTCAGCTCTGTTCCCTGTGGGAGGTGATGGCTGATGTTGAACTGCCCTCACACTGTGGTGAGGGCCTGTTTGTGGCTTCCTCAAGAGCTGAAGTTCTTTTATCTCCAAATAGTTTAGGATTGAAATGGTGAGGTGCTGTTGCTGGGCTCTATCTGCAGGCTTATCTCTGCCTGCTACTTACACACCAGTCAGCTCTGCTACTCAGGCAGTTCATCAAACAGATCAGAGAAGGAGATATTTGGGCAGTCCATAACTCTCCCAAACTGTGTCTTATGTTTGGTGGGCAAGATTCACTTTTCCAAACATTCTATCTGTTATTTACCTGTAGCCAGAGCGAGGTGTGTGGGGATCCTTTTGCACTATCAAGGGGATTAGGGGAAAGAAGATAAAGGGCTTTTTTTGTCCATTCTAAAGTTAGAATTAAGTGAGTTTTCTAAGTGCCTGTTGAAGGCCAAAGGTGTTAAGTCCAGAACTTGCATTTGACTTCAAAAGGCTTAAACTGGGACAAATTCTTCTGTCCAAAATGGCTCAGACTTACTGAGACTTTTCTCAGGAGTGGCTGAGGGGGGCTCAGCCTGGAAAAAGGAGGCTCAGGGGGGACCTTCTCCCTCTCTGCAACTCCCTGACAGGAGGGGGGATCCGGGGGGAGTTGGGCTCTGCTCTCAGGGAACAGGGACAGGAAACAGCCTCAAATTGCACTTGTGTTCTTCAAAAAGGCTCAAGACCTACAGCATCTTCATGTCACTTTTCCTTTTGTTTGAGCTCTGTGGCTGCAACTGTCAAATGCATTTCATGGCCTTACATCACCCCCACTTGCAAAAGCTGTGCTTCAGTCACTCTGCTGGTTGTGGGTATCCCTGTGGCTTTTCAGTTATTTCAAAACCTGCCCAGGGTGACTGCTGCTGGTGTGCAGTGTTTCCAAGAGGTGCTGGTGTCCTGCTTTGAGCCTGGTGGTGTTTTCCAGCTGTTCTGGAGTTGATTCTGTGCAATTCCATGCAAGTTGTCACAGCAGTGCCCCATGCTGAGTTACTTCATTTTATATCTGTATGTATATGTGTATATTTTAGATCTTACCTGCTGGCTGTTCCCATCCCTGTCCTCCCTGTTGTCTCACCCATTCCACCATGTTTTTACTCTTGTACTGCCTCTGGCCCTAAGTTTTGTGTTAAAAAGTGGAAGAAAAACCCAAACCCTTTCTGCAAGAAGGGCAGAGTTTTCTTTTGCTCTCGTGAACTCTGTGTAGGACCAGCTGGGTGCTGGAGCAGGGAAGTGTTGGGAGCCAGGGGTCAGCTACAGGAGGCTCCCCTGTTCTCTGCTGACTGGGGCAGGATGGCTTCTGCCTTTGTTCTTCCCCACTTCCATGGTGTGCTGGTGGGGAAGGCAGGGCCTGTGCGTGCGTGGATGTGTCCCAGTCACGTCTCAGTCCGTTGCAGAACAGTCTCTGCCATTGTGCACAAGTGCTTTTGAGCCTGGTGTTAATGCTTTGCAGGGAGCACATATGGCACCCAGAGATGGGGGTTCCCATTCCCTGACTTCCCTTGCAATTCCAGCAAAAACTTACTGGCACATCTATGCAGAGTGCTCCCGTTTCTTGTTTTGCTTTTTGCCGTGTTTAGTGTTTACCTTCCTCTCTCTCTTTTCAAGTTCAGTGCCCATTTCTTTGCTGGTTCGCTGTTGTTGCAGATCCCAGCAGAGTGTTTTGGTTCCAGCCTTGTCTGTCAGAGCATATGTGCACTGGGCTTCCTTGTTATCACTGCCTGCAAGCATTTAGTGCCTGCTCAGCGTGTCTGCACGTGTTGGACCTGCCTGATGAGGCTGAGGGGGGCAGTTTGACCCCACGTTGACTTAGAATCTGTTTATTTTGGATTGGATATGTTAAACACTCTTCTGGGGTTAGTGCAGACACCTGTGTGCTGACACACCCATTTTTTTTGCTAATTGTAGGTGCTGGCAGATGAAGAGCAATCCTTACTGTTGTACTTGTGGTCACTAAAGGCTTTTCTTGTCTAGTCTTGTACTTCCTTGCGAAAGATGCTCTGATGTCTGTTGGAGACTTGGAAACTTTTACATCACCTTCCCCAGATGTGTGGGGCTCCAGGTACGAAGGCAGTAAGCCAGATTTCCTTTGTGAAACTCCCCCAGACCTCGTTGCATTTGGAGGCCTGATTTTTTATTCTTTTTTTTTTTTTGACTGTACAGCTTCTAAATTCTTTCCACTGCCGGGTTGTTTAATCCCATCCTTTCCCCCTTTGAATGCCTTCCGGCTCCCCAGCTGGTTTAACTTGTGTGCCAGCTCCCAGACTCAGCATCAGGCTGCCTTGGCATGAGTCATGTGGGTTCTTGCCACCTTTGCTTTGCTGACTTTGCCACCTTTGTCATCGGTATTGACTGAAATGCTGTTCTCTGCCTCAATTCGTGTAGCTCTTGCACGTTCTCCAGTGTACCTGAGTGATCTGCAACTATTTCTGCACCTTTAATCCCTTTTAGAAGCAGTTTTTCTGTGGCTCTTCATTGGAGAATGAGTGGTTTAAAACCCAAATTTATGTCCTGACTCCTTGTCAGCCTTGGGCTGTACATTTTTAGTGTATTTTGGGTGATCCACTGGGCTCTGTGTGTACTTGCTGTTTGAACCCTGGCTAGTAGATTGGTGTAATCCCCCAAATGCTGTTCTGTTGCACCAAGTAATGAAGTCACCTCTGGTGTGTCTGAAAGCAAGAGAGTCCTGGAGCATGTCTGAGTAACTGAGGGGGATTTTTGGCTGTAGCAGAGGCAGGAAGCCTGACTAGGAACAAGATTTGCTAATTAAACACTTTCTGCAGAACCAGCTTCTCTCCTTGGCCAGGCCCAGGGGTGTCAGAGTGTCAAGGCAGGGGGCAGTGGCTTATCTGAGGTGTGACAGTGGGCTGTGCAGGGCTGGCACAGGGCACAGCCTGCTGAGCTGGGTGGGGGATGTTACTGCTGCTTCTGCTCATCCTGCTCAGAAACCACAGCTGAGCTCAGGCCCTGCTGGAGGGCCATTCATGATGGCACCTTCTGTTTGACTGCAGCCAAGGGGCTGGAGTGCAGAAGCTGTGTTTTCACATCTGAAATAGCGTTTTTCCTAAGAAAAAAAAATGATGTGCTTTGTGGTTTTATGCATCGTGGCAAGCTGTGTTTCCCAAGTTGCTCTGATGCTGCCAGGGCTTCACTTTCTCAAGCATCAAGGCCTGAGGCTGAGAGAGTCACCCCAGGCTCCCTGTACAGTCAGTACAGAGCAGCAAGCAGTGGGGGTTTAGGGTGAGGTTACCCTGACCTATTTTAGGCTCCTGCCTTAAGATAGTGAACCTCAAAGCCTTACCCTCCCTGACTGTCAGTGCTCCATTGATGACAGGTCCCATGTCAGCCTCCACACTTCCCAGAGAGTCCCACCCACTGCATGTCCTGCCTGGGAGCAGGTTCTGTCCCACACTGCTGCCCTTTGCATGCTGAAGAAGCACAAGAAGGTACAACCCAGGTTTGTTGAGTGTGAGTCAGCAGCTGCCCGAGAGTGAGGTGAGGCGTGTGAAACAGCACCTCAGCTCTGCCTTCCCAGTGCTCCCAGCAGCTGTGCTTTGCTTATCCTCGTTCTTAGGGTAGTCTGGGCAAGGATTTGGAGTAAAGCTTTGCTCAGCTTTAATGGCAGCTAATGATAGAGTAAGGGACTTGTAGAATTTTATTAATAAAAGCAACGCTGAAGGCAGTTGCACAACTGCAGAGGAGTTTCATAGTGGAGCAGAGGTATTTTATGCCTCCATGTGCTCGCCAGCTGCTCTTACCTGGTGCTGACAGTCCCCCCTGGAGCCGTGTGAGCTGGGGCGTTTCCGTCCCAGCCCACAGCCCAGCTCAGGTTTCCTGCCTGCCCCTCTGCACGGCCCCTCGGCAGGGCTTCCTGTGCCTCGCAGCTCCAGCCCCAGGAGCTCACAGGGGCTTGTCGGGTCCCCCACAGTGCAGAAGGGGTCACAGGAAGGGAGCAGGGCAAGAGGCATGGGCATGGAGTGCAGCTTCTAGAGGAAAGGCACAAATGTGCCAGGGCATCTCCGTATTGAAACCAGTGGTCCTCTGGTAACAAAAGCTGCCAGCAAAGGTACCTAATTCTCCATCTGAATGCTGCTGCTGAGACTCACTTAGCCAGGGCACGGTGTGAGACAAGCAGTTCTGGTACCTGGCATCAGAGCAAGAGCCAGAGTGGTGTCTGTGAGTTGGGAGCTTTGCTGTGAATGTCCACAGCCTGGTATATCCAGAATACTCCATAGTTTTTTAACCAGGATCTTGAGATTGCAGCACCTTGACACTAATAGTCCTGTTTCTCAAGGACTGACATGCATCACCATCTCTGGGAGCAGCTGGAAGATGTAAAACCCTTCTCTAGCCTTGATGATGACACTTGGACTGCTTTGCAGGTTTGTACAGGCTGCTGGTTTGCCCAGGAAAACTGGTTTGGTTTGATCTGTCAGAGATTCTGCTTACTAAATCTGTTTGTTCCCAGGAACCTATTTTCTTAAAGAGCAGAGAGGCTCAGCACATCTCCCTCCCTGCCCTGTGCTCCTCTAAACATGTAGTACTTTAATTAGGCCAACTCTGCTGATGAAATGAGGGCTTTGGCTTCAGCAGAGTTTCAACTGATTGTCCCTGGACATGGTAGGATCTTCCTGGGCAGGATCTCTTCCAGCTTGGTTCTGTGTTATTCTGGAGTGCAGCTTGAGTAATATTAGCACATTTCCCTAAGTTTTGTTCAGTGGGAAGCCTCTGGGAGCTGCTTACTTGGCTTTTGCAGTGTTCAAGGTGCAGAGATATCTCTTTTATCTGCCCAGAAGTCCAGGGTATGGTGTTTCCTGAAGTTCTTCTCAGTGTCCTGTTGTCCCAGGCCAGTGGTACCAACACTTGGTGGGTACTGGAGGAGGTAAATAAAGGGGGAAGGATTAGTCTGCCCCTCTGTTGTGCTCTCGTGAGGCCCCACCTGCAGAGCTGCCTCCAGCTCCGGGGTCCCCAGCACAGGAAGGACATGGACCTGTTGGAGTGAGTCCAGAGGAGGCCATGAAGCTGATTAGTGGGATGGAGCCCCTCTGCTGTGAGGGGAGGCTGAGAGACTGTTCAGTCTGGAAAAGAAAAGGCTGTGGGGTGACCTAATTGTGGCCTCCCAGTTCCTGAAGGGAGTTGACATGAAACATGGAGAGAGACTATTTACAAAGGACTGGAGTGACAGGACAAGGGCGAATGGCTTCCCACTGACAAAGGGCAGGGCTAGATGGGATATTGGGAAGAAATTGTTCCCTGTGAGGGTGGACAGGCCCTGGCACAGATTACCCAGAGAAGCTGTGGCTGCCCCATCCCTGGAAGCGTCCAAGGCCAGGTTGGACAAGGCTTGGAGCAACCTGGGCTATGGAAGGTGTCCCTGCCCGCGGCAGGGGGTGGAATGAGATGAACTTTAAGGTCCCTTTCCAACCCAAAACATTCCATCATTCTGTGATCTTTTTTCCAGTGTCCAAGTTGGCTCTATAAATGCAAACAAGTCAATATAGGCTGTGAGAACAAGGTGCTCCAGGGAGGTGATGGCTGGTGCAGGACAGTGAAGGGGAGGCTTACACCAGTGGGAACATTCATAGTGTGGTTCCCATCCAAGAAAACACAAAATAAGATTTGCTAAATATCCCTACAGGCTGAGGGGACTTCCTGCAGATGAATGGTGTGTGAGGAGAGCTGTGCTGCCACAGCATGTAAAGGGACACTGGGATGGGGCAGGGTCCTGGAGAGAAGCTCTATTTGGAGCTCACAGCTGGGTGAGGATGGAGGAATTGCCAAGGAAAAATCCCTGGTGTGGTGAAGGGTGCTTGGCTTCAGCTGGAAGCCTTGGCACTCCTCCCCCTGGGCCAACCCCTTTTGATGGCCTTTGGACTGTATGGTGGAGTCCTGCTCCTTTATTCCTCACTGTCCCTGCCAGCCCAGCAGCTGCTGTGTCTCCTGGGTTAACAATGAGCTGCACCAAGTGGGAATGTTCTGCTCGTGGGGGCCAAATGGAACAGGCTTGGAGAAAGCCCATCTAATAAAAGGTGTTAATTAATGACAGTCAACTGAACCATGAAGAAGGAATGTCTGCATTCTCATTCCAACAGAGGGAAATCTGCTTTGCTTCCTGCAGTTTGTGCAAACGCTGCAGATGTCACAGCAGAGGGAAAGATAGAGAGAAGGCAACGTGCAAAAGTACACATTTGTGGGGATGAAGTGTTTACATTTGCAGGTAGCAAGGTGGGAAGACAGGTAAGATCCCTGATGGGATACACAGCCCCTCCAGGGCTTCCTGCTTACCTGAAATCTCCATCTTATCCAGCCCTGAGCCACTTTGCCCCTCCCTTCAAAGCACCTGCTGTTTATCCTTGGGTCATCCCCTGATCTCCCTGCTCTGCTCACCTTCAGGTCTTTGTAGCCAGTGCCTGTTTTTCCTCCCCCATCACAACTTCCCAGGTGGTTTGAGGGCTTTTTCATCACAGTCCCCTGGGAGGCCTGTGGCTGTGACAGGATTGGCAGAAACAGCCCTGGCTCCATGTGGTCCTTCCAGCTCTGCCAAAAGCCCTCAGGGAATCAATTGCAAAAAGGATTTATTGCTGACCATCAGAACCCACTGGTGTTCAAGCATCCCTGAAGCTCTTGGGGGACCCTCAGACCCCAAGCCACCCAAGCAGTGTTCTCCTCCCTGCCAGGGCCCCTTGAGTGTGGGGTGATGAACCAGCTTCCCTTTCTCTCCAGATTGTGCTCTTTGGTGACTGACACTGGAGGGTCCCTTGGTGTAAATAAAAATACAGAGAATGGTGTATCTAAACCTGTGGTTGAAGCTTCCTGCCTACACCTGATCCTTTTTCATGCAAGGAAGGGGGTACAGGGGCTTCTGTCAGCTCTGGGTAAAACTCAGTGAAGGAAATGGCAGGAGCCCCCTGGAAACGGGCTGGCTGAGACTGTGAGAGTGGAGGATCCCCCTCCCTTGGCCGTGTCCATTTCCCTTCCTTTCCTCCATTTTTTAACCAGGGAGGAGAGTTGGGCTCAAATTTTTGCTTTACTGTGGAGAGCTGGCACCGTCCTCCCCCTCCCCTGTCCTGGATGAGGAGCTGAGGGGGGGATGAGGGTTCCTGCTGGGGGTAAAACCAGACCCCAAATCCCTGCCTGGCCCTCTCTGCTCACCTTTTCCACCCCCCTGCACTAACAAGCGAGCGCTTTGCCCCGAGTTTTATCGCCGAAATTTGCAGTTTTATTTAAAAGCCGAGCCCCGGGAGAGCAGCGGGGCATGGTGGCATAACCCTTCCCCAAACTCGGGATTATTATTTGCTACCGTGGCCCAAAGCACAGCGAGGAGGGGAGGGGGGGATTTTGTGCCTTGGAGGGGTCGTGGGACCCCCGGGGGGCTCCAGTCCGGGGGTGGGTGATGGACAC